>PXOE01000015.1:0-345980 GCA_003012245.1 Microcyclospora tardicrescens
TTATAATTCTATAATTAGTATACTAAGTAAGTCTCTAGAGTATATCTCTATATTTCTCTGTCTTTATCTCTATTATATATCTAATATCTACCTATAGTTGTACTTATAGTATATTATTGATTTCCTTTTAATCTATCTCTCTAGAATTTCGAGAGCGACTCTTATTATTACTATATATAATATAGAAGCTAGTTATTCTTAAGGTATCGAATAGTAGGTACTAAAGCTATATTACAATTTCTCTAAATATAGTATAGTGTACTTTAAGAGTATTATAATTCTATAATTAGTATATTAAGTAAGCTATTATAAGATACTACTATATAGTATACTACTTTATTCTATCTAAATCTCTATATTTATACTAATATAATCTTATATATCCTCTCTATATACCTTTTCTAAATTATTATATATTATAAGTATATAATATAATAGACACTACTTACTCTCTAGGTATTGTATAACTAGTATATAACTCTTCTTAATAGTAGTATTATAGACCTAAATTTGTCTTTTAGAAATACTATAACTCTAGAAACCCTTATAATACATTATTACTTAGAACTCTACTTTCTTCCCTCTATATACTACTATTCTCTACTTATAATACTATGTCTTCTTCTTTCTATACTCTTATAATATAGCCTCTAAATATAAGTAGCCTATCTTAGGTAAGAGTTAGAATACTAAGATCTAGAGATATTATAAATAGACTTACCTTTAGATATAGAAGCAATAATAGAAGCATTTAAATAATCTATAGCTTAAGAATGCTCCTTCTACTTTGTAGCTACTATACTAGAAGTAGGTCCTTATTCTTAGTAGCATTAAAGAATAGAGCGCTATACTATATTTAGAGAAATTATAACATAGCTTTAGTACCTACTATTTGACACCTTAAGAATAACTAACTTCTACATTACATGTAGTAACAATAAGAGTTGATATCGAAATTCTGAAGAGGTAGATCAAAAGGAAATCTGCGAATGCATTAATTGCATGTTTTGTAATCCTTTTTTCTGCCCGCCAAATCCTAACCTCAAGCTGATTTCACTATATATAGTCAACTCGCGCAATGTCATGTATGGACGGGATACGTCCCCGATCTTCAACCTCAACAACTATAAGACCCATTTCACCGCCCTCAAGCCGCAGCAACACTTCAACTACTATTATGTTAGTGACTTGGCTCCAGACGAGGCATTGGTCTTTGTCGACTTTGACTCGAAGAACGAAGGTAAAGGCACGGCGGTAGGCATTGCACATGGAGCATTCGAGAATCATAATGCTCTTCCGAAGATTATAAACCGACGTTCAAATTGAAGTGCGGTGCCTGGTCCTATACGACGATTGAGAAGCCTGGAATCTTTCCTGCGCTGCTTTGATGCCTGACCGGAGTTCACAACGTAGTCGTTAGTACAATTTATCAGGCGCCGTAACATGTTCAAGATCAATACAGATACCATACATTACTTGTTTGCATATAGCGAGAGTCATCGTGAGTTTGGTAGTGCACTGGAGTCCGAAGTAGAGCACAGGTGCAAGCATAAGGATCGAGGTCGGTCTCGCGAAGCGGAGCCAGTGATCAAGTGAAATTCGCGCGAGAAGTTTGAGGGAGCGACATGATGCCAACGATGCCGTGGGTGCCATCATTAGATACATGCCGACGACACTTCTGAGAAACTCTTGATTTGCAAGCCGGATTATAAACACATGAAGCTTTGCACTTGGCTGCCAAATTCCGTATCGTCCCGACCGGGATACACGAAGGGTGCTCCGTCTTCAATTGCGCCAGTGCAGTCTTGGTTGGTGAAAAGGTAGCAGTAACCATTGCTTGGCCCAGTGGAAAGGAAATTCTTGCTCACGTCAGCGTCAAGATTGTGACACTCAAAACTGTTCCAGTTCACCACATCGCATGTGCCCGTAAACCCTTGACCGGTACAGAATTGTATGTTACTGCTGCCTCGGATCGGGTAGTCGGCTGGGTAGAAGCATGCATAACTGCCAACCTCATTCGCATAAGCACTTGTGTCGCTCAGACCTGGCGCACGGACACCTGAGGCAGATGCAATAGGACCCGCGCAAGCTGAATCGCTGTATAGGGTGCAGTATCCCACCGACGGGGTGAAGGCATTGACGTTCTGGTAAACATCTGTACCGGATAGCGAAACGCAGGTGTTGCTTTCCCAGTCGGACTGGGTACAATCTCCCGAGAAGTCCGTGCCTGTGCAGAGTGTAGTAGCTACACGGAGTCAGCATCAGTTCATTTTCACTCAAGCGTGACAGAAGACATACATCCTGCAGTACTCAGTGTGGGTACCGTGGTAGAATACGATGGTCTGTTTGCTAGGCCTATACTCCAGTCGGTGTAGTTGAACGCACAGAATACACTTTCGAGGAAGCCTGTGCCAAAGTAGACAGAATCGGGAGTGTCCGGATTGACCAGCGTGATGTCAGGCAGGCAGGTGCTCGCATCACCACCAACCGGCGATCCTTTCCAGCTCCATTTGGGAACATGCAGGGGTAGAGCTGCGGTGGAGAAGACCATGTCTGGTAAATCTGCGTCGCACGGATAGGTGTACATACTATCATCAGAGTTCCAAGTAGCACCGGAGACTTGACCGAAGTACCAATCCAGGTAGTCTCTTCTGAGCGTCATGCCTCCTCCTCCGTGGTCAAGCAGTGCCTGGAAGGAATCTACGGTTGAGGTAGGAACAGCGGAGCCAGTGGAGGGGTCGACCACTGCATCGACCTGAATGTACCAGTAGTCGCGCTGGAGAGTATCTTGCCAGGCAAGGATGCCATCATATTTGCCATCGTCCACGAAGCCAATATCTAGTTCGCCTTCTTCGGTGTATGGGTTGAACGAGTAGGTTGCCACGTTTTCTTCGCAAGACTGTTAGAAGGATGTTCCAAATTCAACAAAGTCGGAACATCACTCACCAGGTATTTGACCAGAAATCTGGGTCATGAAGATGGGAATGGATGGTTCAGCGAACACTCCACCCGGACCCATACCCAGGTTTCCAGTCCTATCGCCGTACTCCGGCTGCGGAGCCTGGTCCCATACACATAGCGCAACATTTGGGAATGCTTGGCCTCCCACAGTGATGGTTTCGTTGTAGACAGGGCCCGTGAAACCAAAGTCTTCACAAGAGTAGCCAGGCCAGGCACCAGAGTCGGCCGTGCTCGACATACTAGGATCGTACAGTGGCGCATCACCTGTTTCGTTGGCTGGCATCAGGGTGGACTGTACGGTGAAGGCAGCAGCGCCAGAGTCAGGCAAGAAATTTAGATCTTGCGGAGGCGTGCCAACACCAAAAGTGATCCACCATCTGTCATGATTAGGGCTTATCGTATCATGGGAAGGTGAGAGCATACTTGTTGTTAGATGCCACCCCTCCGGGCGTACGCCGTTCCAGAGAAGACCCAAGTGCCTTCTTCTCCATGGGAATGCGAAGACCTTCATGCCGGCCCTTAGCATAAGCATATGAGTCGATGGTTGATGAAGCAGCAGAAGCCAAAGACACAAGATGTAGCAGCGCAAGGCTCCGGGGAATCGCGAGAGACTTCATCTTTCCACTTCGTGACGGCAAGCAGCAGCGGCGATGTCGAGCGAACTGCCATTCTTGGGCGTCGCAGACTTTATAATATAGTCCACGAACTTCAATATGGACGTTCCTTCAATTCCGTAGGCTTCGAAGATCACACAGCCCACTGGTGCTTGTATACCTTCGCGTATGTTTGCTTTCCTTCATGGCATCACAAATCCATTCGGGATAGCTGCAGTAGGATTCAAAGGATTCCGGGGTAGAGTACATGTGGAGTAATCCGATCCTGCATAAGAATATTAGGGTGAAAATAGACTGGAGCTCAACAAAACCGGGCACTACCACTTGTTTTCGTTCGACAGCACTTGGGGGACATGTGCAGCAACGACATTCTCAAACAATCCATCACGCATTACTACCTTGTGAATAAGTGCAGTTTAGGGTTCGAGTGCCCAGAGACTGAAAGAGCAGACAGCAGAATGCAAACATCAGGATTGGAAGAATCACGGAAGGATCTTGGCACTCCCGCTTCCGACACAAAGATGAAGTTTGTTATATTGCTTAACAAATGCTGACTGATGTGAACGCCGCGTGTTTCTGGGCAGCTGTGACTCCCGTCTGATATACACCGCTAGACTCATGTCGTTCAAGTGTGCTTGGCCGCCTGGAGGTAGTTGAGGTCTTCGTCTTCTGACTGGCGATAGTATCAAGACCCGACACGCCTAACAAACACTTCTTAATTGTTGGTTCGTTGGTTTGGGAATGGAGCAACTGCGCCGGGCTCCGATTGTACATCGAAGCGATCGGTGTGATGAGTGTAGACGGCGCAAACGTGGGGTACGTTCAGTATACGATTCGACACGACATGAATGCATGGCTCGCTGATCTTGTCCTTTGTCTGCACAGTGCGACAGAGTCAAGCCATCATGCGGTGGTTGTCTTGAGCGAAGGGTCAGCTGCGTGTACAGTCGCCTAGCTCCCACATTTATCAACTTGCATGCACCGCCGGTCGCCTACGCTCAGCGCCAAGAGGAGGTGTTGTCTGGTCATGGACCTCCAGCAAACCTCTTCGAAAGCAGATTGATCAATTCGCATTCGGGGAAGTCGTTCCGAATCCTGCCTGGGCTTCAGAACTTCGACCGTCCCGTGCTCATCACGGGGCAGCCTCTGCCACACAACCATACTCGCGATCGCGAAGCCTTGCAAGGAAACCGTTCACTTCAGGTTCAGCGGCCGCTAATGCATGATGGTGCTAGACTTGCTGGAGCAATGTACAATGCCTTGCATGGTGCCAGTTCGCCAGGGTCCCGTATGCACCTGTGGAGTGAGTGGCTCGAGTATGTCCCTCAGCGAGTCAGTATGGCGCAAGACACGTTACTCTCTCAAGCTGTGGCGTGCATTGTCCTGGGACACCGTGCAGCTACCAGCGGGTCAGATAAAGCTATCGCCCTGGGCAGACAATGCTATGGAAAGGCTTTGTTATCGCTGCGCCAAGCAGTGGAAAGACCCACGCCTGTGACACTAGATATGATTGCATCTGTCAAGCTCCTTATGATGTTCGAGTATGCTAAGCTCCAAAACACCATATCATGGTCAGCTTCAATATGCCAAATTGCTGATCAGCTATTGTAGACTACTGGTCGGCACGGGATTCCCAGGCTGGTTGTCACATGCGAATGGCTATGCTGATCTTTTCCTTGTAATGGGACCGAAGTCCTGCGAGTGTGACTTCGGGAGAGTGCTTTTCCACGCAACTCATGACATTGGGGTGTGTTCTCCCTATTCTTTGAAGTGAGACATATACTCATGCTACATAGTGGCAGCAGGCTTTGATGGCGGACAGTCCATCGAAATTCGATCGGCCAGAGTGGTTGAGAATTCCACCGCCTCAAGGTCGAGGATCTCTCAACCCCGTCAAGTTCACCAAATCTGTTCGCAGGCTAGAGGCCTCGATACGCTTACCAAGGCTGATAGCCTTTGTTCGTAGGCTACGCAACAACCCCGAGAAGGTAGCTGCGGTTGATGAGGTAACAGTTCTGGCAAGCGAACTACTGGAGTTGATATGGTACGACCAGGATCTGTTACCGCCAGGCTTGTCTGTTGTTCCGACGACTGATAAAGACGACGCTCAACACACCCCAATATCATTCCAGTGCTCAGAACTAGACTTTCACGTTCTCATGAAAGAAAATATGCATTGGGCATGCCTGATTGTGTTAGGCAGCTTGTGCGAAGTTCTGTACATTTATGGTGTCCCCCGTGCCTGGCCGATGCTCGAAGAGATCGAGAATACACAACGACTGTGTGCGGACCGTATCTGTATGTCAATTCAGATGGCAGATCAACTGATGCCCTATGGGCCTGTTCGCATGTATGCCCCGATGTTCATCGCTTGGGGTGCTTACTGGCGTCGGCATCGAACACAGCCTGACCCCAGAATATACAACAAAATGGAGTATCTTCGACACCTAGGGAATAAGTTTATAACCAGCGGTCTCACTTATAAGAAAGGCATACAGATAATGGCGTTGATGTTTATGATCGAAAGAATGCAAGGTGGACCGTTGACGCCGGACGAGTATCTTGCACGGAAAAGCACGAGCAGTGCTGCGCTGGACGATATTAATGGGGATAAAGCAGCGACAGAGGCTCTACATCGCCTGCCAACTTGGTCTGATACTGTGTCACAGCGGTCTCGCCCGGCAGAGACAATAATTAATCAAAGCGGATGCCACAGTGGTCTGGAAGGCATCTTGTAGCATAGAAGACCTATAGGATCATCGCGACTTTACATAATGCAGTTCTAAAGTATATATTTACATGTGTACAGGTAAAGAGCACGACCATTATCCTGCGGCCACAGTCGATGTCATAGTTCTTCCTCCTGCCAAGGAGGTATATGACTTACGACAACTGTATGTTAAATAGGAGAAACGGAGAGTTTGGCAAACACTGCGCTTTTGTCGATATTGTTCAAGACGTTATTTACACTCATTCATTCTATCAACATCTCGCTTCGATACCTCCTGTAGACACAGTCAAGTACTTGACGCCCTTGTAAGGTTTGATGCCGTCCCCCAATCCTTTACTCTTCTTTGCATCGATAAGCAGACTTTCAACTCTCAGGCCACTTGGGACGGTACCTTTCATACTGTAGCTCAGCGTGGCGGATGTAGGCATAGAATGTTGAAGTCCCTGACTGTGCTGAGAATGATGGTGAGGGTCCTGCGAGCTACTGGAACCATTTTTCATCGGCTGTGTAGTAGACTGGTCATCATCATAGTCATATGTCGTTGCAGTCATCCCGTTTGCCGTCTCTTGAAGTTCATCAACATCGTTCACAGGGCCTTGCACAGTGCAGCGAAGAGTCGGACTACCAGCGGCAAGGTCTTTCGCGAGTATCTTCCACTCGACTCTGCTCTCAGCCACTAGCCATTGTGCTTCACCCTTACTAGCATGCAAATCGGTGACATTCCGGACGCTACTTGCCAGTGGTACACTGACCGACAAGTTATCAAGAGCAGGAGTTTTGTTCTCGCTCGTCGAAGTTGAGCGCAGCGCTGATGCAGATCTGTTCCCGTTGAGATTGGACTGCAAACTCGCTGCCGCTGCTGACTTCCGAGTCGCAGATTGCACGATGCAAACCTCAAAGTCAGAGCCTTGTCTCCCTAGTCCGGTACTCAATTCCACCACAGCAGGAAGATTCAAGCTGTCTATTGTGGCCTTCGAGTTAGCGATTGAGTCGTTGGGACCAAGTAGATCCGTCTCGTAACCGCAGAGAGCAAATTGTCCATCGGGCGGCACAAATGACAGCACACCATCTAACTTCCATCTGTTTAATCGAACGCAGGGGTGGAAGACAGCACGCTCCATGACTGCTCTTAATTGATCACCTCTGGTCCCCATGCCAGCTCCTTTGCCTCCTGTTGACAAAGTCAGAAGCAGATCAGGAACGCCGCTGACCTTGGACGTAAAAGCGATGCTGCCATGTGCAAAGGCGCTGAGAGGACGTCCAGACGGAGCAAGTATGACCGACAAACTTTCAACGATGTCAACATAGAGCTCGTTACTGGTGTGCCGAACGTTACTACGCCGCCATGGAATTGCAGATCCTTGTGAACTCAGCGTAGGCTGCAGAGCCGATCGCTGAAGACCCGTAGAAGCTCCAGAAGGCAGAGCTGGGCTGGAGCCGGGAAGACCCACGCCCCCGAGCAGGTTTTTCAGCACGCCTGGACCTGTCTCAACGACATCACGTAGGACGTTGGCGTCGGTTTGGCAGATCAACCCAGCATCGGCAATCTCCGTCACAACTTGTGCGACGATGTCATAGTTTGCCGTGATTTTGGATGCCATCAGTGGGCTCCCAAGAAATTCCTCCAGGGCATCTGCCACTTTATGGAGGAACTCCAGAACGAGTAGGGAATCTACATCGGACGAACAGGGCGCCAGGAACAATAGGTTGTCTTGGACCAGAGAATGCACCAGTGCTGGGGGGCTGGTCGACGTCAAGTATACGAGGCTTGGCCGCGGCGGGACATGTTGAAGATAAAGCTGCAGTACCACTGGTGGTGAAGGAGGCTCACCAGTGTATACATGATCAAGAATGAGGGAGCTGAGCAGTATGTTAGTCGACTGGGAGGTAAGATTACAACATCAATGTACTCACATACTTGTGTTCATCGAAGACGTAGAGGGCAGAAACGGAGCTGGTAGCCATCCCTTCTCATGTCTGGAAGACTTGATGCGCTGTGACAATACCTACAAGAGCGACGAGTCGCTGATGGTGGACAGTGATGCATTCATCGATCGCGTCTCCAGACCCACACGTGTGAGTGTTTGGAGCATTGCAGCGGCTAGATCCGCGATAACAGAGCTGCGGCCGGAGGTGGGGTTGTCGTGGGCATGGTCATCAATGACTGAAATCCAATAACATCCTGAGTCAACAACCAATTCAGCACATCTGGGCAATCTTCAAGTGCCTCTAGATCTGCTTGTGCGTCCGGCAGCTGATCACTGTCCCTCATACCGCGCAATCGCCTTCTCTCTGGTGTTCAAACCTCAGCCACCGGGCCATTGGCAATGGCGTCCCCACTCGTCGGAGCACCTCCAGCTGTTGCCAACGAACTTGCTGGCAGTTCTGGGAAACAACAACAGATCGATCCTTACAATGTTGCCGGCGAAGTGGACGAGAGCGGCAACGTTAAGGCCATCGACTATGATCGACTCATCACAGAATTTGGTGTCCAGCCTCTCACAGAAGCGCATCTTGCTCGATTCGAGAAAGTCACCGGTAAACCGGCGCATAGGCTGATGAGAAGGAAGCTATTCTTCTCACATCGCGATTTCGACAAGATCCTGGACGCGTATGAGCAATACGGCACATTCATGCTTTATACTGGTCGAGGGCCAAGCTCGGGTAGCATGCACTTGGGCCACACGGTACCGTTCCTCTTCACAAAAGAGCTACAGGAGATGTTTGATGTACCCTTGGTCATCATGTTGACGGATGATGAGAAGTACCTCTATACTCGGAACAAGAACGATGGGGTGCAAAAGGCAGGTGCTGCTTTGGAAGATTTCCTGGACTACGCGCATGAGAATATCAAGGACATCATCGCGCTGGGATTTGACATGAAGAAGACATTCATATACACCGACTACGAGTACCTTGGTGGTCATTTCTATCGGAACGCTTCTGAATTTGAATCCCTTGTCACTTTCAATCAAGCATCCGGTGCTTTTGGCTTTGGCCATTCCACCAGTATTGGTCTCATAGCGTATGGCGCAAAACAATGTGTTGCAGCATTCCCTTCATCCTATCCTGACCTTTTTGGTCTCAAAGACTATCGGGCACCTGATTACTCTCCGTCTGCAAAACGACGGCACAAGGCTTTGTCGAAAATTCCTACTCTCATCCCCTGCGCCATCGACCAAGAACCATACTTCCGCATATTGCGAGACAGATGTGACCGAATGACAGATCCACATCCGAAGACTAGTCTTATTCTCTCCAAGTTCCTCACAGCTCTTCAAGGTCCCGGCGGCAAGATGAGCGCATCTGACCCCAACTCGGCCATCTTTATGTCTGATACGCCCAACCAGATCAAGAACAAGATCAACAAACACGCCTTCTCCGGTGGTCAGGAGACCCTAGAGGAGCAGCGAAGATTAGGTGGCAATCCAGATGTAGATGTAGCGTACACATATCTCTCATATTTCCTAGAGGATGATGCAGAACTGGCAGACCTCGCTGCAAAATATCGAAGCGGCGAGCTCTTGACGGGTGAGATGAAGCAGCGCTGCATCGCAGAGTTACAGAAGTTTGTCTCTGCGTTCCAAGATCGACGGAAAGAAGTCTCGGAGGAAGTGATGCGGCAATACATGACGCCAAGGAAGCTTGAGTTTGTGGGCAATCCTGCACCTACAAGACCTGTCCAGGAAGCCGTGAAGGATACTAATGCTGGGGAAGGCGGTACTCCTCGCGAGGACGGCAGAGGCACCAAAGGCGAGCGGAAGGCAGCAAAGCTTGCAGAAGCCAAAGCGAAGAAAGAAGCTGAAAGGGCAGAGCGACTAGCCTTACGACAAAGAGAGGAGAGCCAGGAATCATGAGATGCATAGATGAGATACATTATTTACGTGAGTATCTAGCTTCTGCTGAATGCTGATTGTGGTATGTGCTCGCTCCAATTGGGACCTCATCTTCTTCCCTGCGTCTATGCATGATGGGCATATTCGTCGCATCGGTGGCGATATGCATGAAATTGTAGTACATGAAAACGCCGAGAAGCAAATGCAATGCTCGTTGCCGTGATAAGACAGGTTAACGCCACCATCCGCAAGATAGTCGACTCAAAATCCTGCGGCAAAGCCAGCTAGCTTAAGTTACAACTCCTTCCATGTAGCCAAGAGTCGCCGACCAATCGAACTTTCAATAGTAACTCATCCTGTCACGATGACTTCGTACAGGCACGTACGTCGCAGGTGCGGGTATACTGCCAGCTCGTGAATGCCGAGAGTTGCTGGATCCGATATCGATGCTTGCCAATTCTCGCTGAAGCGATTGAGATTCGTCTCCGTACTGATCATATTCCATTGGTATCTTCGGCGGAAGGGACGGTGGATAGGCGTCGACTTTACTACCATACACTCGATCGCGACGCTGGGATGATTCAAGCTGTACGTGAGGATCAGGTACAGGACCGAAGTTGTGATGGTTCCTGGGCATCTCGACAGGAGACTGGGCCGGCATTGGACTGCCCCTGTTGCTCAAACGATTGCGCCCAGTAGGTGCATGTTCAGCTTCGGTAGGACCCGACCCCATTCGAATGTTGACGACGGTGTCTTTGCTAATCCTTCCATTAGCGGTGCCAATAGTCTGAGTCGATCGAGGCCCGAAATCACGTTCCCGGCCTAGTCCGTATGTCTTGACAGGGGTCTTTTTCTCTGGCTCTGGTGCCCAAGAGTTCACTGGCAAGTGATCGGAAGGATCGATCTCTTGGCCATGCCAACCTACGATTGGTCCACGAGCATCATCGTGTTGCACAGCGTCTGACGTGATCTGGTAGGGAGAATGAGGGGAGCTCGACGATGGCAAAGTCGATGGCTTGACATGAGGATTGTGCACATCAAAACTATCAGGGCCATACGGTGTAGAGCTGACAGTGTTGAGCGAAGGCCGGGGAGAAACGGACTTACGTGCAACCGAAGATTGGTGCACAGGTAGCGCGGAGCGCTGGGATGTGGACAGTGGCGACTGCTCAGATGACTCAAACGCACGCACAGGAAACTGTATGCTGTATGAGTTTTTAGGACGCTGCTCGGGTAATCTTTGAGCCGCAGATGTGGCTTGTGCAGGTCGAGGTGAGATTGCCCGTGGTTTCACGATCGGAGCACGAGAATCAACATTGTGTGGGTTCGCATGCGAATGAGGTGAATATCCTGGCAACTCGGCATAGGAATGCCTATTAGCTGAGCCTGGTAGTTCTTGCGAGAGTGGGTGAACCCGTTGAGGCGTAGAGTAATGCATATCTGAGATACTGTGTCGGGTCGCAGGCTGATTGGTTCTGCTAGGTGGAGTGTATGGAGTCGCAATTGATGAGTTGCCCGGCACAAGTGTCTGTGGCATAGATCCATGATCAACGCTTCCAGGATGTCGGCTGTCGTCAGTCTGCAGCCAGTTACGTCCATTAGCAGTTATCGACGTAGTCTGGTACGCTGAATTTAGAGCTTGTTGATGTAACATATTCGGGTGGTGGTGGTATCGATCGTCCACTAATGAGCGCGCATCGTGATGTGATGGTGACGACTGGTAGTAGTCGTTCGTAAGGCTGTGCTGCTGTGGAATTGCAGGCGACGAATGTGAATGTAGGGGTGGAGGCGGAGGAGCAGCATCTGCATCATCAGGGAGATTGTCGTAAGCATCAGGATATCTGTCATCCCATACTGGAGTCGCACTGTTCCTTCGTGGCTGTATTCTTTCATATTGGTATTCCAGATCACGGATCGGCTCTGGACAGTCAGTATTGAGGTAATGCTGATCATCATCATATTGCTCGGGCTCCTCAGACTGTGACGTAGGGATCATTGGTGCAGAGTGGGAATGTGAAAGACCAATGTGACTCAAAGGCCGAGGTTGCAACGGATATGGCTGCTCGTTCTGCGCAGATCGGAGTGGTTGAGTTCCTCTCTGTCGATTGCTGGGTGGTAGGTGAGGCAGGAAATCTGGTTGTTGATAGTAGTTCTCACGATCTGCTTGGCCAAGATGTGACTGGTCAAGGGTTCCTTCCCCAAGTAGAAGCGTTTCTGAGTTTTGCTGGGAAGGAGTCTCATGTTGCTGATCTTGTGATGCTTTCGTATGATTGTGCTGAGAAGCCCGAGGTGGTGTTTGTGACATAGCCTCAGGTGGCATTGACAAAGCTCTCACGGGTGCGCGGTACTCCCTCGGCCCATGTTTCGCTCTCAACGATGCCGCAGGGCTCCCGTTGATGTCGCCGAGAGATCCATTGTTAACGGTGGACGGTAAAGGCCTCCTCTTCATTCTTGAGGATCCGTTCGCCTGTCCCATGTTTTGTTGCTCCATGTTCTGCTGCTCCTCGCTCTTCTCGGGTTTGGGTCGGGAGTCGTAGTACGTGAGTTCGATTCGTATCTCCCCAGCATATTTTCCCTTGTAGTTCAGACTCTGCCAGATATCGCTCTTTCCTCCGCCAGGCACGACAACATCCGTCAGACCTAACCAGGCCTCGCCAATCAGGTCGGTACGTTTGTCTTCACTGAAGACTGATACTTTTAGATTGTCGTAATCAGGGGATTCGTGTACAGTGAAGCGGAGTTCTTGATCCCTATGGAACACAATTAGTCAGTTTCGGCGTGTTCGAGTGATCAGTCACTAGAGGGATCTGGTTGCCTACCATCTAGGTGTTTGACCTCCTCGCTTGTCTGTTTCGGTTTTTTTGGCCTCCTTGCCCAAGCGTGCAGCACAATATGGATTCTGTTTACCCATGGTCTTACGATTGGGCAGATTCTTCGCACGATCTATGACCAGGACTAAAGTCCCAATCTCAGGGCCGTCCACCGTCATGTCACTGAAGATGCCTGCAGTGTGCATGCTACCGGACATGACGCCGTGAGGTACGGCTGTCCTGGTCGCCATGGCGTTGTGGTCGATCGAAGGACAGCGATGTGGGCGCTCGCAATCTGGCTTAAGACGCTCGATATCATAAGCTTGGGCGTATGGGATTTGTTTCTGTTGACAGTGTCGTCAATGCCGCGTGCGCGCGGCGACGTGCCGGGAGCTAATCTGCACGACGCCACAAGACGATCAAGGTACAGTATTTTTCGAGGCACCGTGGGAGGGAGATAACGAGCAATAGAAAAAGTGCAACAAAAGCAGAAGGTGTGGAAACTACCTTGACGATAGATGTCATGCAGGTGGAGGAGCTAAGGTAAGTGTCTTCACACATCATGTAAACACAAAAGCTCTAATGCGTCAACTCTACAAGAGGTGGCTGATGGAGGCGGCTCAAAGGTGGCTGGAAGGGGATGGCGCCCCGCCCACTCTTACTCACCACATCCTGCGCTGTACGGCTTCTCCCGCTCTACGTGAGCATTGGAAGTACATATCAGGTAAAACTCCATGTACATTGCTTTTGGTACATTCAAAGGCCAGACCATAGCGCAACAGCATCCGTATAGCCACATATGCAGCATTCTCGGAGAACCAAGCATAGAGCTCTCGTTCCTTTGTACGTACCCGTAGACAATGAAAATCGTCTTGAACTGCAAGAAATTAATCGCGCTGACACGCCGCAAGCTCAGCTGTCGTTATTCTGATTGTGATTCTTTGGGTTGTCCTTCCAGGCTTCGATTCGTTTAGAATGCCGTCCAACGCAGAACGGACATACAATTATGAAAGTCTTCCTGGGATCTTTTCACAGTCAGATCACGATAGTAGTCCTGACAATTATGACTACTCCAAACATAATTTTGGTCTGGTGGCACGCTCATACCCGTCTGATGGGCCATCTGATAGCGACACTCCGCAATGGCAGCGGCTTCTGAACTACATCAAGTATCTAGCGCATGCGGAGCCTGGCACAAAGTATAAACTTGTATATGCAGGCCGTCATGGCCAGGGTTTTCATAATGTGGCCGAAGACTTCTATGGTACCAAGGCTTGGGACGATCACTGGTCCAAACTCGATGGCAATGGAACCTCCTCTTGGTCGGACTCCTTGCTGACTGAGACTGGAGAGCAACAGGCGAGGGATGCCGGTAAATTCTTCGCAAGCCAATTAGCCGCAGGTATGCCAGCAGCCTATCGATACTACGTCAGTCCTCTATATCGCTGTCTTCAGACAGCCAACCTGACCTTCTCCGGGCTGCATCTCCCAGTAGACAGACCGTTTGCACCAACCATCAAGGAAATGATGCGCGAAGTTATGGGGGAGCACACTTGCGACCGCCGCAGTACTCGCACTGTAATCCACAACGCTTTTCCAAGTTGGTCAATCGAGCCTGGCTTCACGGAGAATGACGAGCTGTGGCAGCCGGACCATCGAGAAACGTATGATGAACACGATGTAAGGACACGAACATATCTAGACGATATCTTTGCGCATGATGAGAGTCCAGTGTTGAGCCTGACAAGCCACTCGGGGGCGATTGCAAGTCTACTCCGTGTAGTAGGGCATAGGGAGTTTGTTTTGCCCACAGGTGCATTAATTCCGATCGTCATCAAAGCCACACCGATATAACATGCAATGGCCTCGGACTCTCAACGTCTCACGCATAGATCACTCCGGATAACCCACTTCTCACCTTCGAGCACCTCTCGACCCTCATGGAGAAGACAGTCTTTACCGTGGCGATGAAGCAGAGCAGTACCAACAGTGACGTCCGCGACGACCGCTGGGGGAGTCGGCGCATGTTTCCCTGACGCTTCTGGGTAGAATGCCGTTTGTCCACCAATACATCCCGTTGCTTCAGATGACAGATATAAGAGCAAAGTCCAAGTCGTTCTGCCTGGGATGGCATTTGATGCCGATGAGGAAGGGAAGGACACCGGATTAGAGTCATCGTCTTCGACCAGAAAATCAGTAAAAGGAATGTTCCAAGCTGTTCAACCCCGCTTACAATGCTTATCGAAGAACTGTCCCTTCTTATACCGGTAGATACGAATGTTACTGTTCAATCCCAACACCTCGCCTCCCCACATCGCACGCTGTTCATCCTTGTTGACCACCGCCCCGTTGATAGAAAAGTTTTCCGTGAGCTCCTTGAGAGACGTGTCAGACCACAGACGCTCAGCGAACACAGGATCGTCAACTTGGAAACGGTCATTAACGCGCACAGCATCTCCTCTTTTAGGCACCCCAGGTGTGGTCACAAGAGGTAGCGCCGAAAGGAAGGCAGTATAATCGCGGCATAACTTGGACGTCCAGAAATTGGGGATTGTCAACACCTGATCTTTGAGCAACACTTCAAAGGACAGGTCTGACGCTGGTATAAGTGGTTGCATTGGAGGCCAGTCTATGGTCACTCTTGCTATGTTTATTTGATTGCGCGGTACTCCCGAAGCAGATGTTGTCTCGAGTCTTGCATTACGGGCACTGGGTTTCTTGCTTTTCAGTGGCATGGTGGAGCGCTGATAACCCGAGTATGGCTCGATTCATTCGCACGAAATAAAAGCGTCGCGGTAAGGCCAACGTGTCGCCCAGTCACATAGCGTGTGACGGGCGTCTTTTCACAGAGCGCTCATCAGAATTCGAAAGTTCACCCTGCGCCACATTCTCACCCGCGCTGTAGCCAAAAATTCGGATTGCAGGTCGGGGTTCGGCTTTACCGCTTTTTGCCAGAACTCGGGCTTCACGATGAATGAAGTCTGCCTCCCTGTCGAGCTTAAACTTTGCGCGCTCACGTATTGCGCTCGAGCGCACTGGATAAATGTCGGCTTTAGTGGTGTAGCAATTGCATACATTCCTCCTCGTCGCGCAAGAAGGACCAATGAGCCACTTAGTCAGCAATTGCGAGGCGTCTTTGGCCCCACCCGTCGACCGCTTCTTCTGCTTCTCTTGAAGTAATAGAACGCGCAGCTGAGTGCCAGACGTCCGACCAAGAACGACTTCTACGCCAACAAACTCGCTAGGGCTACTTCTGCTCGGTGTGCTTGCTCCGATATTTACAGTCACTGAATTCAACATCTAGCAATACCCTCCCACCGGCAGACTCTCAGAGACGGAGCCAGACGGTAACGACAACGTGCCTGCGACTTCCCAGACCATTCAGCTCTCGACCAACTATGAAGCCAGTTCACGTCAGCTTCTACAAGAGATGGAAACCGACAGAGCTGGCACCATGGCGGAACAACCATTGTTGTCGCATAATAAGCATTTCGAGTCTGCAGGGATGATCTCGACCAGCGATCTGGAACAATCCCAGAGCGGACCGTTCGCATTCACGACCGGGGTACTTGAACAGACAATGGACGACAGAGTCGTGGACATAATGCATCAATCTTCATTCGTGGAGCCTGTCCTTACAAGAGAAAGCGATGCGCGGGATGGTACAGACACCCTAAAAGTAGAAGAAACTTCCGCGCATGTTACGCTTGCTGGAGACGATGCAGCACTTGCGGCAAACATATTGGCAAATGGACCAACTCATAATCCTCTTGGAGACGCCGCAATGGAGGACTATGCAGTTCCCATGGAAGGTCTGATGCGTTCCAACGACATTTACAACGCTGTGCCCGAAGAAGCTATTGTCGACGATCCTGCTAACGAGTCGGACTCTGTCATTCGAGCTAACATGAGAGCCTATGCCAAGCTTGTTCTCCCTGACGGAGACTTCTACATCACGACCCCGAAGCTGAAGGTCATCCGCGACATGGACTGCTTTCGCGAATACCAACACGAACTTAAGCTGGCAAAACGAGCGCAACGGGAACTCGAGCGCTATGCGCAGGAGCCTAGCATGCCCTCACAACCTGGCGACGGCGATCAGAACGGCAATCCCTCCTCCAAGTCGAGCCAATCTCTCATTGGTCGACCAGCGCGAGCGCTCCCGAGCAATTTCAGTGAGCAGGGCGGCGCTGTAGCATATACCGCGTTCTCAGACGACGAAGCTGGACGACGGCGGAGACGAAAGCGCAAGATCTTAAGTGGTAAAGTCTCGTCGGCCGGCTCGGGATCCATTGCGCCAGCTAGCCTCCATCCCAACCTGAATGGCATCTACGGCGGAGGCGAGGTTGTTCAAGAGGAGATACAAGTGCTCCCGGTGCATCCGAGCATACCTGCCGACATTGTCAAGATATCAAAAGAGCATCTTCTTTTCTTCTACAATAATTCAGAGGAGCGATGGGAGTTGGAAATACTCGGTGCCCGGTGTATGGTGAACGACAGTCAGCACGTTCGTGGTGATATTGTGGCGTTACACCACGACGATGAGATCATGGTAGTGTCTTTGACCATCAAGTTTAAGTTGCCTGACCAGCGAGGCCACTCTCCAGGCATTTCTCACGGAACATTTGGCGAGAGTGATGACTTCGACATGAAGGACGACGATGACCTAGACAGTGATCTTAGTTCAGTCTCAAGTGAACGCACGCCGCAACTCAACTTCGATGGTTTGGCTAGCGATGAAGAAGCTGAAGATGAGCTGGAGGATCGTCCGATCGGAACAAGCAAGGGAAAGAAAAGACCGAAGATTAAGCTCAAGCTCAAACAGAAAGCTGCTGTACAAAGAGAGTCCTTGGAGGACAGCAACGACAGCACGGAGAAGGCGGTAAAGCTGAACCTGAAAATGCAAAAGAAGAAGGATCAACCACATGAAAAGTCAGCCCTGGATATCGAAAAGAAGCCAGAGAAGGGGAAGAAGCCCAAAAGCGACCCGTCGGCGGACGATGGCGTTGCGCCACCGGGTATGCCTCAAGCTCAGGATATTTCGATGGACAGAACAGAAAAGCTTGGGCAAGTCCAAAACGCACCTGTCCAGACGCAGATGTCTCCGCCAGCCCCACCCCCAGTCATTGAACCAGGCTCCATTTTTGAAGGCGTTGCCCCGGAGGAAATGCCACAAAAGCGGAAAGGTCCAGGCCGGCCACCCAAGAACGGGCTGATCTCTAAACGCGACCAATCTTTCGTGAAGCGTAAGATCAAAGAGTACGAAAAGCGTGGCGAGCAGCCTCCACCAATGGACGAACTTGTGTCCATCGTGAGAGCCGAAAATAAGGCCAAGGAGGCAGCACAGAAGGCGGCTGCTCGGGGAGAACCAGTCTCGGAAGTAGTGCCGAGCATTGAGTATGATGGCCATCCGTCCATGATGAGGCATGAATCAGACCAGCTTCACCGGCAGCAGGCCCAGCAACCACAGCATGACCATGGCGATGATCCGACCACTGCTCCATTCGACTTGAACAGGCGACAGACCTCACCAAGACCTAAGCATATTGCGCGATCGCCGTCGCCAATCAAGCCAGAGACTGAATTCACCGAGGAAGAAATGAAGAAGCCAACCATGACTTATGTGCACATACTTGACGAGGTACTCAAGGACCACCCCATAGGCAAGGCTGATTTGCAGGAAATTTACGATCGCATCTGTAAGCGCTACCCATACTTCAAGTACAAGACTACCACCTCTGGATGGCAGAGCTCAGTCCGGCATAACTTACTTCAGCATGGCCGGTTCCGTGAGAGTGGACGAAGTGGTAAAGGCCGACTTTGGGCTATCGATTACAATTACGATCTTTCCAAAGAGAAGAAGCGCAAACTCACACCTCCTCCACGCCCTCCGCCCCAACAGATGCAACATGGCAACTATGCGTCGAGCATGCCAGGCCAGCCACCACCTTACGGACAACCTAATTACCAGACACCATATAATCATCAAGGACCGAATGGGCAGCAACAGCATGGCGGTCCACCGCCGGCTGGTCAGACACCGTATTATTCTCCCTATGGCCCAACAAATCCTGCTAATATGGGACACTATGCTGCGCCACATGGGCAGCATGGCTCTGCTCCGCCAAGAGCTCCTCTTGGGCCTGCACAAGCTCGCACTTCTCAGCCGCCTCATGGTCAACAAGCTGGCACCACTGGCACTTCGCAATCTCCTGCTGCCCAGGTTGCACCCCCGCCAGCAGCTTTCCAGGTCGTCGTAGATGGCATAATGCGCTATCGCGAACGATATCTTGCGCCATACTCTCAGAACACTGCTGCGTTCAAGTTCCACGAAGACCTGTTCAAGAAGTGCACTGCTTTCGTGTCCGATATCTTTCACGGGCAGGCTGCAAGTGTCGATACTGGTTCCTTCACAGGCGAAGAACAGAGGGTATTCAACGAGCTTTCGGAAGTAGTCAACAGGTGCAAAACTGGTGGCGGCACGCCAGCAGCAGAATTGGCCGCTCCTCCCTCGAAGAATGGTACACCGTCGGCCACCACAACCACCACCACACAGCCTGTAACTGCAACTACAATGGCCCATAATGTGTCTCCGCCTGCCAATGTCGCGGTAAGCGCAATCAACCAGGCTGCCATTGTGCCTGGGCCTCAGGTGTCAGGCAGTGCTTTGAATCAGGCCACTCCTGCTGCAAGCATGTCGGCAACCCCCACTACAGCTCTCAACTCGGCATCGGTTCCAGCCAGCACGAGTGCAGGAGTTTCGGCGCATGTCTCTACGCACACTCACGTTTCTCCCCAGACAAGGCCCGGCACTCCCACAGCAACCATCATGCAGGCGGAGGATTCGGTCCCAGTTCAGCCGCAGCCTGCAGACATCAAAGAATCCAACAAGCTGGTCACTACAACGCCCTCAACATCAGAGTCCACTGTGCCTGGCCTTCAGCAGATGGCAGATGGGCTAATGAAAGCGCCGACTGGCCCGTTCCTAGGACCTGCGGCGCCCCCACGACGAGTCACGACCGCTTCGGAGACTTCCGTGGATGGCGCAATGAGTATCAACCCATCGGTCACGTCTGAAATAACAACAGAGACTGCTTCAGTTCCAGCAACGGAAAATCTTTCCGAATCCCCCAACACTCGGATTGTCGATAAGAGTCATGCAGCAAGTGACATTGGAGAACCAAAGGTATCTATCCAAGGGACCAAGCGTCCAGCCGAAGCCTCTGCAGACACCGAATCAGAGCAGTCGAAAAAACCAAAAGTATCATGAGGAAGCGGAGTTAGGGAAAAGTCAGGGAACGCATTACGATAACCACGAAAAGCATTGATCTGCAATTTCTGATGACGAGTAGATAGCGAAGGAGTTCTGTGGTCAAGTGGCTCAGGCCACCGTTGCATCAATTTGGACGATGCCAAGGAACATGAAGATCACAAGTGGGCAAGTCGGTGGATTTGGCCTCTCATTCCCTTCGGCATTGCTTTGGGCGTGTTGTTTTAAATCAGTCTATATCAAAGATGTATTGTACATTTCATCCAGCGCAGTGCTCCCTTCACGTCTGGAATGCTACCCGACACGTCAGTGGTGGATTCTCGAATCCAATGAGAACAGCACCTCCGCCTAGGATGATGGAATGGTGGTGTAGATGCGTTGTCGTAATCGCTCCGATGACCGACTACTCAACACCTGTGAGTATCGCATGATGATTCTCCTCGCGCCAGCGAAATGAGTGGGATGTCACAGTACATGGAGTCGAAGAGGTCAGTTCAAGTTGCAGTCAGGGGAAAGCCGTGCGGGCTACGGGTGGATCGTGGGCGTTCCCGTCACAGCTTGCCACGTCGACGTGCATCGGCTCTGGACGCACACTTCCATCAAATTGCATCTCAATCTGGTCCAGCACATCAATGTCCAGACGGTACCTATCTAATCATTTATCTGTTGTGTGGTCGCATTTGCGACGATATGCCAGCTCACCATGCAGACTGTGCAAGAAGAACCCGGCGACCATTGGCTGCCCCACAATACTCATAGCAAGCATCGAGTTGCAACGCCGCATGTTCCGCATTCCACTGACCTGGTACTTCATGTATGCATACGAGCGCAATCTCGGATGGCGCATGACAACTCTCGCACACCTGCATAATTAGGGTTAGCCAACAAGTGCAAATGGCTGTGGCTCTTCCACGCCAACGCATATATGCCCAAGCCTGCAGTACGGATACTTCTCCCGGGGTGTCCAGTGCATGCATGAGCCCAGCAAGGCCGTCATCACTAGAAGCAATCCCCGGAGAGCGGCTTCACCCCGCTTGTTGTCCAACGTGGTGCCAGTCGCACGACCGACCTGCAAAGTGCATGTAGGTTTCCCTCTTGTCATCATCTTGCCCTCCCGTTGCGCTTTCACCCCACGCGTTGGTCGTTCCGTGGAACTCGGCGATTCACGGATTCGTCCCATCTTTGTTTTGCAGTCAGTCGGGTTTCTGCTCGCCTTTTGGCCATCTCCTTCCCTTACCCTGTTAAGTAACGAAGAACGGGACATGGTGTGTGCATTGCTGGCTCCATTGACCAGCAGGCAGAGTCGATCTCCTGTTTAGTTCTGCTTCCTTTTGCTTGTTCCAGAAGAATAAACATCATGCTCGCAAGTCCAGACGTGTCTTAGGGCCTTCATCTGCTGTCTTGATACACTTACTGGCACATTTGCAGCACATGCATCGGCACAGCTCAGGAAGGCAACAGTACACACCAAGAGATTCGCGCGTGAACTTTTGATATTCGATGCTTTCTGCGCTTAGGTCCACAGGACGATCTAGCGCAAGCACACTCCGATCGGCACAATGTCCTATTATGAAAATATACAACGCAAATATGGCTACAAGCAACTCAATGTGGCCCGGTGGAACGATCCAATGGGAAGTGTACATCCAGCAAGAGGCGGTCCCAGGACGCCGCTCGTGTCCGCGGATGTTGCAAGTAAACCACTCCAATCTGGCTACAAAGTTTCGTATCGTCGACCGCCGCCGCCACCCACAGACGATGAAGACTCCTCCGATGATGAAACGGATCAGATGGCAGATTCAACAGGAGCGACGGAAGTGGCCCAGCCTCCCCTTGGTATTTATCGCTGTCAGTTTCATCATTTGTAGGCATTGACTAATCCATGATCAACAGCAAATGAGGCGCCCGCAGAGTCTTCCCCGGTTGCTTCGGTGCCGGAGGCTCCCGTAAGCTCCAGTGACAATGATGCTGCGGTCGCTGGTGGAGACGCTATCCAGGAGACTGCATCTGCTGATAAAGACGGATCTAAGCCTGCGATTTCCGAGCCTGAGCAGGGGGCTGATGACACGTCTGCGGCCGACTCAAGCGGAACGCCTGCTGCTGTCGCTACTGATGACAAGAGAAGTCCTGCAGACGAGCAGGCGGTCAGCCCTGGGGGCAACAAAGCATCACCAACACCGGTTGAGCAGGTCGCAGCGGATGCAACAGCTGAGACTATCGAGACACCAGAAGTTCGGACGTCAGATCAGGCCGAAGCAGAAGTTCCGCCGCCTGCACCCGAGCCACCAGGGATTGAAGAGCACGAAGTGGAGCCTCCTGTGCCAGAAGAGCCTGAAGAAGCAGTAGAGGTGGCAACGAATGTGGACGTCCTTCTGGAAGCTGAAAGCCAGCTTAATAACCAAGAACTCCACCCGAACGAAGCGACGTCAGGTGACATCTCCAATGGTGCTTCCGCACCGAAAGAGGTGTGCACCGAGGTGATGGATGACGAGCCTGTCGTGACGATTACTGATAGCGACCCGGCGCCATTTCTCGAGCCTGATCAGGAATCTGAAAAGCCCGTCAAGACCCCGCCGTTGGAAGAGGCCAGCTCAGGATCGACGGACCCTGTCGAAGCAGACACCAGTGATGATCAGTCTTCTAGTCAACCGCACCCTGTTAACACTTTACCAGAAGTCACCGACCCTACTCCTGATACTCAGCTCGAAGACGACGATGATAAGAAGGTATCGTGGGCGCCCGGAACCACGGAGCCAAAGCCTACGATACGCAAGAAGAAAGGCAGCAAGTTTCCGAAGTCAAAAGGGAAGAAGAAGTCATTTATTTCGACGGAAGGTAACCCGGACGATATTGTGGCTGTAGTGAATGTCGTGAACGGTGACGATGTACTGGAGCATCCTACAAGTGGAGTCAGCGAAGCTGCCGCATTGATCGCTCAGAACACAACTGACGAGCCACCGTTAACACCAGTACCTCCGGCCGGGAAAGCGCAGATACCCAATATCGGTTCCACAACAGCTCCGAACAAGGACGCAGATACATCAGAAGTTGACAGCGCTCAACTATTCACAACTGGAGCGAACCAGACATCACCTACTTCGCCATCCGGAGGTGACTCAATGCCAGCGGAAATTGCTGTCGCCGGCAAGTCGGGCAAGGCCAAGAATACGAAGTCAAGTAAAGGCACAGATAAAGACAAAAGTAAGAGCAAAAAGTCGTCCATGAAGACCAAAGGTAAACGGGAGAGCCCGCCTGAACAACCTGAGGTGATCGCGGTAGATACAGCAACTGCTGTCAACGAAGCCGACACGGCCGTAGATGGGAATGCTGTTGCTTCCACGCTTGTCGATGGAGATTGTTGCAAGTCCTCCAGTCCTATTCTGGTACCGGCAGTGACTGATGTCGAAGCACCTCCAAAGGACGCTGAATCCTCCGACATGACAGAGCTGGTAGCTACAGATGACACTACTGTACCGGTCCAAGGCGATGAAGCTGCACCAATACATGCCGATTCATCTGGCAATACTGATGATGCCGTTGCCACTACCGTCTCTCAGGAGGGTGTCGCCATGCCTAGCTCCGAATCGGCTAAAAACACCACTGCGTCAGGTAATGCAGATGAAGCTGACCGGCAAGCAGACGAAGAAGATGAATCCCACCAGGAAGTCTCCCTACCAGCTGAAAGCATTCAGCCTGAAACTGAGATAACAGCAGACGACCCAGCTGGGAGTCCAGGTCTTGGCAAAGATGCAGCGTGTGGACCTGACACTGCTGAGAAGGCAGGCGCCTCCGAGACTGCCCATCCACCTGGAGACCTTCAGCCTGAGCAGGTCGAGGCATCCCCAGGCAAGGTACAGACCGAAGACGACGTCGAAGCCGTGAGCAAGGACCTGCCAGCGCTCGCTGAGAACCATGAAGCTGTTACAGAGACAACGCCGCGGAGTAGCGGTGATTCTTCCAAAGTGGCCGAGACTTCTGAAGAGTCCGAGTCAGCGCGAGACCTGGCAGTGACCGAAGGCGCCGAAACTGCTGCAGATGTCACTTGTGAAGCAGTTGTGTCCTCTGCGGACTCAGATCAAGCCACAGAGGCTGCCAAGGCAATGGCTGCAGCAGATGTACGTGAGCCTACTGAGTCCGACGTTACGGTAAAAGAAAAGAGCACGGAGGCCTCAGGCGAAGTTCTGCCTGTGGAGGCCTTAGAATCTGCCGGCAAAAGCGATTACTTCAGGACTGAAGAGTCTGCAGACTCGCCCCAGCTAGCGCCTGGACAGCCGAGCGATCCAGCTCCAACGGATGTTGAGGAGACCGTTCAAGACGCCCTCCCGTCTGAAAAGAATGACAATATCATGAGATCTGAGCTCACTTCAGACGAGAAAGCTGACGCAGGTACTGCTGACGGGGATGTCGTACCTGAACTTGCGTCGCAACCTGCCAGTTCGGGGGAGGTAAGAGTTGCTGAGGAAGCAGAGCCTGAGACTACCACCGCAGAGAAGCCGTACGAGGTCATCTGTGAGACTGTAGGGACCACGAGTCAAGGTGCGGAAGACACCGGAACGACTGACGATAGCGATCATGCCGTGGCGGTCGCTCTTGAGCGAGGTACAGAGTT
This sequence comes from Microcyclospora tardicrescens, assembly GCA_003012245.1. Lineage (NCBI taxonomy): Eukaryota > Fungi > Ascomycota > Dothideomycetes > Capnodiales > Microcyclospora > Microcyclospora tardicrescens. The sequence continues at coordinate 24,832 of PXOE01000015.1, forward strand.
GAATGCCAAACGTTCGGATAGCGATGGCGAAGACCATAGCGCAGCACAAGCCGCGGAGGAGGCTCCCAACGAAGCGCCCAATCCATCTAGCGATGAGCAGGTTAATGTTGAGCCAAAAGAGCTTCTGACCACCAATGAAGTGCAATGCGGAGAATGCGAAACTCCAAATAAGCAAGATGAAATGTCTCCAGATGTACCTGGAAATCCAGATACCTCCAGCGACTCATCCCAGTCGCCCACTACCGATGATTTTGTTGCTCCTGTAGCCGCTGAAGAGGCTTCGACATCGACAGGCACTACCTTGGAGCAATCAGCTAGGACTCAGGAATCGGAGTCCACAGCGGCACAAACCACCACAGATGCGTTGGATGAGGGAGCAGACACCAGTCACTTGCAAAGCAACACAGATCCAGCTTCTTCTGGCCCGGGATCGACCAAAAATCAGGATGAGGTGCTTGTTGACGCGAGTGTTGAAGAAGGTCATGAATTACCGATCCAGATTGATACTCCAGATGGGGAAAAATCTCCTAGCAAGCCCAAAAGCAACGCAGACGAGACTCCGGTAGCCGTCGGCGAGGATGCAGTTGTCGTCGAGACCACGATAGAGACAGCATCTGATGATACACAGGCAGACGAAGACTCCAAAGTTGCCGCGCCAGGTCAGGACGACGAGAAACGTGAAATACCACCTCCCCCAACTATTGAGGCGGCTCCCATCAAGTCCGCTTCAGAAGATATGAGCAACACAGTCCAGATTGATGATGCTTCCGCGGCAGATGTCATAGTGAGTGATCGTCTTTCTACTGAAGAGGATGACCGTGGTCTGGAGACCACGGATGGAGCGGTCAAGGCAGAAACCAGCACAGAGCACGCAATCGAAGGCAGCAATGTAGAAAGTGCCACAGCAGAAAACTCGCTTGCAAGTACATCCTCAGAGACACAAATGACGGCTTCGACTTTGGCGACCACGGCGGACCCTGCTGAACCAGTAGCAAGCACGAAGGACGAGACAGCAGCCGTTACAGAAGACGTCCAAATTGAAGCAGGTCCGCTCGATGGAACGCAACTTCCTAACGCCGACCTGCCATCTATTTCCAAGCCTGATGTGCTCGAGCAACCAAACGAGCCTGTGTCAGTGGATGTAGCCGAGACAGGCGTAGGAAATCTTGAAGCGCCGGGAGTCTCATCACAGCCTACTGTTGATGACACACAGCCTGATGTGTCTCCCGCGGAACCTGTTTGCTATTCTGCAGGCGGCGAACCAGAAGCAAACGATGGTCCGTGTGAAGCAGACAGCACGCCAAGCACCGATGGGCACTCGGGTGGTGCTGCTAACAGTACTCCTCAAGATGCTGGCGCAGAGCCAGCGAAAGTGGTACCTGACCAGACCTTGCCCTCAGAATACCCCAAAAGTGTAGCTATGGACCCAGTGGAGGGCGCAGAGAAACTTCCTCCGGTCGTCGATGCAGTGGACGAGCCACAGATCGAGCCTGAGACTCCACCTTCGCCCATTGTTAGCAAGAAAAGCTCATCCAAACGACACTCGAGGCATACTGAACGACCGACGAAGAAAAGCAGTCACCACGAAAAGTCATCCAGAACTGATGGTGCAGGAAAATCATCGAGCAAGCGTAGTAGTCGATACATTACGGAAGAACCACGAGTGTTGCATACAAGACACCCAGTCCGTGTATCGATGACAACGGCAGAATTGGAAGATCAGGCTGAGCGAAGACGTCGAAGAGCAGCTCGGAAAGCTGCGGAGAATGCTAGAGTTCTGGAAGAAGAGCAAAGACAAGCCCTGGATAACGAACGAAAAGAAGCGAAAGAAGCAGAGGAGCGAAGAGTCCGACGTGAAGCCCGCCGAGCAGAAAAGGCCGCTGCAGAAGCGGCCATCCAAAAGGCCCGCGAAGAAAGCGAGGCCGCAGCTCTCAGGGAAGCTGAGTCTCGTCGACGTAAGCGTCGTGACTCAGTCCGCGAGCACGATGTCCGCCCTTCTACTCGCGACAGTAAATCTGGTGTGTTCTCACTACCACGATCTTTCACTGGCGAGTCTGCCAACAAAGCTCCGTCTTTCGCCAGGACCGGCACTGGTGGTAGTCGCTCGTCTGGTAGCAGGAGCCACCGACCTGGACCAAGTTCTTCGAGACATAGCGATGAGGGAACACCCAAGGGGACGAACCCTGTGCCAAATCATGACGCTGGAGAGAAAAGGCAGACGTCTTCCAATGGTACCAGAGAAGATACGAAAGAGTCGCCCGCGCCCCAATCGCATCGTAGGCATCGTCGTAGATCCGAAGTGGAGCAGTCAAGGTCGAGCCGCAAAGGAGGTGATCGTCCTATCTCGGGTCGGAACGAGGATGGCAAACAGCCATCCAGGAGGCGAGAGGGTGAGCGACGGGTGGCTCGACCGTTTGAAAAAGAAGAGAGCAAGAAGAAACCCGGGCTTCTGAAAAGACTCTTTGCCTGATAATTTATGCTTAATCGCGACTCAATACTTACATGTACGATGGGTGGAAAGCTGTGTTTTGAGTACAGGTTCTGGTCCAGAAACCATAGGCAGACGACTGATTTCCAGATTCAGATTATGTGTTGCTATTTCTCATCAGATATCAAGCTATGTACATGTAATTTGGACGTTCGAACAATATTGCGTCCAGCTTAACAATACCGTCGGAGATCAGTCTGCATTGTTTCTTAGTGAGGTACGTGAAATAGAGCTACGCTTGCATGATACACGCAGTCCGTGCACTGCGACCTGTCGTATGAGGTAGACAACTTCTACCCTTACAGCTCCAGCGGAATATTATGATCGATGAAACAAGTCTCAATTCGACCCGACCTATGCTCAAAGCGCACCTGACTCGAGAACTCGTGTGAGCTTATTGAACGCAGCCAAGTTCGGATGTCTGTCGCCAATGTCAGGATCGTGTTGCCACAGCTTCAGGAATCAGCAACAAAAGAAAGCAATATCAAAGATCATCCGAATTATTGGACTACCAACCCATCGTCGCTGATATCCAAATGTGACATCCACGATATAGTCTTGGGCACTGGCCAAGATATCTACCAGACGGCTATCATACCAGCTATTAAGCAAGCTCGCTCCGAGGTCATTCTTGTGACCTGTTTCTGGGCTCGTTCCGCCACTCTACAAGCACTGAACGATGCGCTCTGCCATCTGTCTGCGCAGGCGCTCCAAGATGGGCGCAAAATCAAAGTCCGAATCTACTTTTCGTCATCATCTCTGTTTCAAAAGCTTCTCCATACATCGTCGCTGAAAGGAACGACGTACAAAACAGACACGCTGCCGGACGAATTGGGTTTCCCAGATCTGAAGTTGCTTGAAGGCCTGGACCTAGAAGTAAAAAGCATATTTATACTCCCTTTCAGTGTCATGCATCCGAAGTTTGTCATCATCGACCGGCAGAAAGTGTTCTTACCAAGCTGCAACGTGAGTTGGGAAGATTGGTTTGAAGGATGTATCACCTTGAGCGGGGACATAGTCGGACAATTTATCACTTTTTGGCAGGAATTCTGGGCAAGCGAGACTGATGAACATAGCGCGGTGACTTCTGGCGGAATGAGTTCGCCAGTGACCCCATCATCACTGGAGCTGGACAACATCGCCTCCATCTTCCTGCCGTCACCGCATCATGGCGACCCTCGTTTCAGTCTGCCTTGGCAAGAGTGCTCCCCACCACCTCCTACACCACTGAATACCTACCTGCTCACCCTGTTTTCCCAAGCTGAGAATTCCATTCATATACAGACGCCTAATCTGACCTCCCCACCTGTGCTATCCGCCTTGAGATCTGCACTAGCGCGTGGGATCGATATCACAATCCTGACCAGCGAACGCCTGATGATACTCGAGCAGCTTGTGACGGCGGGCACAACGACCAGGCGCTGCGTGAAGCACCTCATACGGCAGCATCGCCGTATGCTCGCAATGCCGCATCATCAGGGTGATCTAGAGGCCGCATTGCCCACCCCAGTGGTGGGTAAGCTGCGGATCTCATACTACGAACCACGGGACCGAAATCGTCGAGAGCAACAGGAAACGGTGGAGCCAGTGCAGAGCCACCTCAAGATGACGATCGTGGATGATGAAGTGCTCGTGCTGGGAAGTGGGAATCTGGATCGAGCGAGCTGGTTCACCAGTCAAGAACTCGGTGTGGCGTTCGTCTCACCTACCGCAGTGACAACTTTCAAGGAGAAGCTGGCGAAGACGATGGATGGCAGGAGTAGGTTGGTTTACGGTGCCTGACGTGGAGAGGAGTCAGTCATCAGCACGTATGCATGATCCTAGTAGAATACGAGGACTGCTTGATATAATGTACGAAGTGTATTTCGAGTCGCGCAGTCGTCATTTCTACGCATAGTTGATGCAACATAGAAGGTGCATATATTGAATTAAGCCCTTCGAATGATCGAGCATTGCTAGCAGAAGAATCTGTCATCATCCTCATCAGGCTCACTCCCACCATCTCCACCATCGTGGTCCATTCCGTCCAGAGGATCAGTCTCGCCCCCAAGCAGTGGAGCCCTGTCTTTGGCAGGTCGTCGCCAATGATTGACCACACTGATGACCACAACGCTCAGTCCGTGTACCATTGTGCTAGCCAGAACAGTAAAGCAGACGATGGGCCAAATGGCATAGACGGCTCGCTCCTTGTCACTATACGGATAACCATATTTGGGTGGATGTCGGTCCGGCGTAGCGGATCCATTCTCGAGCATTGCTCGTGCTTCGATGGCAAGGAACAAGGCGCCCACTCCCATTGGTCCGAAATGGCCGGCGAACCAGGCTTCGCGGACGGTGCGAATGTCTGGGATCCAACGATAGAGTGCAAGTACCACCGGCAGGCGGCGAAAAAGCAAGACCAGTACGGCAAATGCTACCAAACGCCCGGGCGAAATGTTAGGTGTCAATTCCGAGGGAGAAAACTGATTCCATGGTATGATCGTACCCAGATACACAAACATGGCACTGTTGAGCAAGAGGTCGACAACCTCGGGCAAGTGGGTATTCCGGGTCTCCTTTGAGAACCAGCCATCACGAGCGAAACCGTAGCCGCAACCAAAGGCTACCAAGAAGTCGTCGGCACCCAGAATGCTGCCGATACCAACACTGAGCAAAGCAGCAAGAAGGTAAAATACAGTGAAGCCACTCCAGTCAACGTACTCCTTCGAGTATGAGAAGCGTAGGATTCGATTCAAAGCTGTCCCGAGGATGAGTCCTACAAGGATTCCGAAAGTGCACTGCCATAGGATTGTAATCAAGAACCAGTCTTTGAGGGCCGATCCAACGGACGACTGTTGAAGGAGGAAGATGCCGATATACAGAAATGGGAAGCTGACTCCGTCGTTGCACCCGGATTCTGCCGAGAGCATGTCCTTGACGCGCTTTGGCACACGTTGGCTGAATTGACTGTTGGCCAGAATGGATGCGGCCAGGATGGGGTCCGTTGGCGTCAGACAAGCCGCAATCGTCAGAGCTGTGGCGATTGAGACTTTGAACAAGAGGTAGATGAAGAGTGCGCATATGACCCAACCAAAGGCCATCACTGGGCCAAGCATGAAGGCCACACTAGGCCAGTGGCGAGATGCATAGTATTTGGGAAGCTCTACGCCCACGACAAAGACCTGTGCAAATTTTAGCCCTCATGACCAGCGTTGTAGTCACTATCTTGAAGCAAACTCACCTGGATTCCAACAATCACTCTTGTGATTTCCTGTATGACATTGTCCCCCCAGCCCCAGCCGCCAATGCCATCAGGAGCTTCGCGCTCGCCGGGGCAACCGTTGACTCCGCAAAAATTTGGTGCCACCCAGTTCAGCACTCGTGGCCCAATGATTATGCCGAAGATCAGTGCAATTGGCGGCTCACTCAAGTGTAGGCGGTTGCGGATGAATTTGACGAACAAAACATAGGTAATGAGGAAAACAGATAGAAGCAGGTAGGTTTTGTGAGCTGGAGTGGCTTCGATTTGGTCCCAAACCTGCGAGTTCCTCACATTGTCCATACCCACGGCAAGCTTGGAAGAGTGCGGTCGGTCTTGAGGTACGAGGTCAGCGAACGATTGTGGTGTCCGTTGCCAAAAAGCTGACTGATCTTATGTTCGATTTGCATGTGAACGAAAGGCCTGGAGCTATCCGGAGCCATGACGCGAGTGCAGCCAGAGGTGCCCAATGCTGACACTCACGTGACGAGTACCCGTCGGGTCCAGTCCCTCGATAGATACCTACATGTCCTCGTTGATGCACACAAGTCGATGCGTGGCTTATAGACCTATACATAGGTAATGGGTCGATGTTGGTTCTATGCGTTGTCCATGCCACGAATTGACAAGTACCGTGTCCAGAATGTCGACGTTTTCTATATGGTCGATAGCTGTAGCATGTGAATAAAGAACATCCCGTTGCCACATGCCATGCATACATGCGTTCCCCTTTGGATGAGGAGGTATGACCCCTATAACCCGACATCACATTAGGATAGAGTCAGGTAGAGCCTCAAGATATATCCCCAGTGGGAGCATTGCGGGTTTCATTCGTTTTGCATGTCGTCGGCATGCCTTGTGCAAAACTCTTGGTGAAGGATACTGTCCTGGTGCGAGTGGCAGCCGAGTATGACATGTTCAGACCATGGCGATGCTTGTCTCGAGATACCTAGACAATCAGATATCGGTATAAGTCTTGGGAACGAGGATGCGCGATGGATGTCCATGTACTCGAAGCAAATAACGATGCAGTAGCAGATTCGCTGGTCGGCCAGCTCCGATGTTGATGCGGGCGATCGAAGGTCTATCTCTAGGTAGGGACCTCGTCCTGATAACAGACTCGTCGATCATAAGAGCAGCACACTCTTCCAAAAGACAACACTATATGTAAGTTGGACAAGTTCATCTTGAAGTGTTTTCTACATGAGCACCAGGACTGCAGACGAACGACTGCGCATTGTCAGTTCGCATTTTCCACCTATCCCAAGCCCCACCATTGACAGCATGGCCGAGCGACCCTTCATCACCTGCCATGTCCTCGATACCGTCTCTGGCAAACCTGCCGCCAATATCGCCGTCAAGCTGAAGCTCCTTTCGCCCGCTCACGCTACGACTGCCCACTGGACAGCGACGACCAACAGCGACGGTCGTGTGCCGACTTGGTCGTCCTCTTCCGAGATCAACGATGTCGTTACGCAAGTCAAGAGCCAGATGAGCGGGGATGACCAGATGTTGTGGAGCCTGACGTTCGAAACGGAGGCATACTTTGGGAAAGGCAAAACCTTCTGGCCAGAGGTCGAGTTACGTTTTGCGGCAAAGAAAGATGAAGGCCATTACCACGTACCGTTACTGCTTGGACCGTGGAGCTACACTACGTATCGAGGCTCGTAGATGAGCCTGGTCCGCACATCAACGCGGACACGCACCGTGAGATGTCAGCACATGAGTAGCAGAGGGGGAAGTGAAGTATAACACATTCTCGGCCCATGCAAGGGAGTCGACAACACGGTACTGCCGGCAGTCTCACGCACTGTATAGCATCCCATATTTGCATCAAGGCAAAGGCTCCGATCTGTCATAGCAAAGGCAAGAAGCTACATGGGTAGCTAGGACCCGGACCAGACACCACATCAAGGCCCCAGCTGAGCAGCATAGAGAATCACGCAGCAACAGCATACGAGTTCTCCATGTCTACCACAATGATTCCATGATTCCCCGTGGGACCATGTCTTCGACGATACTTCTAGAAGAAGTTTTGCGATGTGCAGCACGCTCGGTAGCCTCGCCATGACGGTCGTAAGGGCTCCGCGGATAATGCTCACCGATAAACATGAGATATTGCGAAGCACATGCAAATATAATAATTGTGGTAGAAGAAGCCATGCAACGCTGTCGATAGCATGAAGACGTGTACCTCATCTTCCATATACCACATCCCATCAAGCAGTGACCTACATAGAAGAAGGCTGACTTTTTATTTGCTCGGTTCGGTACCTGTAGTCGAGTGAGTCTCGTGATAACATGACCTACAAGGCGTGGCTTGGTTTACAATATACATGTACCCACTGTAGCACAACCAGCTACCGCAATCCCACATCCACCACAGTGACATTGAGTCGGCCCGCGCGAACACTCGACATCGGCACTTGGTCGGACCAGCTGATTTCCTCATATATAATACGCCAATGCGGATACATGAGGCGCGAATGATCATCGTTCTCCGCTCGAGAGATCAGCGCAGCGCGTCACCACCGAAGCGGATCGTATTTCTTGACGTCCAATCAGGAAGTCAAGGAAGCAAGTCTTGACAACATTAGTCGGGGATACTACCACATTGAGATGACAAAGGATGGTTACAATGGCTGAAGCGTGGCACCATTTTATACAATGCAGAAGTCTGGTAATTGCTTCCGTTTGCTTGTATCTCTTGCTCTCCTGTCTCATATGGTTTTCCTGTCCCTCAATCGTCCTTACAGTCGTGAAGATGAAGGGCAATACTATGTTGAGCCCATTCGCATGGGCAGCATTGGCGGAGACAGTGCTCGGCCAAACATGTCAAACGACGACACTGCAGTCTGCCGCGCCGACCGATGGTTCTGAGGTGGTGCTGGCAAGTTACAGCTACTGTGGTGGCATACTGGATGCCACTGGTACGATTATGTGAGACTTGATAGGGTTTTCGATTTTACTGATCTCATGTTCAGCATACATCGAGAACCTCTGCTACAACAAGTTGATCTCGTTGTACTATACCAACGATGAAGGAAAGAGTACACCGCTATCGATTGTTGGTCTGGGCTATTCTTCCAGCGTGGCAAACACAAATTACGAGCTCTGGTCCACATCCACGCCTGTCTGGATCGATGGCATCAACACACTGCTAAACATTACCTTCCAGGCGACAGACATTGGAACCGTGTACGCGCAACAATTGGGCGAGGTCGTCCAACCAAGTGGTGATGCACCGCCAACCTTGTCCGCACCTCCAAAGCCTTATGCTACACCAGAAGGGCTTTCGGATGATATTGACGCATTCCTGGAAGCATCAAGTTCATCGGAAGCTGGTATTGCGTTGATGGGGATGTTCCAGAACATTAACCCAGCCATCGATGGGGATGCTCCAGGGACCGTTGTAGCTGCCCGTAGTGGCCCTTCGTACGAGCAGACAGATCCAGACTACGAATACAATTGGGTTCGAGACTCCAGCTTGACTATGGACGTGGTTGAGACGCTCTACGCAGCAGCGTCCAACTCAACGGCCAAACAGCAATACGAAACTATCCTTTTCCAGTATGCTGCTGCTCGTGCGACGGAGCAGAATGACCCAAATCTGGTTACTGGTCTTGGGGAGCCCAAGGTATGCTCTTGTTCTAAAATTGACATGCGCGAAACATATCGACTGATTACATTTAGTTCTACCTTAACAACACCATCTTCTCCGGACCGTGGGGAAGACCACAGAATGATGGACCAGCAACAGCGGCCGTGACTCTCATCAAATTTGCCACCGATTATATGGCAGCTGGTGGAAGCCTGCAGACCGTCAAGCAAATCATCTATGATTCATCAGCAAATTCGAGCGCTCCCATACAGCGCGATCTGCTGTTTGTGGCAAGCAACTGGACTTCTTCATCCTTCGACCTTTGGGAAGAAGAATCCAGCGATCATTTCTACACACGCTTGGTACAACGCCGTGCCTTAGTCTTGGGAGCTGCATTCGCCACGAAAATGGGCGATTCTTCCACAGCCAGTACACTGTCAGCTGCTATTGACCAGATCAGTGCCACGTTTGGTGATTTCTGGGACGCTGGGCGACAAATACTCTTGTATGAGTATGGTCCTGTCCTCAAAGACAAGTCAAGCTACATTGACATCGCCGTTATTCTCGGTGTGATCCACGGCTTTGCTGATGATGGCTTCTTCGCGTACACCAATGACCAAGTTCTGTCCACGGCAGTCCGTATCGCGACGAGCTTCATTGACGTCTACTCTATTGCAAACAAGACTACTGACTCCACGGGTTCTACACTGGGTATTCCCATCGGAAGATATCCTGAAGATGTTTACGACGGTACTGGTACCCAGCCAGATGGTGGAAATCCCTGGTACCTCTGTACAGCTGCGATGGCACAGTTCATGTACAGCGCAGCTTCTACCTGGACTTCCAATGGGAGCATTGTCACCACCAATATATCACAACCGTTCTTCGACTACTTCACGCCAAGCGCTGGCCTGGATGCAGGACAGACATATGACCAGGACACTCAAGAGTTTGCTGATGCCATCAGTGGTATGAGCGGTTGGGGAGACGCATTCATGCGTACTGTGAAGTACTATACGCCATCGGACGGGCATCTTGCGGAAGAGTTTAATCGTGATGATGGAACTCCACGGGGTGCTGCTGACCTCACTTGGTCATATGCAAGTATACTTACTGCAGCATTCTCTCGAGCTGCCGCCAAAGGCCAAACAACCTACGTGGAAGACTTGGCGAATCTGGGTATCACTCCGAATGTGTGACGGCAGGATTGGAAGAATCGTTCTCAGTTCGTCCCGGCATAGCAACGTACCACATTCAATGCTAGCTTTGCCTCATTACCGACTAATGTAAAGCTCCCGATAGTAACCTGCTTTCTGCTCTCGATCGGCCTGCAACCTGTCGCATTTCTCCTCCCACATCCACTGAGTTAGGCTTGGGATGTCTACCATTTTCGACTTCCACCACAGGCTCATATTCGCCCGCGCCTTTCCTTTCTTTGACGCAGGCGATCACTCCATAAGCCAAGGAGGCGTAGTAACTGAGTCTATCAATGATATTAGTATCCAATTTGGCTAGGCGATTACCATAACCATCACTTACGATAGCGACACCACGACCGCCATACTTGTTATCCAGATCCATGCTTTCAATCCGTGATTGCCATTCGCCCAAGCTGCAATCGCCACGACCAGGTAAATTGTCCAGAAGAGCGCCTTAAGCACTTGGAATGTAAGATATAGATAGGTGCCGAGCAGGGCATAGGACCGTAAAACCATCTCGACCGGTTCCGTGACGAGACACACTAGGCCGAAGACGAGGAATATGAGGTACGCACTGGAAGAGAAAGTTCATGATCAGAATCCACTGCCGCTTGCTGCACAGTCGTTGCGAGGGTGAACTTACGGAGGAACATAGCCTGTATCTGACTCGCCAGCGATTTCACAGACGACGAGAATCAGCCCAGTCAGCAGCACCATGAGCAGCAGGATGTGCGCGGACCACAGCGGGACAAGCACCGCGCTCGACATCGGCCTTCTGGCATGCATGATAGAATTTCTAACGCGTGTCGACTGGTGGAAGATAGGGAAAAGAATAATACCAAAAAGGCGTGTGTTGGTGATCTCTCTCTATTCTGCTACTAGACTTGCCTGTGTTTTGGGGGAAGTGGGACATTATGAATACTGGAGAACTGAGTTCTAGACTGTGCGGCGCAGTCGCAGCCATCGTCAGTGCACCAAGACTGACTGCTGTAGTTGAGTCCTCGTTCAGACTGTGCCCCCCGTTGGTGAGAACTGGAGGGAAGCGGGAAGGCGGCGGGCTGGAGTCGCTGGCGCCAAGAATAGCATCTTCTGTCGCCGCGCTGCATGCGGCACCGTTTCACCATTGTTTGTGCTGCCTGTCTCGACCAGTGCCAACTTCTGCTGCCAGATTAGACTTTGGTGACCGCACAGGAGTGTCTGTGATATCTGGTCGCGCCGCAGTCACAGGTAATCGATTGGTTGAGCAGCAATGTTGTTGGCCGTCTGATGCACCACCCTACCACCGGGCTTTTGTGTATTGACGCCGCACGATTTGGAGAGGTTTAACAGAGACATGTAGCAATACCTTTTACTGAAACGACCATTGGAGGTATCATTCTGTCATTAGTACGCAACAGCTCGCATGGCAGGTTCCGTGGTTGGATTGCTGCGCCGCCTCAGCAGAATAAGAGACTGCGCAATCCATCGATTGCTGGCTGCAAGTCAAGCCGCTGGGCATGCTTGCGCACTCATTTTGCTGTTAGGCAACGAAACGTCTGGCATACCATTGATCTACTCCCAGACTAAGCCTCGGAAGCTTTCTCTTCATACTTTGAAGATATGGTGTTCGTTCTGCTGGAGCTTCAAGCTGGTAGAAGTGCCGTGATGCGTGCAAACAAGATCTCGACGCCTAGATGAGAAGGCCATGGGCAAAGCACTGTGCCCTCGCCGTCACCTCACCGTGATCCACCTACTTCAGCATTATCACATCGCATCGATGACAAAAATGCTTCGTTCTTTCGGATGCAGCCGGCAAGCTCACTTGCGTCGACGAGCAACAACAGACTGGCCAACAAGTTTCAGTGAGCTGTCGCGCACCCTCGTGGCAGCATAGCAGTCGTGAAGGCCATATCTGATCCTTGGAGCTAAGAGCAGAATGCGGAAATAGTTCTGCGAGATGCTGGCTCTTGCCTCCCAATCCCAAGCATCGCGAGAGTTGCAACACCCAGATCCACTTTCGAGCTCCACGCTGGTCCGAGGAGATAAATCATGATGGTGTATGAGGTGGATATGTAGTTCCACTTTTTCGTCATGCAGCAAAGGAGCTCAACTGGAAGCATTACCGATGAACTACCCCGCCAGACTCCGATGAGCATACATATATTTCCCCTCCTCGACTCTCAGACTCCCAGCGTAACAGATCGTAACACTAAAGTCACTGATTATCAACGTCCATCACAAGCAACGCCAAGTCCATCGAACCCCGAACACTTCGGTACGAATGATGATCAGGAAAGCAAGGATGTCGCTCGCTGAGGAGCTGCTCTTTCAAGGTACCGCATACACACATGCATGACGGGTGTTCATTTGTCTTCTTCCATCTCAGTGGAAGAAGGCATCTGATCTGAGATGATACCGTTCGAACTTGAATCAGGGCAATGCCTGCGCAAGGACATGCTTCCTTTCCCCCTTCCATTAGTGTGGAGGGCGATCGTAGTGACTTTGGCAGCTTCAACATGTCGCCCGTCCTTGAGAAAATCACGTTCTTGACGAACTGGTGGGCCTCTTCGTATGTGTAGTATCAAGAATGGACAGCTGACATAGCGTTCAAGGCACGCCACGCCGTACCATGCACCTCTGTACCTTGCTCAAGCCAAGGGCTTCTTCAAGGAAGAAGGTGTCAGCGTTGCTCTTCTCGAGCCAAATGACCCTAGCGTAGGTCCCTGCCATAGACAAGGAAGGAACGACCGCAGCTGAGTAAAGTTGTAGGATGTGACCGAGATCATCGGATCTGGCAAGGTGGACCTTGGATTCAAGGCTATGATCCACACGCTTGCTGTATGTGCGCACGTAATCAACAGTATAGCGATCGACTGACACCGGACAGGCTAAAGCTCGTGACTTTCCAGTGCTGTCTATCGGATCTCTGCTTGACGAGCCGTTCACTGGCGTCGTTTACCTCAAAGGTAGCGGCATTACGACCGACTTCCGTACTCTGAAGGGGAAGAAGATCGGTTACGTTGGGGAGTTCGGCAAGATCCAGATTGACGAGCTCACCTCCCACTACGGTATGGCTCCAACCGACTACACTGCCGTTCGCTGCGGCATGAACGTGTCCAAGGCCATCATCAAAGGCGAGATTGATGCCGGTATTGGACTTGAGAACGTCCAGATGGTAGAGCTCGCTGAGTGGCTCGCCTCTCAAGGACGTGCTAGGGATGAAGTCCAAATGCTCAGAATTGATGAGTGAGTTTGCTGGCAACACTTTGTAAGGCCTTCACCGTACTAACCACAGTCGAAGACTTGCGGAATTGGGTTGCTGCTGCTTCTGCTCTATTCTCTATATCGGTAACGAGGCCTTTATCTCTAAGAATCCAGACAAGGTTCGCTCGTTCATGCGCGCTGTCAAACGCGCCACGGACTTTGTGCTTTCTTCCCCAGAGGAGGCCTGGGCGGCATACTGCGACTTCAAGCCAGTGATGGCGACTGAGCTGAACCGCAAGATCTTCGAGCGTAGTTTCGCCTACTTCTCCAAGGATCTGCAGAACGTTGCTCGTGACTGGGAAAAGGTCACGAAGTATGGCAAGCGCTTGGGTGTGCTCGATGCCTCTTTCACGCCCAACTACACCAACGAATTTCTGACTTGGAACAAGGAGGCTGATCAGGCTGATCCGACTGGCGATCAGAAAAAGATGGTTGAGTTGCAGAAGGAAGTCGCCGACAACGGTGGTTTCAAACGTCTGGACGTAAAGCGCGTCGCCACTGTTCAGGCGTCAGCTTGAGTATGAAGTCAACAAACGAAGCATAGCTTCGCATTGATCGGTGAGCGCTCGAACGACTGATCAGGGACCCTGTTTGTTCCGTCCATTCATTAGCAAATGTAACTCGTTCGATAGTACCGCAACCACCGTCGAAGTGCACGAGACGTGGCATTCGTCCTGTGTTCCAGCATAGCGTTCTGTATTCTCATGTGTGCTAGAGCTTGTACCGCTTATTTCTGACTAGAATTCGTGATAGTATAGACGCGTCAGTGAAGTGGTAATTTCTGGTGTAACCATACCATACAGGCTTGGAATCTATGTTGCGTGGTCGTTGAGTTGTTGCGGTATCCCGTAGCCCGCATCAGATTAATGCGTCAGAGAGTCTTTCACTACAAGCACAGGCACAACTACACAAACATCAACCTCATCACATCAGGTTCTTTCCGTTTTTTACACGAATTCGACTCTCCTGCATCGATAGATTGAATTCCAATCATTTTACGCGTCTCGTAGCAACAGATCTTGATTGTGTTGGTGCCACGATGGCCTGCAATCACTACCAGCAGGTCCCACATCGTCTGAACATTGGGCCATTGGGCCACATAGAAGGTTTGGCACTCGTCTCCGATTCGCAAGCATCTCACAACAATCCGGCATGCTACTACTTTGGCGGAATTCCATACGCGCTTCCACCCACCGGGGTATTTCGCTTTCGACCACCAAGGGCCTTGCCAGAAGAGTACCACTACGGCACCAAAGCAAACCCTGGCCGCTTCACAGGTTCTGCGGCAGTCTGTCCCCAGCCATCGCCGACCCCGAAGAAAGCTCTGTGGTCCGAAGATTGCTTGCAGTTGAACATCTACATCCCTGCTGCCAAAGAGCCGCCACCGTCTGGTTGGCCGGTCTTCTTCTACATCCATGGCGGGTTTCTGCAATGGGGTGACCCCAACATGCCGCCTTCGTCTTTGGCACCGCTGCTAAGTGAGACTGCTTTCGAAGCCATCATTGTAGCCCCAGCTTATCGCGTCAACGCGTTGGGTTTCCTAGCTAGCAGAGAGTTGCAGGTAGAGGCTGAAGGCAATGGAGAAACAACAGGAAACATGGGGTTTTGGGATCAGAGAATGGCGTTGGAATGGGTGGCGCGTAACATTGAATTCTTCTGTGGTGACCCAGACAACATCACTGTCGGAGGCTACTCTGCAGGCGCACACTCTGCTTACCAGCAATTATCACACGAGCTCCACTTCGTCTCCGACGAGAAAGCCATCATCAAACGCGTCATCATGTGGTCCAATTCTCCTGGAGTGCAACCAAAGACTCTTGGCGATCATCAGAAGCAGACGAACGAGCTTCTCGCGGCATTAAATATACCACATGAGCTGGACGGAAAGGATAAGCTACGCCGCCTGCGCGCTATAGATGCAGATACTCTTATATCAGTCCTGAATAGCTTGAAACTCAGCGAGTTTAGAGCTCTTTCGGATGGTGCCTTCGTTCCCCTGGATGTTATCAACAACATCAACAGTGGCGAATTTGGTAGGCGGATGAAGAGAAGAGGCATTCGACTGCTGAACGGAGAGTGCAGAGACGAACACTTCAGCTACCAGTCTTGGCGAACTCCAACGAACTCCTATGATGCTTGTTACACGCGGCTATGTGCAGACTACCCTGCCAGCGTGGTCGCAGGGTTGATGCAGTACTACTGCGGCACAAACAAAACTTTACCAAGTGGTGTGACCGACTGGCCAGACATGTTCGGACGCATCTACGCGAACATGCAGGTCCACTGCTTAGAACGTGGCTTTGCGCATGGTTTGGTAAAGGGTGGGTTGCAGCCAGGGGTCGACATCCTTCGCTACAGAATTGAGTGGCGGGCCAAGTGCGTTGACAATAGCATTCCACCCGAATGGTTGGTCACACACGCAACGGATCTAGCCATCTGGCTGTGGGGAGATGGGTACGGTAGCCTGAGAAGGGATGAGCAGAAGATCTGCCGGTTGTTCAACGAGATGTTTGCTGCGTTCGTGAAAGGTGAGACGGCTGACAAACTAACGGCCACATCCCTGCAAGAGATGAAGCGCTTGAGGTCTGATGGAAATACGCATACATTTACGGATGATCGTTGGGTAGAAGGGCTGAAGGTCTGGACGATTGTCAATGGTGCAGCTGGAACCGCGGCGCTGTGCAACCCCAAGCTATAGGATAGAGGGTCCGCAGTACGTGGCAAACCAACCATCAACAAAGGAGCAGACGCCTGAATGTTGCTTGGTCGCAAAGCTGGACACATGTACTACGTGTCTATACAGTGGTTTCAGCATGGGCAAACATG
Organism: Microcyclospora tardicrescens; assembly: GCA_003012245.1. NCBI lineage: Eukaryota > Fungi > Ascomycota > Dothideomycetes > Capnodiales > Microcyclospora > Microcyclospora tardicrescens. The sequence continues at coordinate 41,427 of PXOE01000015.1, forward strand.
TAACAATTGTCTCAAATGGGCGCGACTAGCGTTCCTCTAGATTATATGAACTGCTCACCCGGTCTACATACCAATTTCTTTCCTCATTCTTGTCAACCCATCCTCTCTGCACTTTATACTTCTTCGAATACCATATACACTTAGCAGAAAGAATGGCGAACACAAGTTTGAAGCCCCACGGTCCACAGTACTACGTTGTCCGTGCAAACGGCATCGCGACGCCTCTCATTCCACTCGATGAGCTTCCCCAACATATCGCGATTTACGGCCTCCCCCGGTCGCTTCACCCTGCACAGGTCGCTGGGATGGTCAACCTTGGCCGAGTGGCTCACCCCAATAGGATCTACCGACTGGAGAACGAGGTCTCCAAGAATCTTGGGGCTCAGGTCGCGAACCACATCAACAATGACCACATCAACAATGCCCGGACAGCATCGGCTCAATCTCCTTCTCTTCCACACTACAACACACCGGTGAATGCACTGGTGGCTCCAGATTTCCAGGTTCAGAGGATGGCTGAGCAGCAAGTCACCTCGCAAATTGGTCCAGCTAGTGTGTATGCAAGTTCTGTCGGTAACAAGAAAGGGTCCCATTCTCCGATCCCTGTTCACGAGATCCAGTCCAAGATCGACTCTGTCGTTGCCTCGACGCCTACGAAGAGATATGCTGGCATTGGACCAACATATCTCGGACCGCTTCCACCTTCCCAGATCATCATTGACCCTGAGAAGAAACAGTACTGCACGCACTGGATCCGTACATCGACGTGCGATTTCATCCAGCAAGGATGCAAGTTCAAGCACGAGCTGCCACCGACAGAGGCGGAGTTTGTACAGCTCGGGTTTAGACCCGAAATGTGCCGCTGGATGTTGGAGAAGGAAGCCAGGGGTCGCGTCGAGGTTCCATTTTATTTGAGGAGAATGCTGGACCCGAGAGGCATGGGCAAACTTGTGGCAGGTGGCGCAGCCTCAATTAGAATGCCAACTGCCAACACCGTCCTACCTCGGACAGCATTAGCCGACAGATGGCTAGAGCAATTGGCTGCTAATCGGAGGTATAACAGCGAAAGCGATAGGGGGTCTGCAGAAGAGGTTGATGAGTTTGCCGATCGTCAGCCAGGAGGAATACTTACTCAGAAGTTTTCAAAGTTCACACTCGAGCCCAAGACCCAGACGAAAGGCAGACGTGGGGGTAAGGCCCCTTGCTTGCTTACGGCTCGAGACATTCCAACGACCGCCGCCACGCCTCGCAGTTTCGTCACACCTGTCGGGAATTTGATTGATCTGGATGTCGAGGATACAGCACCGTCGCTCTCACAATCCTCAAGTCTCACACTCAACGAGCCGTTGAGTCCAATGACGTTGTCTGTGTCCGAATCCGTGGTATTGACAACCAAGCCCAGACGGTCTCATAAGGTCGAAGCTCCGCGTCCAGGATCTTCTGAGACTCACGATCCATCGACTACACGCCATAGCCAGGCAGGTCCCAGACGCGCTCGCGAGGGCCGCAAGAGCGACACTTACCACAAGCGAAAGGAGCAGTCTAAGGTCAGTCACGATGCTCCCTTGCGTCCGCGAAATCGCCGCTCCGCCAGGGCTCGTGCACAGGGTCATGATAGCGCTCGTCTTACCAACGTCGAGGAGGACTTAGCGCGAAAGCCACCATACGTCCTCACCGGATTGGCAGCTTCCAAACATGCTACTCACCGCTCCATGGTCTGCCGGCCACGTCGTGCCGCTGCTGCCTCCTCCAGTTGCACGACACCGGCTGCGACCGTTCCCCAGCCGAAGTAAGCATCAGAGGGCGACGAACGACTGTATTCCAGGGTCCTTGAGTCTTGGTGTTGTGGAAAGCGTCGAAGTCCGTCATGCCAATATTCTAGCATGCGATCATCACAGTCGAGCCAGCACATGGATGGAACGGCGCATCTGCGATACCAGGAAATTTGCTTTTCCAAATACGCAGTCTTCCAAAACCTTTTCTTCCCGGTCATGTCGGGCGCGAGGACACGAAGTCTGGACTATTTTCCTGAGTCCGTATCTGCTTGAGCATCGATTTCGGGCAGCTTTTGCACGATTGCAGGCTTGAATCTCTGGATCCTGCATCGCTCATTCATACCTAGATATATTCTGATTCAAGATAAGTGGACACCAGAGTTGTTTGCATCGAGTGCGATGCGATCTACGATACGGAGCAGGAGAACTGGTGGTTCTGCTCGATTTCTGCTTGGAAACGTCCTGAACGTGCGACCTGCACGAGGTAGTGATTGGATGCGCACTCTCGATGGATTCTCGTTTAGGGCTTCCAGCAGCTGCTAGGAGTATTCTTTCACTTTGCGAGAAGCATGCAGGGTGTGATTTGGACTTGGAGATGGAGCGACCTGGAGCTGGGGCGAAAAGATTGAGGATTTGCTATATTTTCCTCTGGCATTGATATATAGCATCAGCATCATGATTTTCGAGATCAAGACCTGAAACCTGGTAATTCCAAACCTTTGTTTTGTCATGAACGTAAGTATGATCATCAAGACATAGCGATACAATCGTTGCACTCGAGCGGTCAGGCAATTCTGAACTCTCCACTGACACCTTCAAACGCCGTAATAGTGCCTCCCAGACTCTTCGCATCTCCAAAGTATCGCAAGCGATAAAGACCTTTTAGATCACTTGCGGCATCCCTGTCTAGCAGTAGTTCCACGTGCCCTTCTTCATCTTCATAATCTTCTGCCGCAAGCGGGCGTATCTTCCATGCCTCAGTCTCCCATTTGGTCTCCCAGCTAATGGTCACCATACTTGTACCCAGGACGGTACTTGTCCGCTCCCATTCATAGACCAGACTCCAGTCCGCATCGTCACGGACGCGTGTCCAGATCTTGCGATTAAAGTCAAATTTGTCCACCGCAGCAAAGGTATCATCGAGACGGTGATTGTTGCGAGGGGTGGCGCCTATGAAGGAAGCGGAGATGGTATCGCCAGGTTTGTAAATCGCGTCCACATCGGCAGTGACATCGCCAAAGTGCTTAAAAATGCCGGCATTGTCAACGACCACTGGAGTGATGAAGTTTAAACTTGAATTAATGTGTATCGGTGGATTTGGTCCGGGTATCAGTGGTGGCATTTTAGCGGCTGAAGCAGCCAGGCGAGGTAGGTATGTCAAAGTGAGGTTAATGTGAGCATCCAGTGTGTATGGTCCATACAAGGTGGAGGCACCTTCGTATCGTTGTACTTGATACTCTTCCGTCGTGGTTATGTAATGTGTGTATGTGTTTGCGGGACCTCCAAGCACCACGATGGGCTCTTTGGCATCCGCATCAAGGTCGTGGAACGTAGCGGATACTGTCTCTTTGACAGCTTCCCTCCAGCGACGACCAGCCATGGTGGTTGCCTCACCAGGTGCTACAACCATGAACATGTTACCGACTCGCAAGGTCATCACGTCCACGATATTTGGACTCCACGCGTACGGGCTTTCGCTTTCGCCGACATCCAGCAGGATGACTTTGTCAGCATGGCAGGCCTTCTGCGTCTCGTTCGCTTTGTGGATACGATTCCCAATCGCTAGCCAGAGGGGGCTGGCATTCGGATCACCAGGTTGGGCTTGCTTGAAGTCAAAAGCGCCAGGACCATCGGATGTTCCAGCTGCAAAAGAGTACCCCATAGCCGCAGGACAAGTACGAGCCGTCAAACCGTTCGCGAGAGGAAAGGTATAGGCACTGAGATCGACGAATTGGTGTACGCTTTTGACAACCTTTCCTCGTATAGGTGTGAATGCACTTCTATTGTTCAGCAGATTTAGAGCACCCTGGAACTGTCGTCGACCAATTTCATAGGCAGAAGCTGCACCGCCATCATTCCTAGCAAAATATGGTCCTCGACCGTGACAAGGCTGTGTTTTATTGGCACAAAGGCTAGTCTTGAAGTCGCACGTCAGACCTTCATCGTCCCCGGACTCGCAATATGCCCCAAGCACGTTCGGAGATGTGTCTCCCACATTGGCTTGGCTGAAGCCCGCGACATACGCAGGATCGTTTCGAGACTGCTCCAGCAAACGGGCTGCAACACCTTTGTTGTCTCCCGAGATCAAGGTGTTGTTCCCGTGCAAGCTTGTACCATGAACGGCGAACCAGGTAAGAACGCCGATTTCAGTCTCACTGTCTCCGTGATTATGTGAGAAGCGTAACAAAGTGAGAGCCTTGTCTACATCGTGTTTGTAGCGCCTGCGCTCGTCTTCTGGATTTCCCAGGTAGGCATAGGGACTACGGTTAATGTTCGCATCCAATATGTCAATACTGCCAACTTCTAGGCGACCAGGCGCCAGACTTTCATGTGCGCGCACGATAGATGCGACCGCACCATCCACGATAGCTTGATAAGAGGCTCTGCTGAAACCTCTACTCGTAATCTGAGGAAGGAGATAATTCAGCCAGGCGCCTGGCCCGCTATGCGAGTGCGTGCCAGTAACAGCTACGTTCTGCTGACCGTAGACGGCATACTCGTCGCCCAAGCCTGACAAGGCCTCAAGAATACCGTGGCGGACCGCGGTATCTCCAGACTGGGTGTCCAGGACCAGATAGGCAAATCGATCTTCTGGGGTCTTGAGATCACCGACAATGAAGGCTCGCGAGTACAGTCTTTGCCTCAATCCGGTACCAAGCTGAGCGGGATCTGCATATCCCATCAAGTTGATCTCAGCGACGGGTCCGGTGATGTCGGCTTTGCCTACGCCGAGCAAGTAATGGTCTCCATGACCGAGTGCAGTTATACCAGTAGGAGATGGATGATGAGCCGGGGTGATCTGCAGGTCGGAGTGCCATGGATGGAAAAGTGCCAGCGGGTTGAACCGATGTAGCAGGTTGATGGTGGAAAGCAGAATGATGCTGCCAGCAGCTAAGGCGAGAATGAGCGGCGAACGTGCCATTGTCGTAGGAGCAATTCCAGCAGGAGAGTTGTCATTGGCGTCCCCAATCTTCGCGTGAAGAAGAGAAAAGCAATGATGTACGGGAAAGGAAAATGATGGCGGATAGCTCCATGTTATTGTGATTTAAACAAGGCAATGAGCTTGGAAGTCTGGGTCACTCGCGCCGTACAAGCTGTGCTGTCATGTGGCTGGCCTGGCTTCGGGGTCTGAATTTATGGACTGTACTTTGCGTTTTTGAGATGAACTTCTATGCACGATCCAACAAGACCATTTCCGTAGCAGAATGTCGCTCATACACAACAGCGCTGTTACGCTTCCTTATGTCGACCCTCAACCATCTATCGAAGCATTGACAGCCGCCAACGCACTCATCGAAGCCGAGCTGCAACCAGAAAACGCGACCACTCTACACCCGTCAATACCAAGAGTACCAGAGCCCAAGTTCTCTGATATCATCTGCGCCGAGCATGATCGCATGTCCTCGGGCGCTCCCAAGCCGTCTGGTATCGATCTCACACGCTGTGAAGCTGCCGATCCTCCCGAGAACGGTGACAAAGCGGCATGGAAGTCGAACTTGGAACGAGCTTACACCAGCGCCGAATACCTGCGCGCGCGTGAGGTGAACCTCAGTCTCCTCGAGACGTACGGCAAGAATGCGTGGTTGATCGGGAACAGTCAACTGGAGGACGTGCTGCGCGACCTGGAGAAGGAGCTTGAGAGTGCGCGACTCGAGCTGGAGGAGATCGAGCAGGCGAGGAGAATTACACAAGAAAATGCATCGGGTGAGCTGAGAAGTCTCGAGGATGGCTGGCGGAATGGCATCGGACGTATGATTGAGACTCAAGCGGCGGCTGAGGGGCTCAGAAGACAAATCCTGAATAAGAGGCGACAGGGCACTGCGTGAAAGATGAGATGCATGATCAGCACGTAAAGAGATCACGCTTTTGAAGGACCCTGTGGATCGCACTTCCTAGATGTTCACGACCCCGTGGACCACGATGCGGAGGTACTACAAAAATGTACTGAGGGTGTGCAAATAACAGAGCTGTTCTCTGAACATCTCAGCCTCGGAGACCATAAAGGAACCGTAGTGTAACTGTCGAATCGCCGCATGCACCTTGCTGCTCGTACTCAAGAGGCATTGCAGGACAAGCCGTTATCGGACGAAACACGGCTCTGGCAAAGCATCGCTTTCATAATGCCCACGTTATCGGTGACGGTGGTCCTATGGGAGAAGTCAAGACTGATTATTGACCTCGAAGCTCTGGCAGCATGATGCGCATCTCTAGCTTCGTCTAGGCCATTACTGAATACACCCAGGGACTTCGGAGGGATGGAGTGCCGAAGTGCCCGCGCGGCAAAACCCAAGATTGCTCCAGCTTCTGAAATCGAGGTTCTGATGGCAGATGCGGAAGGGGGGACGCGAACTTCAAGGACGAAGTGGAGCAGTTGGGGGAGTGGGAGATGCCACCTCTAGGGTGCTGTTAGCACAGGGCATGTTGTATCACGAACGAAGTAGGAGCAAACACACATGAGCAACGACCAAGACGAGAGCATCGACGTCGAGTGAATTGTGTAATGGAAGTATTTATTGCGCTTCACAGTGTACACAGCGCAACATTTGGACGCCGTCACAAGGGCATTGGGAGGTATGCATCAAGCATAAGCCAAGAAGCATGAGGAGTAGATACAGTGCTATCCTAGAGATTACGTCTAGAGCCGTAAAGATGGACTGCCTTGCCATTGCGAAAATTTCGATGTGATAAGACACCTTGCAGCGAACAGTTTTCCTTTGCCCTTCTCTTGTTGTAATACAATTGCCAAATGCTATTGGGTATCTTGCATCCGCCTGCCCTTGTGCATGTCTGTTGTCCCCCAAGATTTCATATCTGTCCAAGTCATTCAAAACCCCCATCGCACAACTACAAAGTTCCGTCACGTCTGTCCATGCCTAATGCACGCAAGCACATCGAGTGCTGGCCATGCTGTAACAACGCGACCCCGGCGAGCGCGTGAATGGGATCGGCAACAGTGGCAACAGTCGTCGTGAAGACTGAGATCAGGCAGAGTAGAGTATTGGAAAAAAGGTCTTGATTGGAGCGACACTGCCATCCCCAGAAATGCAAGATCTGATGAGAATAGTATGGCACAATTTACGCCAATTCTGATTATTGCATCGATTCCTGCGGTTTCGAGTACATATGCTAGGCGCTCTGCTCGCAACTCATGCAGAAGCAACGACAACATGGCTATAGCGCCTGTCATCCTTCCACCGATCGTCCATCGAGATGTTCATCTTTTCCGTAGACCACATACATCATTTCGTGCACGCTGCTGGCGTCTTCCGAGACAGCATCCTCTGAAACCGAAAGGCTTACCTCAACGGATCCACACTGGCATCACTCTTGTTTCTAGGATCGTCACGACGCATGATGCTCTCTACAGGACCAAGCAGTCGCTGGAAGCCATCTTTGCCTAGAGTGGCGACCTTGGTCTCGGTCACGCTTCGCACGCTGGCTGCACGGGGCTTGTCATCGAGAAGTGCTAATTCACCGAAGTAGTCACCTTTGGTATACTTCTTCAAAGCTTTGTCGTTCCCTCTCTTGAGCACCTCGGCCTCGCCGGATTCAAGGATGTAGAATTTGTCTCCCACATCGCCCTCGCGAATGATGAAGCTGCCAGCGGGGTACTTGACGGTCTCCAAGGCATCAGCAATCTTGCTGCGTTCGTAGGGGGTGAGTTCAGCGAAGAGCTTGACTTCTTGCAGGAACGTCTCGTACATGCGACGGCGTTGGAAAGCAGAGTCCATGAGAATGCGGCGGAACGTCATTCGGTCAAGGCACCAGAGGATGCTAGGCTCGGTGGAAACGACGGTCGCAGCACGAGGAGCATTGTACATCAAGGCCAGCTCTCCGAAGGAAGTACCAGGACCAGACACAGCCACTTTGTTTCCCATGCCATCAGGACCATTCTCGATCTTTCCCGTCGACGAGACGTAGATGTCGAAGCTGCCTGCTTCGACTACATAAAAGTAGTCACCGGCATCGCCCTGCATGATGACGCGCACGTCTTTGGTAGGCACTTTCCGTTCCTGCAGCGCACCCAATACCTGTGCTGATTGCTCGTCGTCAAGGTGCGAGAAGAGGAAGTTGTGCGACACCGCAACACGCAGGCGCGAGAACTGTTCTTGTGTCTTGGGGAAGGATGGAGCTTTCCAAGTGGTCTCGTCTCCTGCTGGCGGACTCAGCACCTCGGCAGAGACGGAGGTGCGACGACCCATGTTGTAGTTGGTGGGGAAGGATTGTGGCTGATCCATAGCGCCAGCGGTAGCAGCAGAGGGAGGTTCGGCGTTCGAGCCTGCGTTAGAAGCAGAGAAGGCAAAGTTGGCGAAGGAGGAGCTCGCTGGCGGAGGACCAGACGAGTTACCGCCGAGCGTGGTATTTTGATCGCGCGGGAAGGACTGCGTGGTGGGCGAGTGGAAATCGCGCTCATCTTCTTCGGCGAGAGCATGCATTTTGCCAGGCGGAGGTGACGAGCCCAGCACGTCGCGTGAGGAAGAGGACGAAGACGAAGCACCGAATGGGTTACTGCCGGGAAAGCTACTCTCGGCGATGCCTGCACCACTCGAATGTCGTTGGCCGAGGACGAACTCTGCGCGCTGGCTCTCGAGACGGCGATTGAAGAAGTTGGAGCAGAACTGGAGGATGTCGGTGGGCTGATGTTTGAGGACTTCGCGATCGAGGGCACGGATTTCGTTGGAGTAGTCGGAGGGGAGCGACATGGTATGGCGGGGAAGGGCCGAGCGAGCAGGCGAACCGATGCGACGCAAGCACAGCAGGCCAGCTAGCACCTAAGCACTGCAGGTAGCAGCTCCGGTAAGCTGCGCAGGTTGCACCGAGGAGCCGTCGATCAGGCACGACAGATCAACCTGGGTGGAGAGGCCGGAGCGAATGGCCGGGTCGTTTCACCGACAGCAGCAAGGTAGGCGGGAATGGACAAGAGAGGATGGGATGGGCAAAGAAGTACGACAGGGTGAGATAACGATATGAGGTGTTGTGATGTGAGGTGACGTGCCCTGCTGGCCAGGGTAGCTCAAGGTAGAGTCGGTATGCAGCTATGGTCAGGTAGGGTAAGGTGAGGTAGTGGATGAGATGGTTTCGAGGGAGATGTGAGGTCGATGTCCCCGTCAAGGTGGAGAGAGGTTGGACGTCGGCTAGAGGTGGGCTGTGCGTCGACGAGCTCCTGGAGACGGTGACTAAGCCAATGTGGGGATGCGGCATCACGAATGAGGTGAAGTCAATATGAATATCAGCGCCCACGTATAGGCTACCTGAGGAACCAAAGAACTTGAAACCACTCCAACGATGGATGATCCGTAGATACAAGGCCTACCTGACCTGCATAGGTCTAGACAAGGGTAAGCATACAACATTGGTATACATCAACAACGTCACCTGGTCATCGACCTGTGGGGCTGGATGGAATCAGACATCATGAAACTTCGATCAAACAAGACTCCATCGTTGGCATTACTCCTCATACATGCAGTAAATCAATCCAAGCGGATACCTTTAGGAAACCTCAATTACATACAACCACATGCAAGCTTTCCCATTACGCTATTCCTGTCGTATCCAGCCCAGCCAGCTCGATAGGCCGTGAAGTGATTGCTCGCGTCTTCAGGACTCATGCTCCATCTGAACCTATGCTGTCATGCTGGAGACAAGAGCTGTCTTGACCAGCACCTCACGTTATTAACAGGGCCTTTTCTATGACCGTCTTGTGAAGGTGCCTCTCGCAACCGAGCAGAAGCCGAGCGGGAGAGATGCGCACGCAGAACCACAAAAGGGTATCATCAGAACTCAGTCGAAAACAGCAGACGAACAAGTCATCAGTTGTCCGACTTGTGCATCTTCTCCTTCAATCGTCCAAAGAAGCTCTTCCGCTTATCCTTTTTGTCGGTTGCACTGCTACCTGGGGTGCCAGAGTCCATTGTCTTCTGCGAATCTGGCGTGCCCTTGAATCTGCCCAACATCGACGATCGCCTGTTAGGCGAAGCGTTCTCGCTCAGCCCTTTCCGTGGAGTGCCCACTGGTTTGCCGGACTGAGCTGGCGCCTGGGCCGAGTCAACACCCGTAGTGACAACGGGCTGCGTCTGGCTGCTGGTGGTCGGCTTCGTCATGGGACTCACATCACGGCTTACCTCTGGTCGTGCAGTGGTCGAGGTGATGGCAGACACAGCCGGTGCCGATGCAGGCGCATTCAGTCCGGTGGTGCCAGTGGCCGATGTGCCATCCATGGCGAGAGGCTTCACATCCGCTATGGGGTTGCCCAATTGAGGTGCGCCGCTGGAAGAGCTGGTCGGGGCGGTCGCAGACAATGCAGCGGTGCTGCTTGGTGCCGGAGCCCCACTTTCTTGCGTGGCAGCGACCTTGCTCAACAGCTCTTTTTCCACGGCGCTCTTTTCGCCGACCATCACAGGACTGGCAGAGGCCTCCGGGTCTACACGAGCTGCTTTTTGAGATGCAACGACCTCTTCGGGCACTGACGTCGCCGCTGTTTGGCCGACACCAGAAGAGCTAGTGGCGGATGGCTTGTTGGCCTCAACCTTGTCTTGCACCGACTGTGGAAGAACAGATACCGGATCGCGACCAGTCGCCGAAGTAGTCTTGTCGCGCAATGCGTATGCAGTACCTACAACCGCAGCGCCAGCAGCAGCGACACCACCGGCGATGCCAGCTGCAAGACCATCTTTTTCGCCAGTGCTGGGGCTGGACACAGGTCCTGTCGTCGAAGGAGCATTTTTAGACGTCGTGGTCGGGATCTCACCAGCTGCAACGTCTTTAGATACTTCAGTGGCGTTAGTCGATGTAGGCGGGGCACCACCAGTCCAAGCCGGGCCGGTGGAGCTTGTTGCTGGAACTCCGGCGGCAGCTAGCACATTGGATGTGCCGGTCGAGGATGGTGCGGTAGACTCTGTAGTTGCAGGGACTTCAGCAACCTTGCTCTGAAGTTCCTGCTCCACCTGGCTCTTCTCCTGAACTGCGATGGGATTAGCAGAAGCTTCCGGATCCGCATGAGCTTGGGTTTGGCTCTCAGTGACAATTCCAGGCGCAGTTGCCGAGCTTGCAGCGGTTCCGGTCGAGTTGTTCGTTGCATCGGTGCCCCAGATTCTATCCCTCACTGCATATGCGGTGCCTGCGGCGGCAGCTCCGGCAGCTGCAATACCTCCTGTTGCCGCACCCACCACGTTACCAGTGGTGAGTCCAGACTCCGATGTAGCTGGAGCCTCGGGTACCTTGTTCTGCAGCTCATTCTCCACTTCTCTCTTCTCTTCAACAGCAGTCGGGTTGGCAGATGCTTCAGGATCGACGTTCGCCTTCTCCTGGCTCTCACTAACCAGAGCGGGAGCTGTAGCTGATTCTGTCGCAGGGGGAGTGGTCGCACTCGTGGTCCAATCATCAACACCAGAAGCGACACCAGCACCGAAGAATCTGTCTTTGAATGATAACGCAGTACCTGCCGCAGCAGCGCCGGCTGCTGCAATACCACCAGCCGCCATGCCCACCACGTTTCCAGTAGTGAGTCCAGACTCTGATGTGGCTGGAGCCTCAGGGACCTTGCTCTGCAACTCACTCTCCATCTCCTTCTTGTCCTCGACTGCACTTGGAACAGCAGATGCTTCAGGGTCAACGTGGGCTTTCTCTTGACTTTCTGTGACGACAGCCGGCGCACTGCTCGACTCTAATGGCACAGAACCCGCGAGAGTGTTGGTCGTGCTCGTTGGTGCTACCGATGAGATGTTCACACCAGCATCTCTGCTGCGTGGTTCCAAGGGAACTCTGCCAGCAAGCTCGTTGGTGGTGCTCGTGGGAGCGACAGAAGAAATGTGTGGTCCGACGTTCTCATTCGCGATCGAAGCTGGAGTGTCCTTGCCCATCGGCATGCTTGACTCGGGGATCAGACCCTTGGCCTTATCGCCAAGGTAAGCAGCTCCACCGAGAAGACCGGCACCGACGGCAGTCGCGCCAGCAGCAACCTCGGCAGCTCCAGGGATTGTTGTGCCAGTGTTACTGTTCTCGTATGATTCCTTGTCAAGCCTCACATTGCTGTTGATAGTGTTTTCGGTGAGCTTGCTTGACTCTGGTACGGGCTCGCCAGGTGTGAGCTGGACAGGGTTGCCGATGCCGCTCGTGGCTGGGAGTGGAGAGACGCCAAAAGTCTGCTCCGTCTCTGAAGACTTGGCGGCATCTGCGGCGACCAGCGATGGATCATCGCGAACGTTGGACGAGATTGTGTTGTTGCTGATTGTCGATGATGGTGGTACAGGTTCGCCAGGCGCAAGCTGGATCGGGTTGCTGACCGCTGAGTTTCCTGGAATTGGGTTGACAGAGAATTGCTGATTGTCTAGAGCGGCTGGGGTTTCTGGGAATGCGCCTGGAAGGTGCTGTGGATCTGCTTGGGGGAGGGCTTGACCTTCAAGAGGTTGTGCGCCAGCCAGTCCTAGAGTACTGCACGAGCATTAGTAGAGAGCTTCTGATCTTGGATGCGCAAACAGAACTCACGATGCGCCAGGTGCAACAGAGGACGCATTGTACTGCGCCGAGTACGGCCCAAGGTCTGCAGGATACAAGACGTTGTTCAGGTTGCCCTCATGGTCCGCCTCAGTCTTGCCTGTGTGGTCGTACTTCCAGTCGCCATCGGCAACGAACTACGCTTCTGTCAATAGACTATCCTCGTGGGTAGCAATCGCGTGGTGCGCTGCGTCGAGGCACGAATGCGTACCTTGTAGAAGATTTTGTCCCCAATCGTTGGCAGATCTACGGTCTTCTCGTGGATGAAGTCCTTCTTCTCCAGCTTCACGCTCTTGCTCCAATTATCGAAAGTGCCAGTAACATAGACTTCGTCAGCGGGATGTTCCCTATAGGGTGACGCAGCACCTGTCAGCGATGCTCCAACATCATCTCACGGGCATGCGACACAGTCGATGCCGTGGGATCGATCGTGCGCGTTGCCTAGGCAGCCTGGTGCTTCTCGACACCAGTTGAGCGATGCACGACTGCTGATCCAGGCACGGACGATATGCGTGGTAATGGAAAACTTACCACCGGAAGGTGTAGCTTCCCATGCTGCGCAGACGCGAGGCGGGTGATAGAAGGCTTAGATGAGGATGCTCCTGAGGCGGTGCTTAACGAAGAAGCAGCAACAGGAGGAGGTCGGACGGTAAGAGGGAAGCGAGAAGTGGAGGAGGAAGATGGAAGATGAGGCTCGTACTGTCGCAGCTTGGCGCGCGGTACATGTAATGGAATTGACCTTGGTCACTAGTACATGTAGCCCCCGCCACACTATAAATGACTTTGCTGGGGGCGTGACAACCTAACGACGGGGGAACAACAGCCGCGGGTCAACGTCTACAACGAGAGCATCCTTCTACAGTATGGTCTATAAACCCATACAGCTGTATATGTATCGAAAGTTGCGACAAGTAACATGTGCATGTTGCAGTACGAGGTTCAACCAGCCGCCCAGCAGCTTCTCCCTGCGTCATCTTGCATGAACTGCAGCCGGCTCACGTGCATATATGTACTGTAGAGTAATAAGTTATCAGCTATAACCGATATGGAGATTTCCTGTCATTGGCGTCTCTGTGCTCCCCAGCACATCTACCTACACCGAAGGTACAGTACATATAGCATACTTCATCTCCAAATCGATGCGCTTATAGAAGCTCGCAGGGCGTATTGCACGCCAAGAGGAACAGTTTTCAGTACTCTATGCCGACGTTCTTATCACTCGTCCTTCGAAAACGGCGTGCAACCGCCGTATGGACCATCCCCTTCGTCGTCGCACCTCACCCGCTCAGCCAACCCCTTGAGCCCCTCGAAAGGATAGATACTGTCATCCTCCGGCATTAGGAAGCTGTTGTAGAGCTCTTCGATACCCGAACCCTGGTTGACTTGACCGAGTTATAATGCTCTTCAGCCCTTGACTTTGGGCTGGCACCGCATCTTTAGCAATACATGACATGTAGAGTGACTCTCTCCTTCACAGAACACCTGCTGAAGCCACGTCCAGTCTGTTAGTGCACATACAAAGGGATGGAGCTGCGTTGAAATGATGCAGCCCATTCATTGGAGTCAAGACACCGGTCTGCGTCGCTGCTGCCGCATGACGGCCTTGGTGAGCTGTCAAGTGTCACAATCGGGTTTCCATCTCACACTCCATTCAGGAAGGACTTGAAGCATCAGGCATCGACAGGGAAGACCCTTGCTGGAAATCAGCAGACAGCGTCACTATCCTAGACTAGATGATATGCAAGGGCTTTTGGTAAATCAAAAGGACGTCCCACCGAGAGAAAGGCGTGAGACTAGTCTTTCCATTCCAATACGCGCAAGATGTTGTCCAGGACTACAAGCTGGGTAAAATGATCAGCAGTTTCACACCACGCGGCAGACTTGTCAAGGTAGCACTCTTTGAGGAAACAGCAGTTAAAAGGAGCTGAAATCAACGCAGAGGTCCGACATGTCGAGGACTACATTCAAGGATAAACTCTGTAATGCCAAAGGAGCCACTGGAGCTTACAGCGTCGTATGATGTGGCAAACACCTCATGCTGAGGATCTTTGGCGCTGTGCTGCGCCGCTGTTGTAAGCAGGGATGTCGCAACCTCCATCGGCGTGCATATGACAAAGAATCACAATGAGATCTTGTTCTCGCGCATTACTACACATGTGTAACGGATCTCCAATACATCCCAGAACCGTGCCGCGAATGATTGTATCTGAGCTTCGAAAGTCAAGCATTCTAGCTCGGACTTTCGGACTTTGAGCCAATCACTGGTCAGCAAAGTTGCGAACGGCGACTGCATTTCCCATCTGCGAGTCTCTTGCTCTCTTGCCATCATTACTGATCATGAGATAGACAGTCAATTGAACGGAGAATCGGACATTCAGACCAATCATCTGATCATGTCAGACCAGGCCTCGCAGATCTTACGACTGAGCTGTCCACTTGGCAAATCTCTATGCATCAGCCATACATGGCTTTGGTAGATGTATATAATTTCAATTGTCTCCCTTCGGCCTTTGCGTTCCCTGTCTCGCTATTGTACATTTCACCCTCCTTAGCATGCGTAATCCTACCACGGCATCTGCCCTGACCGGCAAGGCCATCGGTAATGAAGATGCCACATTAGAGAAGCGTCCAAATCTGAGCCCATCTCCTCCCAACGAGAAGCTGATCGACGACACTCTGATCGACTTCGACGGTTTAGACGATCCTCTCAATGCTCTGAACTGGCCATCCAACAAGAAAGTAGTCACATTGCTTCTCTACAGTCTGTGCACTATGGGCACGAGTTGGGCCAGCACCATGTGAGAGGGATCTGATCATCACATTTGCGAAATCATTGCTGAAAGTAAGGTCTACAGCTACACATCTGGGATTTACCAGATCGAACGACAGTTCCAAGTAGGTACCGAGGTCACCATTCTAGGCCTCACTCTGTATCTTTTAGGGTATAGAAATCTGCATCTTCATCATACATTGTAACAGCTTGTTGACCCTTATGATACAGCAATGCTTTCGGGCCTCTTCTTTGGGCGCCCATGTCTGAGGCATATGGTCGTAAGCTATCGACTGTGATCATTCCAGTCTTCGGTTTGATGGTCTTCTCCTTTGCCTCCGCTGTCTCGAAGGACTTCCAGAGTCTCATGATCACACGATTCTTTGCTGGAGTCTTTGGTGTGGCACCTCTCACAAATGTTGGCGGTGTCCTGGTGGACCTGTTTCCCGCAACACAGAGAGGGGCGGCGCTGCTCGCTTGGAGTCTTGCGGTCATCGCTGGTCCGTTGCTTGCACCTATCGTGGGCGGAGCCTTAGTACTTGCATTGCCACAAACTGGCTGGCGCTGGACAGAATACGTTCGTGTTGTCTTGGGAAAGGTCATCTCTAAAGAGCTCCACATCGGCTAACGAGACGTACAGATCACCGGCATCCTCATGGCGGCCATTTATATTCCTAGCGTTCTGTTCATCGAAGAGTCCTCGCCTGCAGCATTGCTAGCTCAAAAAGCAAGCAGTATCCGTTCGCAAACCAAGATCTGGGCGATTCGCTCAAAAAGTCAAGAATTGGAAATTTCAGTTAGAGGCATGCTCAGCAAGTACTTCATCGTTCCTCTGGATATGATGTTAGACCCTATCGCTTTCTTAATTAACCTATACGCTGCCTTCGTGTATGCCATCATCTACCTGTACGTGCTTCTCACACCATTTCACATCTCAGGCCGAAGCTGCGAAGCTAATTCCATATAGAGCAATCACGGCCTTCCCAATCGAATTCGAAAAGGTATAATTTGAGATTCGGTTGCTCATTGGATGAACTGACCTGCAATAGGTTCGTGGATGGAACGAAGTGGTTGGCTCGCTTCCATTCCTCGCCATCCTGGTAGGAGTTGGCTTTGGGGCTGCCATCAATCTCTGGGGTCAGACGTATTATCGCCGGCGTCTCCAAGCTACTGGGCTGCCCTTCATACCTGAAGCCCGACTTATTCCCATGATGATTGGGTCCTTCTTCTTTCCGGTTGGGCTGTTCATTTGCGCTTGGACTTCCTCGGCAACTACCCATTGGGTAGGGTAGGTTTCTCCAGAGTACTTGGAGTTATCAACTTGCTGACTCGATATCCTCCCCAGGTTCTGCTTCGGTGCTGCATGTATCGGTCTTGGGTTCCTGACTATCTTCCAAAGTGCCCTTAACTATGTACGTTACCTATACCGATGAGTCGTCACAAGATGCTGCGTCATTAACATTTGGATAGATCGTCGACACGTATCTCATGCTGGCCGCCAGTGCACTTGCTGCGAATATGTTCATGCGCAGCATCCTGGCAGCGGCCTTTCCGTTGATATCCGGGCCCAGTAAGTCTTCCTCGTACGAGAAATCTACCACCCAATCTGAACATATCTCACAGTGTTCAATAACTTGGGTCTCGATTGGGGACTCAGCGTCATCGGCTTCATCTCGGCTGCCATGATACCAATACCCTTCTTGTGAGTTCGTGTCCAGCTCGTGCATGTCTGTGCCTTTCTGTATGGAATACATATATGCTGACCACCCCAGGTTCTACATCTTCGGCAAGAGGCTTCGGGCGCGAGGAAAGCGATCGAAAGTGTCCTACATACCATGAGCGCGGAAGAAAGTGCTAAGCCAAGACTTTATTTGTGTCTGCAATGGTATGACACACCTCGGTACGCTGCCCTGTAGTAGGCACCCGGATCAGCTCTTGATCATTTCGCCGCTTCAGAGCTTCACAGCACGACACCGCCGAACGTAGTTACACATGTTGCCAAGTCAGCGCTAGATCTTGCCCTTAGGTTGATAGGCTGCTATATTCCTGAAAGCTGTGTGGGCTGGAGGACTGCATTCCATGAGTCGTGTTTGTAAAAGCGCCGCACAATTCGGTGTTCTCTAGACATTAGATCCTGATCATTTCTTATTCCTCTATATAATCTTGACCATGACTCTGCCTTCTTCCGCTTGTGCCTCATAGAATTTCGTGTGAAGCTTTCCATGGTCGACATGCGCCATGAAGTATTCAAGCCCGTTCTCAACTTCGGGAGCATTCCAGTATACGGAACCAACACGACGGTAGCACCCATTTCCCAAATTGGCATGTTCAAGCACAACACCATGAAGCGCGTGATCCTCGGCTGGGATCGCACATAGGACCATGACGAAGTATTGACCAGACCAACCGTGGTTATCCCCCACCGAACCAGATCTCAGTGCATCTGCTTGCCATCCCCAGCGCTGCACTTCTTCACCAACAACAAGTAGTGGATGGCTTGGCCATGTGCCAGCTTCTGTCAGGTATTGACGCGAGTCTTCAGCTAGTTCAGCATCGGGGATGACCTGGGTGGAAAGGCTGACCGGGATCAGGTGGCCTGCAAGCCAGAGCGCTCCGGAGTCTGGGTTGATCAGGCTCGTCCACATTGCAGACTCCCACCCTACTTCTGAATCTTGGTCGATCCTAAAGTCAACGTCGACCTTGACGATTCTTGCAAGCTCAATGACATCGTCGATCGTGGCTCGATACCCTTGAGTAGCACCGAACAACACTGCTGAGGTCACGCTACCGTATGACCATGATGGTATAGGCCCTCGAAGCTCGTCAGGCCTAGATGTAAAAGTGCCTGCCGTTGACCAGCAGAGATTGTTCAAGGTCGAGTCGTTACATAGCCAAATTCCCATTAAGTAGTCTGGCAGTTCTTGCCCTTCCCGCTGGCACTTGATCTGTCTCCCCACCTCATCACTGCGTGGTCGGAGCGACATCAGAGGTTTGTAATGCTGTGCCACACCTGCAAGCGCAACAAGTCGATCTTTTGCGAAGGTGAGCTCACGGGAACTGTACTCACTCACGGTGTGAGCCCATATAGTATGTGCCAAACCTGCGATCTCAGACGCCCGGTGCTTCTTAAGCTTCAATAAATGTGCCTGAGGCGAGTTCTCCTTGACATCTTGGACGAAAACATCCTTTGGTATTCCGTATACAGCGTCTTCTGAGCACTTATGCTTGGCACACTCGAAGAAAATGCGGGTTTTGCAGAAATGTAGAATTCGAGATGATAATAGCCTCTCCTGGTAGCACCATCCTCTGGTATTCAATGGAGAGCCATCGACTTCGCGGTACCAAGGTCTGCCATCCATAAGTACGTACTTTCCAACGGGAAGAAGTTGAGTCTCTGGCTGAGATTTGTTCTTGGCGGCTGATACGCTGGCATTGAGGACTTTCGTGAACACGGAATCTTTCTTTTTGTTCTCATCTACTGGTCGTCGTAGATCATAGAAAGCAGGGAGTACCACGTTCACATCACGTTCCAGTATAAGTCCTTCGTCATGTTCGGTCGAGGCTGTCGCTGAAAGCGTACAGTAAGAACATTCATAGCTTACAACCTCGTTAGCTCAAGCAAGACATGAATTGTCGAAATACACTTACTATGCAGCCATGCGTGCGGCCTCTCTAGCCCAGTCGGACGCCGAGTCTTGTACAATACACAACGAGTCGATCCAAATGTACTTTATGTCTAGCATTCTCGTAACGTCGAAGGCATCATTAAAGTTCTTCGACAGAAGCTGGGTAGGTATTGCCTCCTCATAAGCATCTTTATTGCTTTCCAGAAGCCTGTGAATCTTGCCTGGAATCCAACGATGACTTAGTATGGTATATCTGATTTCCCCAGAGATTGTGTCCGTATTGCAGAGTCGTAAGACCGGGTCGTTTACATTGCCCACCTCGAGAAGTCGTGTTGGTAGAATGCGTTGCAGCGGCGGGACTTTGGAATGAGCATGGCGCATGGTGCAATCTTCAATCCATTGCTTAGCCAGCTTTGCGGTTCCGGTGGAGAAAGTCGTGTTGGCCAACTTCTTTCGTGCTACGTCTGTTATGCTCTGAGACCCCCAAGGAGCCAATTGTATTGGTAGATCGACTTGCTGAGGTCTGTCAGTTCCATAGTGCTCAATTCTTGTCACTGGAGGAATTGGCAGAGTGAAGCGGAGTACGCTGCCATTGTAAGAACATTGCACGTAGCTAGCCTCATCACCGTCGACTGCTTCTCCTGGTTCTGCAGCCCCACAGAGATCTGCTTGCTGAGTACGGGAGCACCTGGACCACAAGTTGGCACATAAGCTGCATGCTCGGGATTCTGCACAGGCTCTTAGTTCTTTCCCGTTAAGGTGATGTTTGTCGCTACCTCCTGGAGGCTGCTCAAATAGAAGTGAATAGCACGCAGCGCAGAGCTGGCTTCTACTTGCCATCAGCACATCTTACTATATCGAAGTGCTGTCGTAAACAGCAATTCTTGTGCGCAAGTGACTGAGACACTGATAATAGCCGCAATTCACATCACACAATATGCGATCTTGACCGGTTGTGTATCTTTTCGTACATGTATGTAGATGTGCATGTATGTTGCATGGTCAACAATCAACGGAAAGTCTGTGCGGGTCATCGTGTGACCTGGTGGAGACTGGCTTTTCCAAGCCGTCCATGGCCAATTTCATCTCAAGACGAGGTATGCTTACGTTTTGCTTCCGGGGGTAAAATAGCATTCAATCTTCCATACCCACCCATGTGAAATGTCACATCTCTCGACAATCAACCAGAAGTTTGCGCAACCAATGATATCGAAAAGCTTGTGTTCCCGATATCTTCTCAAGTGTACGGTTCCGCATTTGAGCGTTCATGAAACTGATTCAACTCAGGCTACGCAGTCCAATTTGCCCTACCTGGAGCATACCCCTACCTGATACCGGAGGCAACCAATACGCAACTTTGCCGAATTTATATTGATTGAGGCACTCCACTTTAGTTATCTACCTTATGCATTGAGACTACCCTACGTGGCCTTCTCCACCTCGACTAAGTCCTAACCCTGGTCTTCCAGGCTCTCTGACCATTGAGTTTCCATTTCCTCGTCTGGTACTTTCTCCTCTTGCGGCATCTTTGCATTCAGTGGATCAGAGTAGACGACGCCGTACTCCGGACGGTTATACAGCAAGACGATCCTGTGCTCCCCCGGTGCCTGACGTGATGGCATCCTGGTATCCGCTGGATTCTGTAGTTTAACGCGGATCTGGTCTGGCACTGTACCAGGCCAACCTAAACTTCCTTCACACTGGAACAAATGGGGCGATAGCTCCGGTCTCCACCATGCCAGTGCTGTCCACAGTCTTTCCCATGATAAGCTGGCTGGCGGCTCGATCCTGATTTGGCATTTAGCGTAGTTGATGCCCAGATCCCAAGAGCGTGAGTGGTAAGCTTCGTTGCCGCAACAGACACTGCCAGAACCGCGATATCCTCCTGCTTCGTACATTGAGTGGGCGACCTCTGTCATGAGATCCCTTGTACGGGTAACTTCAATTGTACACTCGACATCGCCAATTCTGTCCGGAAGCTGAATAAACTCCTCCAAGGGATCTGCGAACTCCATGTCGAATAGTATCATCGGAGCACCGTTAGGCTTCATGGCAAGGAATGGCAGGATCCGCTCCACGGGTAGCGATGGCCTTGCTGTACTGGCGGCATGTGCTTGCCAAACTGATCCCCGCGTGTTAGCATACATGACCTTTCGTCTGCCAATGGTGAAGCGACTCACCAATCAAAATCACAACCTGATCATGTTCCCAAGTCTGGACGTCTCGCAGTCCATGCCATAGATGCAGAACTTGTGGAAGTTCGGCAAATGCGCATAAGGTGTTGATCAGTGCGGCTCTGTTGTTGCCTGCGAAGACATTGCGTTGCAACTTCTGGCCGAGGGAAAGGATGAGGATGGAGACAGGTGTAGGGCGTGACACTGCCATCCTGAAGGCTGAACACAATTGTTGGTCATGGGTGTCGAACTCCCGTGCGATCTTGCAGATGCGCCTCATCTTAAGTGCAAGAAAGTGACAGCCTAGATCGGCATGGGGATCACAGAACAGATCCAACAGCTGTTCTTTTGTTTTCCCCATGGAGACGATATTCAACGTGTTGCCTACATGCAAGTAAGTACGTGTACTCATTGTGATTCATAACGTCACGCCTGGTTTCATCAAAATACCTTCTGGCAACCCTTCACTTAAATAAAACCTACCTAAATACGGTATAGAGAGCTATGAAGTCGTTCAATACCGGTATGCTCTTCAATTCATGCTCGCATATGTGTAGCCATCGTCGATACGATGTACATGTACTATTAGCATACCATATGCATCGTGGCGCACAGCCGCAATCATACAAATGAAGTCGCTCCAAGAACAATACAACAAGCCACTGTCAAACGCATCATGCAAATGCTCGATAACCGTTGTCGCTTCCTGTCCGCTAAGGTTCGTAACACGTCGTTGGAGCCATAAATTTGGCGGTAACATGCAAAAGTCCTCCTGTTCCTCACTGCTCCACTCTCACGTCGAATCTTGGATAGGTTCGTAGTCATCTTCCGGGGGCAGGAAGAAGACTGCAGATAGGAGTCCAACGACATTCACCGCTATCACCGACCAGCTGACGGTGCATAGTATCCACGCTTTATCGAGCTCCCAGCCGACGAAGAACCGGTTATCATGATCGAAAAGATATGCCTGTGTATGTCCATGTTCATTAGCCGAATGTTGCCTGCTGCGCCTCTCCTAAGCCTTGCCCAGTAACACCAAAAATGCGCTTCGCTTACCACTAATGCCATTGCGATCAATTGTGCCACGGCCACCAGCCCTAATAATCCTGTGACCATCTTCCATCCACCCTCCCTCGCACCTCTGCCACCAAGCAGCACAGTCAGATATGCCAGCGCGCACACCACCTCCATAACGAGAGTAAAGTTCATCAAGAACCCAGTGCTGCGCCACATGCTGCAGAAGAAGCGGTCGTCGGCGCCATGGCAGTCTGCTGGTTGCGGGAACGGCGTACACTGACCCGTGATACTAGAGCAGCGCCTATGTAGACCGTACGAGACTCGGATCGACGAGCGCCCATCGGTTGGCGCGCTGTAGCTGATCCAGTCTGGCAACGCAACAGCGGCGATTGTGAGCGCGGCGGAGGCGAGGAACACCCACAGCGAGATGCCGTAAACTATGCGCCGGGTCATGATCGGTCGGTGGTGGAGGATGTAGGATGGCGTGCACAGCGACGGAAGATTGGACGGGGACACGGTGTCCCCTACACAGACCAGATCTTGTGTCTGAGAGACAGATACAGTGGACGTGAGAATGAGAGAATGCTGTCGCCTACAAGTCCTCTACAATGATAGAATACCTAGTGAGTGGAGTCAAGCTCCTCGAGCGTCCGTGCGTCGCCTCTTTATCGCTCATCTACCTTCAACTCCTTGGACTTGTCATCATTTGTCCGCGATACGTGATATCGTCAACACAAGGTCATCGTCTCATCGACGATGCGCCTCAAACTTACAAGAGACGAAGGTAATAGATGGTCAGTCCTGCGATTGTTAGCCATCCGCGCACTTGTGCAGCTCTGCTGCAACTGAGCTGCAGCTGCGAAGTCAGCGATGGCGGTGCTCACTGGGGTACATAAGTCCCCGCTTCCATCTGCTCGTCATGCGTACTGAGGTAGTCACTTCTCCTATCTTAGATACCACCAACGCGCCGGGTGATTAGATGCGATAAGGATGAGCTGTAGGGCACGTCTCAAGGATAACGCATCATACCTCTCAGACTCACACTCCACGCTTGATAGAGAAAGTCTCAAGATGTCTTTGCTTACAAGGTCCAGGACCCGAGTAGGTGATTTTGATACGACGGCTACAAGGAAAGATCCTAGCACACCACACTCACCAGCGGCCATAGACTGCAGAGTTGGTACACGACTGGCCCAGCTCCAGTACTTGATGCACAGCCAATTCACTCCCACTCACCATCGAGCACTGTCGGCTCACCCCTCTCGGCAGCGGCGAGTAAGCCATCGATTGTCCATGGCCGGTAGACAAGGCCCGGAGGCGTATTGGTGTTCCGGAACTCTTCGCCAGTCTCCAAGTTCTTCAAGGCAGCGGCGTAGTTGTCGATAGCATACTGCTCTGGATCGTGACCCCACAACCATCGGCCGATACGAATCGGCGGCGCTTCCTTCTTCGGATCGCCGTCAACGCTTGCGGCTTTCTGCGCAGTAGTGAACTTTTTGCTGTTGACCACACCAAAGGCTTGAAGACACGACACGCGCTCAAACCGTAGTAAGTTGTGCACACGCGTAGCTTCGGGGATATGGTCGCTGCCTGCCTGCGCCAAGCAGGTAGCCAGCGATATGGCGTCTTCGATAGCCTGTGTTGCACCGTTCCCTGAGCTGGGTAGAAAGGTATGCGCTGCATCGCCTAACTGCACAACGCGTCCGCCAGGAGAAGTCCATGTTGGCTGCGGATCTCGCCACATTAGTTTCCAGTCTATGATTGTATTTGGAGGTGTGGTTGTGATGACACGGTCGGCAATCTCTGGCCAGCCTGGCAGTGTCGCAGTAAAGGCCAGCACTTCATCATTTGTCACTTTGTGATTCCAAGACTCTGCTGCTGATGTGTTGTGATCCTGCGTGAGGTCAGGGGAAGGTAGCATCCTATGCTTTGGCTACTAAGAACTTACAGGGCGGGTGAAGTACCAAGACATCTTGTCCTTGCTCAACCAAAACATGGCCGCAACACCATTACTATGCCGAACAGACCGGTCAGCTCCCTACCAATCTTTATCCACGCGTCGACAGGCGCTTACCCTGACCATATCTCAAACACCTCCTCTCCATCCTCGACCTTACCGAATCTTTCCATTACTGCCGGGTCCTTCTGTGCGTACTCTACGGGATACGCTGCTCGCAGTACGGCATCGCCACTACTTCGTGCGGGAATTGGATGGCCAGCAACCAGGCCCCATGAATGGCCCCGAACGCCATCTGCAGCAACGACAACGTCGGCTTCGCATTTCGTTCCGTCTTTTAAGACGACGCCACCGTGCTCGGACTCCTCGTAGTAGCCAGTCACTTCCTTCCCATACTCAACACGGATGCCAGTGTCTTGGAGCTGATCAAGAAGCATGGCATGAAAATCTGGGCGTTGAAACCTCGACATTGTCGTAGCAGCATATGGATCATCTCCGGTACTTCCTGTGTAATCCTCAACCGAGAATGGTCCTTTGACTCGTTTACCTTGGAGAGTGTGGAATGCTAGATGTGGGTGGCATGCTAATTCCGAGCTCCTTTGTCGAAGAAATGGCCAATGCTTGAAGACTCTCGTGGCCGATGCTCCAATGACGAAATTGTCACCTGTCGTTGTTAATCACAATTCTGCGTTGATGGCACAGGTAAAGTCGAACCAGACAACAGATTGGTGGCATTTCTTTCGAGAACGCGAACTTTACAGCCCTTTCTCCAGCATTCGAGTGCGGTCATGAGACCACCTACTCCTGCACCGCTTATAAGAACCGAGATGCCATTGGGTGCGGCAGGTTTAACTTGGTGTAGACCCATACTGAGCTGTGATCGTTGGAATTGTTGGGTGTTTGGTAAGGTGTGATCTCCAAAACAAATGGCCACTGGGAGTAGATTATTATACCTCGAGCCGTGGTCATGATCATCAAGTGAGTCATTGGTCTTCGAAGAGGAAAATGAATCACTCGAGACATAGTTTATGTTGATCCTCGATAAAGCTGGATGGTCCGCGGACTCTCCGATTTGAGTCGGAGCCATCCGAGACTATGCTGAATTAGCCCTTAGGTATATCCCGACCATGAGTCGCGTAAGAAAGCAATCATGGCTAGAGCAGCAAGTCTCCTAAATGGCTGCACTGCAACTTTGGTGTGGGACATGCGCAAATCAAGCTGGCCGCTATTGCTTGTTTTCGATCCATGCATGTGCCAAGGTAGGATCTACATATACTTTTGCCATGATTTCTCTGCATCGCTTTACACACCACATGCCACAGGCTCGGTATGCAGACTGTCGGCACCGTCGTGAGCAGTAAGATGGCAAGCTACCCAGCCGGAGGCGCCGCAGATACGTGTGTAACACTTTGAGTGGTCGTTGCTAGTCATAGCACGAGGTACGCGGAGGAAACACGAGTGGTCGTGTAATCAATCAGCTGTAAGCAGGTCTCTTCTGCGGTAAGCAAACGCTATGTTTAGTAGGAGCTGATGGGAAACTTGCTGCAACCTGATGACCGTGGATACCATGTGAGTGCTATGATTGAAGATGAAACGAGAGGAACGATGAGGAACGAGCTCCACTATGCGCGTACGGTAATGTCTGGAAACAGAGCGTGCACCAGGGCAAGCTTCATGTGGACACATCAGTTGTGAGGATTGTACATGGCGCGCGTCCCTTCTAGATCAGCGACGTTGCACCAACATGAAGTTTACATGTACTGAATCAAGGCTCAACACTCTCGACGACTCTGGACACTTTCTCAACTCTCTCGAGTTGACCATAGCGCAACGAGCATAATCACCATGGAAAAGTGACCGGCGGCGTACGCAACATATTTCGATCGTCCTCCGGACCCACAAATGCCCGAATCCTTCATTCCGATGGCATGGCTGACACGCGAGCTTCCCAGGGTCCCATGTAAATCCCCACGTGGGATTGGTGCATGCAGACCACATGGGCTTCACTTTAGCGAAAGGATAATAAGGCTGACAACATATCCCAAGACGATCATTTACCGAGATTCCTTCAATCATACGACCAGAATGCCAGGGCTTACTGGGAGGTTCTCGAGGCATATAAATTGCCATGGCAGATCGGCCGGATAGCAGTATTCGTACTGTGCTTCGTCAAGTATTCTAACAAACTCGTCTTCGCGTTGCCTCTCGCAGTTAACCCCTCTGCCTTAGACCTCGAAAGTCACAATGTTCTTTTCCAAGATCCCGTTCCTATCCTTGGCTCTCGTTGCCACTCATGTCTCGGCTCAAGTACCTTCAGGCTTCACTCCTAGTACGAACAACAATTTGGTGGTGAAGTATGGCAGCACAGGCGTGAATCCCGGCGATACTCTCGATCAAGCCAGTACGTCCTGCTGGATCCAATCATCCACGGAAACCCACACAATCAGTATCTCTGACATACATTCCAGCTGTTGCAGCGCCACCAACGCTGTTCGCGGGCTCATCGCTCTCTGGAGCAAGTGGCGGTAGCTACATCGCCATCATGTTGGACTCTAAGATTCTTCTCAACGAGACTCAAACTACCGCGCTGCACTGGTACCAGCCAGGCCTCACCATCAACTCCGACTCCAGCTTCAGCATCAGCGATTCGAGTGCGCCGTTTGCGCAGTACATCAGCCCCGATCCAGCCGTGGCGCCAGCCGATCACGCGTATGTGATTCTACTGTTCCAGCAACCCGATGGCTACCAAATTCCAAACTGCTACCTGAGCGCATTACCGGAAACGGGACGTATGGGCTTCGACATCAATCAGTTCGTGAGCGTGGCCGGAATTGGAAGTCCGATCGAGGCGAACTGGTACAATGTGAGTACCTTGATCTTGGTTTGCCGCAGGTGTACTACAATATGATGAGGTATGCTGACTCTTCCTTAGGTGCCGGAAGTGGCCGGTGGTCCTACAGCGACGACCCCGACGAGCACGTATCTGAGTAGTGCACAGTGTGGGCCGACGAAGATGGCGAGGGTCGTAAGGGATGCTGCAGCGCAATACTAGGTGCACGAAATATGATGTGTTCAAGCTTCAAGGGAAATTAGATTAGAAACTGCCATTGCATCTCAATAGAGCAGAGAAGTTGGGGCGTTTGCTTCACAGTGTTACCAGTTAGAAGGAGGTCGAAAGTTCATTGACGGGAATAAGGTCTTCGACATTCTATTCACACACAACCAACCAGACTCAAAAGAAATTCCATATCCAAACACAACCTGGCTCAATAAGAAACCATATATTCAAACACAGCCAGACTCAAAAGAAACCATATATCCAAACACTACCAGACTCAAAAGAAACCATCTATGCTCCAAAGTAAGAAAATCTAATGACATGCCTCGAACACCATTCTAATCTTAACGCTTCTTGACGTCCTCACCTTCAGGCTCTCCATTCGCCAGTGCATGTCCCTCGGTCGTGGTCTTCAGCTCAGCTCCTTCAGCTTGACTCTGTTGCTTGGTATTCGTATGATTCTCATTCATCTTGGAACTCGCCTGGTCCTCCGCCTCAACGTTGATCTTCTTGTCGCCATGTTTCTCGGCGTCAGCCTTTTCTTTAGCCTGTTGTGTCCGCTTCCTCCACCTCGGGCCATTGATCATAATGTACCATAGTACGGGGGAGAAGACTATTGGCAGCAAGCCAAAGAAGGTGGTGGTCCAACCCATCCCGACTTTGTTGATCATTGGCACTACTCCAGATGTAGACGCTGCTCCGAGCCAGCAACGACAGAGGTTGTTCGCCGCAGTCGCCGAGCCAGCTTTGCCAGGGAAAACATCGACGAGCAGGACGGCAACAGTGTTCATGCTCGAGCTTATACAAAAGCCGATGACAAAGAGGAAGATGAGTGGACCTGCCAGATTGACCCGTGCTTGTACCATCCACCCAAAGCCAATGATACAAGCACTTCCCAACGCTAGGGTTGGCAGGGCGACTTCGATTCTTGCTCTTTCGATAGGGAAGTCACTCAGGTCCATAGAGCGATTGAATTCCAGAGGGTATCCAAGGCGCTTGGCGTGCACTTTGAAGCGTGAGTCAATGACGCGACCGCGTACAAACGCCGCCAGCATGGACCCCGCTCCGAGGGGGAGATAGCATAGTGCGATTTGGATTTCGTTGAAGCCGTAGATGTTACCGAACTGAGAAGGTATGAGAGCGGTCGTCGCGTATAGGCCACAGCAGACAACGGCGATGTAGATGAGGGCAAAACCAGCTTCTTTCATGAAGATCTAGCGATACATCATCAGTCCATTGTAGTTCGGAGACGAGGATGCGTGAGTTACTTACGATCTTGACTGTTTCCATTGGGTTGGGAAAGCGTAGTTTTCTTTGTTTTGCAAGTTCGTCGCGACGATCGTATCGCACCGTCTGACCTTCTTTGGTAAGTCGCGCTTCGATTCTCTTGTTCATCCAGCATGCACTGAGTCGGGGCGGCGGGACCGATCCATCGTCCACGATCTTTCTGCACGTCTCTGGAAATACGAACAGCATGGGGACGAGAACCACTCCTGCGACGATCAAGAGGAACCAGAAGATTGAGTGCCAGCCCAAGTACATTGCCAATAGACCACCAATGATTGGTCCGATGGCCGGGCCAGCTTGCGGCGCAACAGACATATACGACACGTACACGCCTCTCTCAGCGGAGGTGACGATATCAGCGACCACGGCATTGGCAAGAGCCACTGTTCCGCTCGATCCAGCACTTTGCACACAGCGAAGAACCATGAGAGCGGCATAGTTCGACTGCAGCGCCAGGCCCAAGTTGGCAAGCATGTAAATGACGAAACAAATGACATACGCAGGTCGACGGCCTGCGTTATCGGAGAGACCACCTATAAAGGCAGGCGCAAGACCTTGCATGATCTGGTCGACATATGGTCAGATTCCGCTCTCTGAAATTTGGGGAGTAGACATGGACATACCAGATACGTAGTAATGCTCAAGTTGACCAAGTCATAGCTCACGCCCAGGTCCTTTGAGATGCTGTCCAGGGCAGGGAAGTAGATCTGGCCAGAGACTGGCGAGAAGAATGAGCAGATACCGGCGCACAGGATAATGATACGTTTCTCATTGTGCGTGAAGACGGAGTAGGCGCCCTGGTCAACGGCAGCGTGTCGTTGCTGCTCCAGCTGGGCGTCATCGGCAGGCGCTTGATGCCCTGCGCTCGACTGCTCGGCCAAGGCGCTGTGCTTGTCACTCACGTCGTCTTTGCTGTCGTTGTCGGAGATGATGTGCTCCGAGTCTTCTGCCGGCCTAGCATCGTTCGCAAACGCCTCTGCGGCGTCGTGTTGCTTGGCGTCTTGCATGTTTGCGACGGAAAGATCCGTGAGGCTGCGAGTCGCAAAGCAGTAACAAGGATGGTGGTAACAATTCCTCCGAGTTCAAGAACAGGGACAAGGAGAGCAGTTCGAGGGCAGAAAAAGGATCTGGACGACCTCTCGCTCCGCGATGTCATGTTGCATGTCGATCCCAACGCCGCAGGATCATAAGCCCACGTTGCCATCGTGTGGGTGCCACGGTGTGGTATGCGTGGTATGAAGATGAAGTTTAAGCACTAATCGCCGTTAAAGCCATTGGACGAGTGCCGACCACGGCTACGCAGTACCGTGTTAGTGTGCAGGAATTGGCGAGAGATCGACCGGTAGCGGAGGCTGCTTGTCGGACTTTACACAGCGTAGACGCGCCCCACGTGCGAACATCACGGAGCTAAGGTCTGACGTCGACGCTGGGACCACCTTCAGCTTTCGCGCACCGAGTCCGGCCATCGACAGTCACCCTCTTCGGAGGAAGCATGCAAGGGTCTCGTATCAAGGCCGTCCACGTAGACAGATTGACGCCGCGAATAGCCAGCAAATAGTATTTGGATGCGCATCCACTCGTACCCAAGAAAGATGCCGCCAGGAGGATGTTTCTCCTTCCGTGAAGACGTTGGCTCCTGAAGGATTGTGTGGTTACAACACCGCGGACACTTCTGTAGCGGCCTCTTCGCATCGGCATGGGCTGTTTGCGTTGCTTGCCTCAAATTTACCTTACTATGATTATGAATTGTAGAGGAGGCGTCAATCATTGTATATCAATAGTCCAGATTTCTCTTCAGCAATCTCCTTTTTGAGCCACACTCTGCATAGCAAAGATTGTTCCATTGCAAGCCGTCCCATACCGCCAAAATGCCTTCCGCTGTTCCAATCAACAAAGACACTCATGCTGAGTTCAAGTATCTCGAGTGGCGTGACGTGTATAAGACGGAAGGTGCGCTGGAGATCGTCTCGGAGAAGGATCCACGTAAGACGAACTTGCGCTGGTTCACCGCTGCTGCCGAGCCACTGAACGACGTCCGCGGCCGCCACGCTGAGTTCGCCCTGGACAAGAATGGATTCCGCTGGATCGAGCACGAGACAAAGATGACCTATGAGGACTTCAAGGATAAGGAGAAAGTCGAGAGCATTTACCTTCCTGAGTCCCAGGCTACGTACCGTCAATTTGTCGAGGACGTGGACGAGGTGATCTTCATCAACTGGCAGGTAGGTTCAAGTCCTTGTCCAGCAATGGCCGTTTTGAGCACACACAGGGAGCTGTCCACTCACTGGTCGTATTATCTTGTAGCTCCGTTCAAGCGATTCAGGTGCGAAGAAGGGTGCCAACAAAGAAGTCCATATCGACCAATCGCCCGCGGAGGTCGAGCGCTACGTTCGCCGCACATACCCTGAGCGCGCCGACTTCTTGCTCAGAGGTCGTGTTAGAGTCATCAAGTAAGCGTTCCTTACCATCAGACCCTCCATAAGAAGCGAGGAAGTTTTAGTTTCCGGTGACTTCGCTGATTCATTACAGCCTCTGGCGCCCAATCACTGGCCCAGTTGAGAACTGGCCCCTCGCTCTGTGCGACTACTCCAGCGTCTCCCCAGATTCCATTCTGGAATTTGATCGCGTCCTCGACCATAAGGTTATTACTGCCCGCATGGTGATGCAGGACCCAAACATGAAGTGGTACTACATGGCGGACCAGACCCCCAACGAGGCAATCCTTCTCAAGTGCCATGATACCATGGATGGTGTGGCCAAGGGTATTCCTCACACCAGCGTGTCGCTTCCTGAAGCTACGGAAACCACGCCAGCAAGAGAGAGCATCGAAGTGAGGGCGTATGTGTTCACTTATCCTAAAGGCGAGAAGCCGCAATAGAGCAGTCTTGCAGGTGTGACATGACACCTCGACGCTACCGAGACAACTGTCATCGGCTTGCAGGGTCGTGATATTGATGGACCGCGGATGGTTTTGCTACATGAGCACCGAGATTGGATGGTAGCTGTGGCCACGAGGCTCCTTCCAGATAGCCAATTATAGTATGATTATACAAACGGTGCTGAGGCTCATGACACCAGGCCTCCTTCGGTACTCATTTGGGATCACAACCTCACTGCTGATTGATGCGCACTTCACACGCTTGTAGGCGGACAGCACTGAATGGTAGAATAGAGAGTGTCCCATTGGGAGACAAAAATATACGGTGAGATGGATCACCTTAGTCGAAAATATCCGTGGTGTTCATGCCGATCCCAAATGTGCACTATGACCAGGGCTCGACGGTGCGATACACCTTGATGCTTCATCGCTCTGTGGAAGCGATGGATTACAACCAAGTCAACGAGTAATGTTGGTACTGGATCTTTGTGACGAGAAAGACGACGGAACAAGCTGCGCTCTTTCGAGCGTTGAAACATCACGTGAAAGGGGTTCCGTGGCTTGTATGAGGGTGTTAACATGAAGGTACGCAGTCACCACTATCTCATTTCCCAGCATAATCGTCTTTCCATTTCGCAAGGAATTGAGCATTAGAATCATGAGGTTCCGTCAATAGATGGCGTTTGAGCCATGCTCTGTAAGTCATGAAATCGTTGTCGAGGTACATGTAGTCAAGAAGCATTGATGCGGGATTGTTCCATGGGCCTCCGTCTGGGGGCTTGGAGGATGGAGAAGATGCTGACGACCTAATGCACCGGAATCGATTTCAGCTTGAAATCCCTTCTTGGCTTCATGTGACCAATCAATGCTTTGTTTGCCGGCAGGATGAGAATTCCCCTGTAACACTGCCTCTGTCATTGTTGACTGTCGGATGCTCATGACCCCGATCGTATGCACGGGATTCTCATCCCACGTTCCTACATCGGCAGGCCGCCTGTCGCAAATCGCCTTTAAGACCGCAAAGCCCGCGCCAGATTCGCTGCGAGTTTGCGTCAGTGAGCAGAAATGTACCCGATTGGTCGAACCCTGCATTCAATGTCGATCCGGTGCCTCCATGTTCATATACGACGATGGCAGCTCGACGGAAGTTTTTGAGAGTAATCAAGTGTGCCCCTCATCTCTGCAGACGATTCGAAACAACGCGTTCTCTTCCAAAACAAACAAGATCAACCATGGCTACCTTCGACGTATCGGACAAGTCAAGCCCGGGCTTCTACAAGCCAGCGGAAACTGCTCTTCTCCTCCTCGACTTTCACTCCCTCTTTGTACAGAAAGCTGGCGGGCCAGACGCCGCTGGTGCCCTCGCGGTCGCGGCGAGTCTGCGCACATGGGCTAAAGCACAAGGTTTGCCAATCGTGCATGCCCTGATCGATACCAGCTCGTCTCCATATGGAACCTGTAAAGGTGCCGCGCGCTTGGGTGGCGTTGTTAGCGCCATGAAAGGTGCTGGAGAGGCGGAACCGGACGAACTGAGTGAGGGCGGAAAGGCGGCTGACGAGGTGACATTCACAAGAACGCCTGGATACGTGAGTGCGTTGAAAAGCCCCGGCATGTTGGAGTGGTTGAAGAGCAAGGGTATCAAGTCCTTGATCTTGACTGGCTTGAGCACAAGTGGGTGCGTGCTGAGGACTGCGGTCCCGGCTACCGACGAGGAGTTGTAAGTCTATCGTGGATTCATGGTTGGCCATCAACACTTTTCGCTAATTGTTCCTACCAGTGTTGTGACGGTCATCTCAGACGCCTGTGCCGACCCAGGCGAGGGCGTCCACACTTTGCTGTGCGAAAAGATTCTGCCGACACGCGCGTATGTGAGCACAGCCAAGGACTTCCAGGAGGGATATGCGAAGGTGGCAGAGAGCAAATGATGGTTTCCAACCCCAGGAAAACGTGCTGTGTTATGATGCCCTGGGTAGAGAACAGATTGCGTGCGCTGGCGATGAGCGGAAGAGGCTGAAGATACTCAATACTCATAAACTAAATCTAGATCACAATACCTTGGATAGTATACAGCTACACTCTTTTGCCTCTATGACCAGTCGAGTAAACTCAAGACCAAGTATGCCGATGAGGCTTTGTCTCTCCAGGCTGTTGCCTCTTCGTCATTCCCACGACCTAATCGCGCCAATTCATGGCATCTGTGGAACTGCAACGACTAAGATCTTTCACGCCCAAAGAACGCCGGTCTATCATCGAACTTAGCCGGATCGATAATTCACTTCCAAGAAGCTCCTGGTCATGTCCCGAAGTCAGATCGTGATCAGTCCCGTGTGCGAAGACCCTTCGATCTGCACAAAGCATGGGAAAAAGAGGCCTATCTCTGCATTCAAGATCCTTTCCCAATGAGAAGGGGATTTACTTGCCGGCACAAGTGACAGTGAAGTCAAAGGTCTGCTTGGGACGTATACATGTATAACACCGGTTATGAACTGGAAAGCAAGTGCGCAACATACGGCACCGGAGGATTTGGCGACGCCATCTTCACCCCTCCATACCTACACGCCGACCAGGATAAGTTAGAGATTGCGATCCCAACAATTCTCACAGAAAGCTGTATGCAGGTCTCAGCCTCACGCAATGTCGAACATTTCACCGACATTTCTGCAGGTAACAAAGGTACCAAAAGTTGTACGCGGTGTGTTAAATCTATAGAGCTAAAGTGACCGCGGGGGCCAATGCCATCGCAGCTGGACGAAAACATCCCTCAGCAGGTGGTCGGAACATCAGTCGACACAACAGAAAAGCTTTTAAGTAAGAGGCAACGTCGCTATCATGTCAGTCCATCAATCTTCCACTCATCTGTTCATCCAACACATTCGCCATGGTTGCCTCCCGAACACTCCTCATGGCTTTGGCCGCTTCGGCCCTGCCGACCACTATCATGGGCGCCTCCTTGAGCATCTTCCAAAAGCCCATGGATGCTCCAGACTGCGACGGATCTGGTATGGTTGACGATGACGGACACTGCAGTGGTGATGGCTTCCTCGAGAAGCCTGGCCGCGTGGGTGATGGCTTCCTCCACAATCCCGGCCGCGAGAACGGCGACAAGAGCCGCGAGGGCTTCGTCTTTGACAACCCATCTACACACTGCAAGTTCGTTTCTCAGCCAAAGATCTGGGACTCCTTCAAGACCCTCGAGAAGGACATGAGCAAGCTGTTCACCCTCATCAACAAGGATGTCGACTTCACTATTGTCGGCCACCACCCAGGTGCAGGTCACTACACCGACCTCCTCCACTTCTTCGTCAACGCCCTGCGCCGTGTCAGCACCTGCTTCTCCAACCACCCCGAGGAGTTTAGAATCCACCCGCAAGGTATCCACGGCGGCTGCGACAGCGCCTGGTCTGTCCAAGAGATCCAATTCATCGGTCGCATGAACACCGGAGAGCCCTTCGATATCGTCAACACTTGGGTCACCAAGTGGAACAAGGACACCCACCAGATGGACCAGATCCGCACCTACATTGACTCCGCCCGTGTTATGGAGCTGCTGCACAAGAACGAGGCCTGGTGGAACGCCAGCACCTACTTCGACCACCACCTGTACCTGCCAGGCCCAACTGGCATGCCCGATCTGGACCAGTTGAAGAGCCTGATGGGTTACCCAGATGGCCGCAAGTACGACGACTTGTGAGTCGACATGAGGATACTGGAGGGTGGTGTTGGGTTGGTCATACCATGAAAGTGGTTTGTGTCAGCGCATCGCCACATTCCGTTTACTCTTGCCCTTTGCTGGCATCCACACACGCGATGACTGGGATAGTGTTGGGCAGAGAGATGGCATGTGAAGGCATAGGACGTGGAATGAATGATCATACGGAAAGCTCGCAGTGGAAATATAAATAGAAGCTATGATTAAGTTGGGTATTGCAATGAAATGATGTTTCCCTGAATTCCCAGTCGCCAAATTTGCTCATGTCTCAATCGCATTTCATGTGCCAAATACATCTGTACGAAGAAGTTCTTGAGGTTACTTTCTTCTCTTATCCCAATTGCCAATTGATAGACTCGCCACATGCTTTCGAAGCAGTTACCCACCCGCACCAGGAGAACATCTTTCAGGGGTGTGATGATAGGATACGAATGTTTATGTTCAGTGAGATAGGGCGTGGACAATTTGAGCGGCAAGGTTCAGCCAAGTAGGCTGGCTGTGCTATGAAACCAACCGCGGCCCGCTAGAGCTATTTACTGTGTGTATTTTCCCCAAACTCTCTCCCTTCTCTGATCCATCCTCTGATCACATTTATTTCACTCGGAGACTTCCTGCATCAGAGTGCGCTGTGGCACATGGCGCGTGGCTCAGCGAAGTGGTGGTGACGCGACCGGGAGGTCTTGGAGGCTTTTGCGGATTTTCTGAAACGAAGTGATTTGCCGCAACCGGATCTCCCAACCCTGTGATTGCCATGAAACGGCGCAGGTCGAACCCGGCTCTCGTTTCCACACTGATTGGAAAGATACCATCGAAGCATTGCGGGAACTCGAACGTGAGAGGTTGCCGGAAAAGAAGTAACACGTAGGTGTGCCGAGGGCCTGGAATGGGCTGGGGACCAACGTATGGAGCACCATTGTCGCTGCTGTTCCCTAAAGTGTACAGTCCAGGTTGAGATTGCACGACTCTCAGGTTCGGTTGATACCAGTGCAGCAGTGGATATGCTATGGGCGGATGAGCGACTTCAGCATCCATCATGACGGCGATGTATTTGTCGAAGATGTTCAGGTATTTGGCCCCAATGATGGGTAGATACACGGCATCTGCTCAGATCAGTATATCATCCATCTTCGTCAGATGCTGGGTCAAATAGTGAGTGATACCTTGCGGCTTCAGGAAATCTCCAGGCTCGAGGACGTGACCCTCTACAAACGAAACCTCGAGGCGAGTAGATGTGGAGGGGGCGTAGTCTGGGGGTGTCTGACACAGCGTTGTACTCGTGAAAAGAGCGCCCAAGCATAAGGCTTTCAGGTTTGTGTGGTACTGCATGTTCGTTTGAAATGCTTGTGCAACAGTATCAGAGAAGGGACAAGTAGAAGAGCTCAAATCGTATAATAGAATCGTTTTGGAACTCCGCGAGCACAAGATCTGTTGATTTTGGCCATCGTATTCTCACAGACGGGCAAGCATTCAGTTGTGGAGTTGTGTTTCCGGGCAGTTGTGGCTCGCCGCCGAAAGACACCGCGCAACCTCTACCATGTGTGTTCAAAGCCTATGAACATAATAAGGACCTTTGTGGAACTGAGTATGCTCTGGTAATCAATTTGATTGCTTGCTCCAACTGGCACTGGCTACGACAGCCGTGAGTTCCAGACGGGTTCATACTGTTGTTCGAGCATCCGCGGCTTGCCCGATAGCTGTACCTTCACCCGCTTACATTGAACGTCTACATGTATCTTACCTAGCGTTCAGACCACCTGAATGGCTTTGCTGCAGACAATTAAGACCCAGCGGAGGGTGCCAGATGGTCTTGACGTTTACGAGAATGAACGATTGGTTTCCTTGGGGCTGGCCATCATGGTGTGCAGCTGCTCGGGGTCGTCATGGCTTCACTGGCATCTCGCGCACACCAGTCCGCTGGTATACTCTATTGTCTTGCACGTGCCATTGGTTATTGGCTCAACAACTTTGTGCACCAATTGGCATGATATTGTCCACTTTAATATTTTGAAGTCACCGGTAATCGAACTTACGTCACCGTGCTGAGCGCGCTTGTCGGCCAACGAATGGAAAAGAAGCCGTTGCGGCCATCTTAGAAACATCGAGAGCTGGTGAGGCCGAGCATCGGAACACCCGCGCGGATTTTTGGTTATCGCCGGATGTCAATAAACAGAGGACAAATGCCCGACAACCCAGCGAAATGTGAAAGGCTCCGTTCTTTAGACGAGGTCAGGGACCTTGTCATCTTCTGTTCTAAAACGAGTTTCGCTGCATTTAGGTGGAAAGACTGTCTCGCGTCAGGTCGGTAACAGAACTCATCGATTTCTGACTATACGAGATCGTGATCAAGATGGGCATTGGACAATACATCGAGGGTGGGCTCGGCAAGCTTCTTTATGGCATGCGAGGCCGCGACGACCAAGCCTTCACCAAGGGCAAAGCTTTCGACGACGTTGAGTCGCACATCCAGCTCACATCGCCAGAAGTCGGCCCGACGGGCTCGCAGTTGAGAAAAGAGCACACCGGCTGGGGCACTGACAAGTTCCCCGAGCTTAGCTGGACTGGTGCGCCTGCCAACGTCAAGGAGTATTTGCTTGTCGTCGAAGATCCAGATATCCCACTCCCCTTTGTCGCCACCCACGGATTGTTCTACGCTATCCCCGCCAGCGTCAATACCATCAAGCCAGAGGACGTCCTCTTCGGGCCGGGCGGCGAGAAGGACAAGAAGTTGCAGGGTCCATTGAAGCTGGGGAAGAACACGCCGGGTACTCGGTACAGCGGACCCAAGCCTGTTCTCGCTCACGGACCGCATCGGTACTTTTTCCAGCTCGTTGCACTCAACAAGCCCCTCGATACGACCAACATGGGTGCTTTGCCGACCAAGGCTGCGGTTGCGAAAGCCATCGAAGGCCATGTGGTGGACTGGGGCATGTGGGTTGGTGTCTATGAGAACAAGTGGGAATAGGCTGCTCGAGCGTTCGCTCCGTTTCTCGCAGGATTGACATGAAGGGAGACCACAGGTGGAAGAAATCATGCTAGATACTTGATTTCCACGATGATCAAGGCCAGGTTACGGTTCAAGCAACCAGAATCTATCTTGTGGGGGCCATCGCTTGCTTGCCGGCCTCGAATTTTTCTCTTTACGATGAAGAGCTTGGTGAGGTAAAGAATTCGTCCGTTTGCACAGTGGCTGTCTATATAGCATCAAACAATATCATCCATCCCTGAATTCTTGTTGTCCTGAGATGTGTGCCAGCCAATGCATACTCTAGCTGCTTGCTGTGGTCTTTCGACCCCAATCAACTATGTATCGGTGCAGCTCTCCACGCCATCTGCTTCTATGGCAGTTCTTCCGGCTCTTCGTCCTTGTAGATTCAGATTGAGACATAGTATAATGTAGAGCTCACTCATTGAGCCGCGAATGATTCAGGTAAGGACTGTATACATGTATATGGTGAGCCTTGCGAACAGGAACCAGACTGCAGTGAACTGACTCGCGTGTTGAACACCCGAAATGAGAATTTCAGCAGAATGTGGCAGGCACCTCCCAGTTCCAACCTGGAAAACGTCCCTTATTTGCATCCACTTAGACTGCGTGCAAATACAGCAACGATATGTCTCGGACAGCTTGACACATACAGCTTTGAGGAGCGTTGAAACATATTGAAATCTAATCTATAATCCTGGTTCGTCTACTCACTCCATATCCAGCACAATCTATCCCCACTACTCGTCGTCAGCCTTCGCCTTGACCAGCTTTGACTTGGTCGCAATCTTGCTTGATAGCTGCAGCAAGCTTTGGTTTGCGAGCACCTCCATGATAGCCATCGAGGCCTCCAGCTCTTTCGCAATCCAGTTCCTGAACTCTACACCCACCAGAGAGTCGACACCGTATTCCGAGATGGTCTTCTCCGGTACGATATTGTCCACCGGCATGCCGAGACGGCTGGCAAGTTTGTTAACCACGGCCTCGCACACGATCTGAACAGCTTCAAGCATCGACACAGCGTCGCGGAGGCTATCTCGGATGATGTCCCCAGAAGAAGCATTGGCTCCGTCGCTAGTGCTAAGTGCATAGCGACGGAACTGGGCGAAGATCGGAACATCGAAGTTTCCGAGCGACTGGCCTTGTTTCCAGGTTCCCAGGCCGGTAATGGTCTGCGATGCCACGCCTGTTCTCCTTGGCTCAGTGACAGCGCTCTTGATGAGAGCCATGAGCTTCGTCTCATCGGTACCCTCGAATCCCTGGGCCTCCATTGCGGCGAGCAATTCCTTGTTCTCGGAAAGATAACCCACACCAGTGATGACACCGAGGTCAAGAGTGACGGCAGGAAGGCCGAGGGCGTTACGGTAAGCAGCGAAGGCATCCATGAAGGTACCACCGGCAGCGTAAGCTGATTGCGAGGCATTGCCAATGACACCACTGACGGACGAAAGCATAACGAAGAAGTCCATGTCTGATGGAAGGAACTGATGAAGGTTCCATGTGCCGCGATGCTTCGGCTGGAGAACAGCATTGTAGTCCTCAACCGAAAGCTTTTCGATCATAGTATCCTAGATGAGAGTAAGTATGATTGTCGTGAAATGCAAAATGGTTCGAAATACATACCCTCAGCACCATAGCAGCTTGGATAACGCCACGGATAGGAGGCATCTCGGCGCTCGCCTTGGAGGCCATGTCTCTGACTGCTTCACTGTTGCTCACATCGCAGGCATAGACAGCGACCTTGGCACCACGAGCCTCGAGTGCCGCAACGGTATCCTTAGACTCCTGTCGAGACATTCCACTGCGATTGGCGAACATGATGTTCTGCGCACCGTGGTCAAGCATCCACATGGCGGTCGCCCGGCCGATTCCACCAAGACCACCTACGAGCAGGTAAGAAGCATCTGGGCTCAACAGCTGATGACTATTGTCCTCTGGAATAGCCTGTATGAACAGTCAGCATGGCAATGTCTTGTGTGACTGGTCTGAGTCCTTCTCACCTTGATTATAGTGCTGTGATCGGCACTAACTACAGCTTTACCAACCGTTTGTGCACTGTGAATGCTCTGCAAGGCCTTGCCCAGATCAGACACACTCTGTGTGTACACTCGAGCAAAGCCACGGATGGCACCAGCACGGAAGAGCAGCATGACGTCTGCAAGGACCTTGCTCGCCACACCTTGCTTTCTCCTAGCAAGGTTGGTGAAGTTGAAGGAGATGAACGAGACGTCCTTTGCGAAGTTACCCATCTCCAGGCGTGATCCATTGGTCAACTGCTGGCCACCCAGCTCGATGAAGCGACCACACGCAGCAATGCTGTCCCAGGAAAGGCGTCTCTCTTCCTCATCTGATGAATCGGAAGAAGAGGTGAAGACGACATCAACGCCTTCGCTGTTTTGAGTCTTGCTCTTAACATCCTTTACGAAATTGCCTTCGCCCTTGACCAGAACATTGGATTCTGGTAGACCCGTTGCCTGGCAAAGGACTTGCTTCGACTCCGCAGAACTGACGGTCGCAAGCACTGTAGCGCCGAGCAGCTTGCACAGCTCAATAAGAGCTTGTCCAGTAGGCTCAATCGCATCCTGGACGAGCACGCTCTCGCCTCGGGACACCCTGGCAAGGTGGTAGATGGCGTAGTAAGCTGTGGAGTACGCAGCTGGCACTGCCGCCGCCAGATCAAAAGACATGTGGTCTGGGATGACCTGGAAGAAGTCTGCTGGGCCACGATAGTAGTTTGCCACGGTACCAGAGCCATAAGTAGCGACTCTGTCTCCCACTTTGAAGCCTTTGACGGCACTGCCAACAGCACGGACGACACCACTGCACTCGCTACCGAGAGCATGCGTTTCACTTGCCTGGCCAAAAGCAGACTGCGCATCCTTCTTGCTCAGACCTGCGGCGTGGACCTCAATCTCGAGGAAGTCCTCGGGCAGCGCACTTTGCACCCCAGTGCTGACGAAGTGAATTTCATCAAGCTGGCCCGGTGCACCCACTACTGCTTGCAGCGGTCGACCATTCTGGTAGAATGGCTGTTCGACTGGAATCGGACTACCAAGTGAGGCGACGATCTTGTTATTGATCTCGCGGGCGTGGATAACACGAGGAATCATGAGGACGCCATCTTTCTCGGCGTACTCGGTGTCGATCGTATCGATGGCAAGGCCCCGGGTGAAATGGTTTTCAAACAACTTGAATACGGTGCCAGCGGCAACCTCGCTGGCGGTCACCTTTTCCACGTCAAGGTCCAGAGTCACGATGGGGCGGTCGCCATGTTCGGAGCGCGCTGTGCGGGCGAAACCGACGACCAAGCTCGCATCTGGGTTACATGAAGCGAGCACACCACCACGGGTCACCCAAAGAACACCCTCACTGCGGATGAAAATGTTCTTGATTGTGTCCCATGTGGCCTCATCCGGCTTGGCCAGCAAGGAAGACTTGAGCTCGCTGAGCACGATGCAAGTCTTACCAGCGGTGTTCGCCGTAGCAAATGGGCTGATCTCAACCGAAAGGCCGAGCGCACGGATCATGCTGTCCAGGGCTTGAACACTGACACCGCAGTCTTCCTCCTCCACAATGATGATCACGTCAGTTGCCTTTGTGTTGACCTTAACATTGGCCCGAGATGCCATTACTGCACTTCCAGACGCATCCGAAGCACAAAGCTCGAGGCCTGAGAATCCCAACGAGATAAGCTCTTCACGCCATGCCAGCTCAGTCTTTACATCGTCAACGAAGATTAGATGGCCGTTAGGCTTCAACATGGTGTAGATGTTCTTGAGTAGAGTTGCCTTGGACTTGGTCAAAGGAGAGCCCTGTGCCATCATAACGACATCGAAGCTGGCCGCGTCAAGCCCCTGTTCCTTTATGTCGCCCTCGATGTCGAACTCTCTGATCTTCGCGAGGCCATTGTACGCCTCGAGACTTGGCTGAAGCGTCTCAAGCTTGGAGGCATCCTTATCGGTCACAGTGTATTTCTGGAATGGTAGCGTGTCATTATCAGCACTCAAAGTCTCCAGAATGGATGATGTAGCACTTCCAGCTCCAGCATTAATTTCCAAGATGCTAATGTGTGGGTTCTGGTGTCCAAGTAGGCCGAGGAAACGCGCTGCAGTCTCAAATGAAGTCTTGCCAGTGACAGATAAGCTGACCTTGTCATTTGGCAGGAAATCGACGTCTGGCTGCCACTCGAGGTTATAGGCAATACGCTGTGCGGACTGCTCCGAAGTTTCATCGCTGCTGTTAGCAAGAACTGTACAGTTCAATCCACTAATCGTGATACCGGCTTTCTCGCCATCCAGAACCGTAAGATCCGCAATCAAGTGGCCTCCCTCCAACATCTCTGTCGTGGTACACATTTGCAGGACATGGCCTGGCGCAGACGATATTGTGTTTGAAACATATATGTGGTCGATCGACGTTGGGACAGCCGGGTTGGAAATGAGCTTCTCCGCCGAAAGTGCCACAAAGATTGGGTGGAATATAGCGTCCAGTGTGCTTGGGTGTACAGCAAGAGGGTACTGGAAGCTATGCGGCATTGTAGCGGCGGTATCGGAGACCGCGATCTCGGCCACACATACGTCTTTGGTCGAGTATGCCTTCGTCATGCCAGCGAAGGTCTCACCGTACTCGAGTCCGATAGAGGCCAGGTGCTCGTAGAACTCCTTCACGTTGATAGGCTGTTTGCAGGCCGCTTGAGCAGCCTCCAGCTTTTGGAGAGCGTCAGACTGTTCATTCTTAACAACAGTCTGAGCAGAGACCAAACCACGAGTGTGCTCAGTCCAACGGTTATCTGCGGTCACCGAACATATGGAGAACTCATACCAGATACCAGAGTGCTCATATGGTCGAAGGGATGTCATGATCTCGCTTGGTGTGTGCTCATCAATCATCAATGCGGCGCCGATGGTGACATCGCGGATCTCATAGGCATTAATGACTTCATCAGGACGTGCGCTCGCAGTGACTTGGAAAGCCGCCTCAAGAGCTATAGCAATGTATCCGGCGGCTGGGAAAATGACGTTTGACTGGATCTTGTGGTCCTTGACCCATGGAATCTCGCTGACGCGGAGGTAGTTCCTCCATCTTGGCTCGAATGTGCTTGAGTGTCGGTCCAGTACACCCAGCAGGTCTGTGCGTGGGAATTTCCTATGGCGGTAGACTTTGCTTACACGAGGCTCGGCCCAGTAGGAATTACTATGGTTCCAGGGGTATGGGGGCAAATCAACAAGAGCCTGAACAGCGTATTCTAGCCCATCCCGGGGCTTGTTGATTGTGGCAACGTTAATGGGGTATCCAGAGCCGAGTAGTAGAGCGGCCAGGTCGAGAGTGGAAGCGACGGCGCTCTTCTTACGAATCAGTGCACTTCCGTACGTCGGCTTGTTTGCTTTGATCTTTGGATCGGCATCCATGATCTGCTTGATCGGACCAGCAAGGGCAGAGTGAGGACCGATTTCGACAATCATGTCTACGGTCACCTTCGCAGCGGCACCAGCACGCTTCTTTCGGGGTCTTTCCTTGCCACGAGCGCTGGGCTGGGTAGTCTCGAGGCAAAGAAGGCGTAGCGAGTCTGCAAACTTGACTTGACCAAGCATGTTAGAGATCCAATACTCTGGACCAAGGTCGGCAGCGGTAGCCTTAGCACCAAATACAGAGGAGAAAAACTCAACATCATCCTCGTCGACAGGGTCATCCAAGGACTTTCCTGCCTTAGGCTTCACATTGGCCAGGTAGTTGCGGTATTCCTCCTCAGCGAACGACATGTGAGGGGAGTGGTAGGCGACCTCCACAGCGAGCTTGCGAGCAAATATCTTCTT
The DNA here is from genome assembly GCA_003012245.1 of Microcyclospora tardicrescens. Classification (NCBI taxonomy): domain Eukaryota; kingdom Fungi; phylum Ascomycota; class Dothideomycetes; order Capnodiales; genus Microcyclospora; species Microcyclospora tardicrescens. Next base: position 85,190 of record PXOE01000015.1, read on the forward strand.
CTCGTCGAGAACAGCCTGAAGCTCATCGATTGCAGCAATATCGCCGGAAATAGTCAGACTCTTGGGGCTGTTGACACATGCGACGACAGCTGTGCCTTGTTTGAGCTCGGCAAGGTATGGCAAAGCGTCAACCTCAGCCATGCCAACAGCCATCATAGCGCCCTTTCGAACGCCGGATTGCTGCATGTTGTGAGAGGCCAAACCACGGTAGTATGCCACGGCCATAGCATCTTCCATGCTCAAAGCACCCATGGTGTAAGCAGCAGCAATTTCACCACTCGAGTGGCCAGTTACAGATGCAGGCTTGATACCCCATGTGCGGATCAAATCGATGATCGCGATTTGCACGGCCGAGCACATGGGCTGACTGTAGAGAGCGATATCGATCTTGGAGTCCTTCGGGTCTTTCGTCAATTCTGTTCTGACATCGAATGGGGCGCCGATCTTGGTGAGGTGGGCGCCAATCCGGTCAATCGAGTCGCTGAACACCCTGTACTCCAGGAGCTCTTTGCCCATACCGCACCACTGTGCACCTTGGCCTGTGAATACAAACCCAAGTGTAGGCTTCTTAGTTGAGCGTGTAGCCTTGCCAACCTTGGCAAGAGCATCTATAAGACTCTCGGCTGTGGTGGCAGAAACAACCTGTTTCCACATCAAGTTGCTGCGGCGTTCGTTCAAGGTGTATGCAAGGTCATTCATGAACTCATCGTTGGCGGAGGCCGATCGCTCGGCAAGGTAGGCTTTGAGACGCTCTATTTGCTTCTTGCCCGATGCCTCGTCGAAGCTGGCGAGCGTGTACAAACGCGGGCTGACGGCTGAAAAGTCGCCGTCTTTGACGACGTTGCCGTTGGTATGGCCATTCGTGGCCTCGCCATTTGTAACGCCGTTTGTAGCCTCGCCATTGGTATAGCCATTCGTAGCTACACCATTGGTGTGCCCATTCGTAGCTGCACCATTGGTGTGCCCATTCGTAGCTACACCATTAGTATGGCCGTTCGTGATCTGGCCGTTGGTATGGCCATTCGTGACACCACTCTCGGACGTGGGCGACAGGGCCTTGTACTTCCGGACTGAGCCCTTCAACTTACGCGCAGCGAGATATCCTGATGGATCCTCCAGAATCACGTGGGCGTTACTTCCACCATATCCAAAGCTGTTAACAGAGATACGGTGTGGCCCTTCTTGAAGCCATGGCTCTAGGGCGAGTTGGATCTTCAGCTTCCATTGGTCGAGAAGAATGCGAGGGTTGAGCTTTTCGAAGTTGCGGTTGGGGAGAAACGTATTGTTCTCGAGAATCAGAATTGCCTTGATGACACCCGCAATACCACTAGCCTGCTCAATAATCAGCTATGTGAGCTTCTGGATAGTGTCGTTGCAATACTTACACCTTCCAAATGGCCCACATTGGTCTTCACTGAGCCGATACGAAGTGGATTATCAGTGGTCCGTCCTGGCGAAAAAACTCGTGCAAGGCCACCAGTCTCTTGTGGGTCACCAGCCTGAGTGCCAGTGCCGTGGCACTCCACGTACGCAGTCTCGATGGGATCAAGACCTGCGGCGTCGTAGACATCACGGATCATCCGCTCCTGGGCTTCACCGCTTGGCAAAGTTATGCCGGATGTCCTACCGTCAGAGTTGGATCCAGAACCACGAATGACGGCACGGATCGTATCGTTGTCTCTCAGAGCATCTTTGAGAGGCTTAAGAACCAGGACGCCTACACCTTCACCACGAGCGTAGCCATTGGCACGCTCGTCGAAAGTATAGCATCTTCCATCCGGCGATAAGAATCTAGTCGCACTCGTCAGCCTTCATCCACGTTAGCGTTGCTTCATGGTGCCTCACCTCATCATACTCATTGAGGTCATGAACTCGTGGCTGAGAACAGTATTGACGCCGGCAGCGACGGCCATCTTGGCATCACCGGTGCGAATACTTTGGCAGGCAAGATGAAGTGCCACCAGACTGCCAGAGCATGCTGTGTCAACAGTAACGCTTGGTCCCTTCAGATCGAAGAAATATGATACACGATTCGCAGTGATCGCACGAGATTGGCCAGCATTGGTACACTGGTACATTGGTACACAGTCCGGATCTCGTACGAACATGTCAGTGTAGTCACCACTGAAAGAGCCGACGAAGCAAGACGTCTTGCTGCCTGCAAACTTCTCGAGCGGAATACCACCTGATTGGGAATGTTAACAAAACTATGGCTCGTGTTTGGAGGGACTTGAACTTACCAGACTCGATGGCCTCGAATGTACCTTCAAGCAGTAGTCTTTGCTGAGGGTCAAGGGCTTCAGCCTCTGCGGAGGTCATGTTGAAGAAAGGAGCGTCAAACAAAGCCAGATCTTCTTGGAAGAAATGACCACCTTTGACATTGATCTGGGCGAAAGTGTTAGCCAGAAATTTGATGTTTCCCAAGATCAATGTCTACTCACAGTTCCATGTCTGGCGTTATCGGGGTGGTAGAACGCATCGTTGTTCCACTTCTCTTTGGGTATCTCACTCCAACCTTCTCTCCGCTCGGAGATCATCTTCCAAAGGTTCTCGACACTTGTGGCATCCTTTGGGCCTCTGAAGCTCATGCCGACCACCGCGATCGGCATGCTCTTGTCCTCGTCCATTGTGGCTGAAGATCCGTTTAGCCCATCTGTAGTGAGCCCGTCCGGGATGTTGTCAAAAGAGGGTGCCATCTTCGGAGCAGCTGTCGCGATCCTCAAGGTGACACTAGCATTACGGCAATGGTCTGTCAAAGATTAAAGACAGACAAGAGATGTGAGTTCGCAACTGAAACTGTGGTGAGAAGAAAATGGAGCGTTCACAGTTCTCATTATTATCCTTCTAAATTCCTATCGGGTACATCAATGTTCTTCAGTATCGGAAAATAACCAGCTGTCGTTGTATGCCATATCAAACCGCTCAAAGCCTTTGTGTATTACCCATGCTGTCTTCGACGACTTACACAACATCTCAGGAACAGTGGAGGGATCGCGGTCACTTCCCTCTTTTCGTAAATGACACAGGAAAGCGACATCTTCGGTAACCGCGTGAAAGAGTAAACACGCCGTGGACTTAAGCTGACGATTGAGAAACCCCAGGAGATCTCCGCCGGCAGCCTACATGCATTTCCAGATATTCTTACGAAGTCTTCTTGCGTTGCAGTGCCGGATAGTGATGTGGAAAGTCACCGGGTCGAAACATCTTAGGCACTGCGAAAGCATGGGTCGGTGAGCAAACTCTGTTGGGACTTTAGCGTTCTGCAAGTCGAGCAGATCAATTCCTCATTGATCGTTGCCCTGCTTCATAGTTGCACGTATTAAAACCTGAAGATCAAACCGGCCGCGGCATCGCTGAACACCAAATAAATTGCAGAGTTGCACTCGATCGAGTCGACTCGTGGGGAGGGGATGGCAAGCATGTGGTCAGCTCGTAGGGCTACCCCAATGAAGCTTGGACAATGATGTACATAGCTATGCGGCAGTATGGGGAGTCACACATCATCTTGGAAGTGGCCAAAGAGTGTATTGACCATACTTGGTAGTCATAGATCGCGCTGTCTCGCCAGCGAAACGTTGCAAGTTTGTTGAGATGGGAATTGATTGACTACGGGTGATTGTATCAACAGTGTTGGTCGATTAAGTGCGGCGATTGAGACTGTTTAGAGATGACTGCCCAAATTCTATGATGATCTTTATGTCAAAGTCTGTATCAAAATCTATGTGAAAACGCCTATGTCTCAATCGTGAATATCTAGTCGTGAAATTAGAGGTAATGCCAACTCCAACTTCCAACCTTCGTCTTCTTCACTCATACTACCAAACGGTCATAGCATCTACTGACATCTTCCGGATCGCGCGAGCCATCACTGCTACGTTCTTGGCATCTCTTGGAATGTCATGACCTTTGTCAGTGATCACAAGCTGTGACCTGCGCGGGTCGCACAGCTGGTGGAGCTTCACGGAGTAGTCGTACACGAAGTCCTGACTTCCAGCAACACTGACAGTGGGGATCATGATAGATCCGTCCACAAGACCATCGTCAACCACTGGCTGTTCTCCTTTGCGCATCCTGAATGGTGGCAATGAGTTCATGAAGATGGCGCATCGAAATGGGGCCGGCTCCCAAGGTCGAGTGTTCGCATGGTGTAGGAGGAATCCGCTTGCCAGAGTGCCGCCATGTGAGAATCCCAAGACGCCATCAAATGGGCCTTGCTCTTCGATCACATCGTAGAGGAGGTCGTAGGCTTCGAGCATGGACTCATCGGTGTCTTCGAACGATCGAGGGAACTTGTAGTAGCTGTAGAAGGGGCCGTCGTAGAAGCCTTCGATACCGGGGCCTGGTTCCGAATCCAGGTCACCTTCAATCAGATGGAACTCGGCTGTGTTGTCTTTCTTTAGTTCCTTGGCGAGGCCATCTGGAATTTACGTCAGTTCATATGCTTATCGAGCCAACCACGTGCAATTTACACACCAAGCTGGGACTCGAGAATCTGAGACAAATCGTCAGCCTTTGATACAAAGGGTATCGCCACTCGGAGTACTTACCTGGACATTTGTGCCCCAACCATGGAGACAGAGAAATTTGAGAGGCATGCTGAAGGTAGAGATTGATTGAATGAATAGGGATCAATCGTTCGAGGAGGCAATCAAGGTTGAAATCTCGATAAGAGTGCGGTTTCCATAAGTTTATACCTGACAGCAATCTTCCAGTTATCTAACCATGGATGAGCAAATGGTCGATCCCATTCACGATCCTACGATCCACATAGCACATTCAACGCTTTCTGTGACTTCCCTCCCGTCGTTACATTGCAGACTGGTCGTTGTCATGCAAGGATATCTGACAGTCTGATAAATCACCGGAAGGAATGAAAGCGAGCCAGTTGAGTGTCGACACCAGTGTAATCGAAAGTGCCCGCGGCACTGTTGCTGCGTTGAGACTGAAGATCACTCAGCACTACCTATCCTGCATGGACATACCGTGCGCAAGCCGTGCCACTGCCATCACCGGCGATCCAGGACGGCAAAAGCTGCTCGGAATGATTGTGCCTGTGACAACTCTAGATGACATTCCACCGCTAGAGTTTGGCTCTTGGAGCCACTTTGGCTGAGATACGGCCGATGGTAGCCTCTGCCTCTTTCTCGATTCGTGCGAGGAGCTCTCCCACGCTCGGCACGTCATGAATGACTCCCATTACCTGACCTGCAGTCCAGACCTAAACGAAGAATTGCAATCAGCGTCTTCATCCACAGAATGTCAAGTATTCAAGCTCACTCACTCCAAAGTCGTGGTCACCTGTTTTGAACACCTGCCTTCCGCGCTGACCGCTGACAAAGGGTGCGATCTCCTCGAATTTGCCGGTAGTGCTCTCACGCTCGATTTTCACGGCCTCCTGCACGACCTTGTTCTTGTACAGACGAGTTGTGTTCTTCCATCGTCGGAGCACAAGTTGCGTGTCATTCTCGGTCGCTTGCACGATCTTGAGCTTGATATTCATGTGGATAGGGGCTTCCAAAGTAGCGAGAAATCTTGTTCCCATATTGATACCTTCTGCACCAAGACTCAGCGCAGCAGCAAGGCCGTAGCCATCTGCAAATCCTCCTGAGGCAATAAATGGAGTTTTGAGAGATTGCCGAGCACGGTTTAGGAGCACCATATTTGCGATGTCCGTCTCTCCCACTAGAATAGACGTTAAAGAAGTCAGAAGGGCTTCAAATGTGGGGATGGTAGAGCTTGGTGGATCAACGACACTTTCATGCCTTCTCAGCCCCATCAACATTTCTCAAGGAGAACCTACCATGTCCAGCACACTCGAATCCATCCACGCTCAAGAAGTCCACGCCCAGATTGCTGGCGCTGATGGCATGACGAATCGTGGTGCACTTGTGGATGATCTTGATCCCGGCAGCCTTCAACTTCGAAATGATCGCTCCGGGGTTGTTACCCGCCGTCTCGACCACCGTGATACCTTCATCAATGGCAACCTGAGCGTAGGCACCATAGTCGGGCGGTGTCAAGGCGGGCAAGATGGTGATGTTGACTGCAAAGGGATTTTTGGTCATGGAGCGGCAACGACGAATTTCCTTACGAAGATCCTCCGGACTCGGCTGCGTCAGGGCTGTAAGTGTACCAAGCCCGCCAGCATTGCTGACTGCTGAGGCCAATTCTGCGTATCCAACCCATTGCATACCACCTTGCACCACGGGGACTAATACATTGCGCCGTTAGCTAGATGCTCTCCTGATTATATGATTCATGTATGGACTCACCTTTGATGCCGAGGGAAGCAGTGAGCGCTGTATTGAAAGTCATGTTGGCCGGGAGACTAGGGCGAGATTGCACGTTTCTGCCAAACCACGTTGTTGGAATCACAACCTCACGAGAAAACCTTGGTTATAGGGAAATAACCACGATCTTACTCCTACAATTATTTCTCCACAGTATGTATGATCGAGCCACTCGATGTCCTCTAAAGGTGTGTTTTCGAGTGAGAAAACTAAAGGCAGGAAAGAGAGCTGGCCACACAAAATCTCCCGCGGTGCTTATGCTCAATTTACTCAAACCTTCGGCTTCTATCATCTACACAGACAAGTCCCCCTGCGACGATCGGCAGACTATGCGACGGAGAATCTCTCAGGAGGATTTTCAGACATGGCTAAGAATTTCAGGCATTCTTCGGGCGGTTTGCAACATGAAGGACTGGTTATCTAGACTGCAGACTGTCATATCTACGACATTGCCAGTTCGCTGATCTTTGTCGCACTTCTCTCTATCATCGGGTAGGGGGCATATTCTTCTTGACTCTAGACACGATGTCGTCAGGCACACTGTTCGTCAAGGACTCGCGCAGTGGGAAGGGCTACGAGATTCCCATCCACCGAAATGCAGTCCTGGCAACTGATCTCAAGCAAATCAAGGCGTCAGGCGTGGGCGCGAACCCGGCCGATAAGGTCGCAGGCGGTTTGAGGGTACATGACCCAGGTCTTCAAAACACAACGGTTACGGAGACGAGTATGACCTTCGCGTGAGTTCGAGCTTACTCGTCAAAGTCACTCCTTGCACTGACAGCTCTCTTTGCACTTAGGGATGCGGATCGAGGTCTGCTCCTCCTTCGTGGCTATGCGCTTGACCAGCTCTGGGAGAGCGAGTTCGAGGACTTGCTCCACCTGTTGGTCTGGGGCAGATACCCGACGCCATCGCAAAGCGAACATCTCCGGGTGACGCTCGCAAAGCTGATGGCTGATGTGCCACAAGTTGTCTTCGATGTGATTGAGAGATTCCCGTAAGTCAGGTCGGACGAGGAGATGTTCCGAAATGTTCTGACTCCGACCCAAGCCGCGAATGCCCTCCTATGCCAATGATCACCGCCGGTCTCTCCGCCTACCTCTCCAACGACCTCACCTTTCTTCCCGCCTACAATGGAGGAAACATATACCATAACAATGTCGAGAAGACCGATGAGGCGATCTTGAAAGCAGTTGCAGCCTATGCAGTCTGTATGGGAGCTGCCGGTAGCCACCGCAGAGGCATCAAATTCTCACCTCCGGACCTCGATAAGAAGTACTGGTATAATCTCTTCCTGATGATGGGTCTCGTGGACCCATCAACTGGTGTTCCGGATCCTCTTCGTGTATCTTGCTTTCGTCGCTTTGCTGCACTGAACTCTGATCACGGCATGGCGTTGTCTGCATTCTCTATGCTGGTCACTGCCTCTGGTCTCGCAGATCCGGTATCCGGTCTCATTGGTGCGTTGACTGCAGCGTACGGACCTCTCCACTTTGGCGCACCGGAAGCTGCATACAAAAGCGTGAGCAAAATTGGGGGCACGGAGAAAGTCCCCGAGTTCTTGGATGAGGTAAAGGCTGGAAAACGAAGACTTTTTGGGTACGGTCACCGCACATACAAGACGATTGATCCCCGGTTGAGGCCGATCAAGAACATGCTGGAGGAGCTGCAGGTAGAAAACGATGGTTTGTTGGCTGTGGCTCGCGAGATCGACAGATTGTCTTCGCAGGACGATTATTTCCTCAAACGTGGTCTGCATGCCAATGCTGATTTCTACGGGACCTTCTTCTTCGTTGCGCTGTAAGTTCTCAACCACTTTGTGGCTTGCAAGCCGGAGACTTTGCTGATAAGGCTGCAGTGGGTTCCAACCAGAAGAGATTCCCGTCGCCATGATCAACCAGCGAATGATCGGGTGCATGGCCCACTACCGCGAATCAATGCGTGAGTCTCCTTCCTCTCCAAGCACATCTCAGATTTTGTCGTTAACGTTCTCGTTCTCTGTCCAGTGAAACCTGTTAAGCTTTTCCGACCTACGCACATCTATACTGGAGATCCTGACCCAGTCGAGGATCTGAAGTTGCCATCCAAACTGTAGTTCTCGTGGAGATGGCGGTTTGCGGTGTTTGCATAAAATCTTTCGACACACAAATACGACTCTGATATATGTTAACTTGAACTTACCAATAAGGCCTCAGAGGCGTCCCAAATCTGAATAGCACAAACATTTACAACCTAGAGAGCCAAGGCATTACTAAAGCAAAATACAAATTTCCAACCACGTATCAAGTGGGCGTATGAACTGCTTCGGGTTGGATGCCACCTCGCTGTATCATAGACAAACGGGAGCCTTGGAGAACACACACCACTCGGGGAGTGGATAACGAATGCAGGGCACGATGTTGTGCTCAAGAGTGGGAACAAGATACAGCCATCTTCATTGACAACGCACGGGGAGAAAAGACGTGGCTGGTCTTTGATAGCGGGAGCGATCGGCGTCTTCGATGCGCTGGGAACAATGCGCTGGGAACAATGCGCTTTTTCCCACAGGCGTGCTATCAGAAAGGTCTCATGGCATTTGCCACTTCAAGAACATGGGCGGTATGAGGTAAAACGATGATTCCAGAGCCTAGGGATCGATAGCGAGGTGCGAAAGGTCGAGAGAAAGGTACTTACTGTCCGGCTTCTTCCATGTCTCGGCCTCTGTGACCCTTTCTGCGCAGCATAGTGGTACGCTTTTGTCGAGTTGCAGGATACATCATAATCTCAATGATCCCTGCTAATAACACAGAAGCGTGGGGGTGACGACCGCACTCCGGTGTCTTTGAATGATTCAAATTTTGTGTTCCTACCTGCGCGGTACATCACAGCTGTACGCTTCTGTAGAGCTGATGGAAATGATCTTGTGAATCCCTCAGGACGATGTTGAGACGCAAGTGCTAGCGCTTACGACTGTAATCCGGTGGCTTCGCTTCGACGAGGCGAGTTTCGGATCCTGTCCTGCGAGGTATCATATAGTAGTACGTGTTAATTTCGAGCTCGAGAACACGACCCTGACATTCCCTGAGGCTGATGCTGAGATGCAAGGGTTAGCGCTGACGACGGTAATCCGGTGTCTTCGACGATGGCCAGTTTGTGAGCCGGGGTCTTCGACGCGTTGCTGTTCGTAATCCGGTGTCTTCGACGATGCCATGGTCGTGATCCGTCCTGCGCGGTATAATATAGCAGGACGTTTTTGGTTGAGCTCGAGGCCACAATCCTTCATTCCTTCAGGATGATCGTTGAGATGCGAGGGCCAATGCTTACATGTAACATAGTTTGCTGCGCCAAGCGTATCGTGCTGCTTTGTTCGCAAACAGTATCCCCAGTACGGTAAGCGTGATTGAGTGATCGGCCTTCCTGCATGGGATCAGAGCTCCAGACGAGCAGCAGGTCACCACGAGGATGGAACACGAGGTCGTAGAGTACGTCTGACGGCCACATTCTCATATCAAGCTCCCACAAGCTCCAACACCCCCTCCATCCTTCAGGGATGTACATAACCTATCAGCCATCATCGCATGCCGTGTCCGTACCAAGCCTTGCCCAGCCATGGACATTGACAATGGATCGGGCCAAGGCGAGGCCCCCGTCTCCTCGCGGGAAACGGGGGCGCTGCCCCGACGCAAAGAGAAACAGGAGAAGCGCAAGGAGGGCCAACTGCGCTCGACGTGCGATCGATGCCAGGAAGCCAAGAGTCGATGCTCTCGTGAGCAGCCTTGCTTTCGTTGCAAAGTCCACAACGTCCCGTGTGTCTACAGCCCGACTCGACGCATCGGCCGACCGCCGCAGAAGAAGAAGGATGAGGATGGCTCGAAGAAGAACAATTCGAAGCGAAAGAATAGCGACCAGCCCGCAGCGGAAGCTGTAGAGACGACGACGGCCGAGCCCGTACACTGCCATCCGCAGCCGCTCCCGCCGATACAGAACCCGTTCAACATCAACTCGCCGCCTTCAGATTCCATCACCAATTCAGACGGCTCCGATCCCAGCGATGGCTTTTCCTCGGATTGCAGCGCCTTCTTCTTCGGCGACGGCATCAATATTCCATCCTGGCCTGGGCTGATGAGCTACAACACATCAGGCGGTGTGCCATGCTCCATTCCATTTTCCTCGTCGAGTAGCGACTTGCACCGCCTCTCGTCAACTTCAACCTCTCAGTTCAGCCTCAGCTCGCCAGATCTCATGCATCCCATCCTTGCGGACCATCCTGCCTGCGATCTGAGTTTCATGACTCAGGAGAAGACAATCCTGGACCAATCCCAGCTGAGCAGCAGTCTCGACTCTTCCGGACCGTTCAACAATGCATTCATCAGCTCCAGTTTGCCACACAGTCGACAACAAAGCTCAGTGCAGCTTTGCGGCAGCCCGCCGAAGGACGCGATTGCTCCCCACATCGCTCAAGGAGATCCCATGGAGCTATCCAGCAGCGCCCACAGACAGCCGCAACCCTTCAAACTACCTCACTCAGGCCGCAGAGCGTCGTCTCAACCCCACGACCATACTTGTGAATGCTCCAAGTCTGTATTACGGCACCTGATGGAGTTTGAGGACAGCCACTCCAACCGCGTCAATTTCGCGATTGATGTTATCCTCTTCCTCGAGAAAGGCGCGCTGAGTCAAGCTCGTCAGGTACTGCAGTGCGGCGACTGCTCCAACAACGAGCCTAACATACTGCTCCAACTCGCTGTCACCGTCAACAAAGTGGTTGCCATGCTCGAAGATATCTCCAGCGTCAAGTTTTCCAATCCTTCGGGCCTCAACCTCGACCGCCCACTCAGCCCTCTCGATACCAACTCCAAGGGCAGCATTGACGCCCAGCCAAGTGAAGAGTGTTTGCTCGAAGCCATGGCCAGCCGCGCGCTACTAATAGGCGGCTGGGATGTCTCAGGCGACGATAAAGTAGAGTTCTTCCAGCAGTTCCTGCGCGCACGGCTGGCAGATTTGGCGCTTACGCTGCAGCAGCTCAAGCTGTATATGTCGCGAATGTCGCCGAATACGCTCACGAAGTTGGGCATGTCGCTGGTGACAGAGGATCATCGGCGCTTGCATACGGTTATCGAGAAACTAGAGCTAGGAGAGCAGGCGAGCAAGCGGAGACGGACATCTCTGTTAACGGAATGATTGATCGATCGATGCGGATTTCGAGCGATAGATCTATGATGAATGATGACTATATACTCGTAGAGGATAGAACTTTGAAGGGACCATACTTGGGGCACAAGTTTGGCACGGGCGCATGCAGGCGTCCTCAGCTCGCTTTCTTCTGCAGGGCTTTCAATCTACGAAACACTTCTCTCAACTTCTCAATAATCGCAATATTCTACATCTCAGTTGATTGCTCACTCCAGTCTCCGCTTGGCCCGGCATGCCGTGTCTATTGAAGCAAGTTCATTTCAAACATTTTGATCATCCTCACCATTCACCAACATCATCACTCACCGAAACAGCAATCATGAGTGCGCAATATACCATAGAGTCAAATTTCAGGATATGGGAAAGTAGGGTGTTTGCCCATCTATACAATGTCCTGTTGTTGTTCGAAACCTGGAAAAACACTACGGGAGCTGGTACAGCCGCGGCAAATTGTACCCCTCGTCCCTTCTCCCCTCTACAACCTTGCCCTAATCTGAGACTCTCTTGTTCGCAACACCCTTCTCAAGATCTTGCCACTCGGACTCTTAGGAATCACATCAACGAACTCGATACCGCCCTTCAGCCATTTGTAGTGCGCCTTCTCGCGACGTACATGTTCGTCCAGCTCTTGCGCGAGTTCGGCATGAGTTTGGAAATATTGCCCACGAGAGTGAGGAGCGAGCACAACGAACGCTTTAGGTACTTCACCTGCACTCGGATCGGCGATGGGAATCACAGCGGCATCAGCAACAAGGGGATGCGCGAGGAGGCAAGCTTCTAGTTCAGCCGGGGGAACTTGGTGGCCCTGTTGCTTGTATGTTAGAATGTATTGGTCCTCAAGAGCGGAGTGGACAGAGGGCACGTATGCTCACCTTCACCTTGATCAATTCCTTAATACGATCCACAATGAACAGGTGCTGATGGCCCTCTTTGCCTTCAGGATTCTTGAGGAACATAGCCTCGTCCCCAGTGCGAAGCCAACCATCTCCACTTGTGGCGAAAGTGTCTTGAGTAGCTTTATCGTTATCCAGATATCCCAAGTTCGTGACGCTCGGGCTTCGGAGCTGCAACTCGCCTCTCTCGCCGCAAGACGTGATCTCCTCGCCCTCCTTGCCATCTGCAATGGAGACGATACGTGCTTGAACCCCAGGCAGCAGGCTACCAGCCGAGCCGGGGAAGTTATCGTGGTGAGCTGTAGCGGAGATGGCCGTGGCCTAATGGGATGTCAGCTTCATTGAAGGTGTATCTGGAATGCTGTTGGTAACGAACAGTTTCAGTCATGCCATAAGCCTGGCGAATGTGCCAGGAAGGGTACAAATGCCGCAACGTGTCATACGTCTCGACACCCAGCGGTGCCGCTCCGCTGAAGACTTCGGTCACTGAACTGAGGTCGTATCTGCTCAGCAGGGTCCTGTTGTTAATGATGGAAATAACGATAGGAGGCACCTGAATATGGAGTCAGTGTGGGCTCTATCACCATACCGTAGCAGACTTTTGAAGACCAAACTTACGATGAACAGAACGTTGATCTTGAATCTCTGGATGCTCTCCGCAAGACCCTTCAAGTCGAACTTCGGAAGCACGACCACTTGATCGCCCCGATAGACGCTCGCGTGGCAAACCACGACCAAGCCGTAGATATGGCTTTGCGGAAGCAGTCCGAGAACCACATTTTGCTGACCAGGCTGCCGCTGCCGTGCTTCGAAAGCGGAAAGTTGGAGGACGTTAGCGATTACGTTCTTGTGGGAGACCATTACACCTTTCTACTTTCTCCAATCAGTATGCTTCTAATCCTTTTCTCGCTGAAATCTCGTACTTACCGGCAATCCTGTGGTCCCCGAGGAAAAGCATCTCGTGAATGGTTAGCATATCCCAAGCCGTCATGCTTGCTGTTCAGTCCTACTTACAAGAATGCGCACTGCCTCGCTCCCTGCCCCTTCACCCATCTCAAAGCTTGCAAGGCAGGTAGATGCGATCCCTCCTCGATCAGCTGATCCACCGTCTTGAACTGTTTGGACCCCGAATTTTCACCATGCGCATGCAAAAGGTAAATCCTGCTTGCAGGGATCCCAGTTCTCGGAATAGCTTTCAGCACCGTTTCTAGCAGCGAAACAGACGTGAAGATTGCCTTCGACCGCGATGCGATCAGCTGGTACGACAACTCAGAGTGGCTGTACGCCGCATTGGCGGGCGATGATATTCCTGACAGCTCGTGCACTGCCCATGAGAGTGGAATGCTATCCAGCTGCCATACTATATCAGTTACTGGGAACAATCTATGTGGTGGTTCTCCCTGCACCGATCTTTCAAAGACTTGTCAAGACGTACAGTATTCGGCGCAAATACGGTGATAACCTTGTCCCACTCGGAACCTGTATTGGGACTCCAGCCAAACTCCTTCGCCAGAGCTCGAGAGAGAAATCCCACTCTCCGCTTGGTTTCTCCGGCCGAATATCGATTCCCTGTGATTCCACAGAGAAAGGGTGCCTTGCTGTTCTGCAGCGACGACCGACCATATTCCTCGTTCAGCATAAACTGACTGATGGGGATTGAATCTGGAATTGCATTCTCGTGGAAGGACGGAACCCACGATGGCGGCGTGAACACCATCTTGATCTGTGGCTAGACGAGACAAGCGGTGTCGTCAGGATCCTACGCAAGAATGGAAAACATGGTTTGCAAGGGAGGCACTCTTTGTCTACAGGCCTCTGAACAGCGGGTGTTCAATACTACGAAGACACCGCGCTCATGATACAGCGTTTCAACATAGAACGGTAGCCATTCTCTGAACATGTCCGACGTTGTCCAGCCGGTGAGAATAATCCTCCAGTCGAATGCCCACTTACCAGAGAGAAGAGACCGTGACCTGGAGTTGGGAAAGATGCCGGATCCGATCACCATACCTTGCGTATCGCCCACGAAATATGGCAAGAAAGCACAGATACTTAGCGTGGTACTTTCCATCGTCAAAAGTCCCCGATGAAGGCCTCGCGCAAGGGCTATTCCTTCAAACCTTTTCCGAACGATGTGAAACCGAAATTCTGTACTCCCTACAAGGCGGCGCTCTTCCCATGTGATGTCCCAATGCAAAAGCTAAGCGTGATCTCCATACGTAGTTAGCTAGCGCCGGTGGATTCTGGAGAGTGATTTTTGTCTTTACGGTCATCCCACTTTCTCCAAAGCGTCATCACGAGCTCACCGCCTATCCTGTAAGCTTAGGATCCGGTTGCAGCTTATGACTTCAGATCAGCTGAGTGAGAGATCAACCAATTCCTGCTGAGCGACTAAGTTATTACTGAAAGAGGAAGGATGCAAATGGGTGCCAGACCCTGTAGTATAGCTTCGAACCTAGTGCTGTGATGTGCTTTACAGTAGCTGCAACGCCATGACGGTAACTTTCCAGACGCAATCACTGGATCCGGTGATTGCAAGTATCGCTAACAAGATACATATTGGCGAGCGTGGAAGAGACTAATTCAGCTCGTGGCCTGACCGATAGACTTATGATCGACGACCTCGTCGATCATCAGCTGATGGCACCAGGACCCTGCCGTGCCTGCGTGGCTTGTTGGGAAAACTCTCTGCACAGTAGGTACCAAGTCCTATGTTTTGTCCCCGTCAAGTCGTTAAACACATCCACCTCGAATCTGTTTGCCAGTCCTATTACATACCTCCCTTGGTCCACGTGAGCTGCGGTCTTGTGTAGGCAGTCGAGTGATTTCGAGCTATAGCGCTTCCGGGATGCTGTTCTACGCCGACCTCTCGGGCGCTGGACAAGAATATCTTGATTGTCATCTCGAGCTACACCAGCTTCGAATTGGCACTGGCTGTTGCATACAACTGCTCTTGAAGAGCTTGGAAGTCTGGCCGACTAATTCACGATGGTATCGACGGTGTTCCGACCTGGTCCTCTGACGGTGTGTTGAGTGAGGATCCACGCTATGTGGTAGGAAAACCTGATACAGTGGTTTTGAAATGCTCTGGTCATCGTGACGTGCTTTTTGTACTACATTGAGAGCCCTCAAGCTCAGACTCAGTGACTCATGAATGCTCATCGATGGCTGAAATCAATCTTCAGCTCATATCCTGCTGTATGTATCAAACGGCGTCCTCACGATCTTCATCAGCCGCCAATTTCTCCACCCTCCATTGCATACCGCGCCAGTAGACCAGCAACGTAAGTGGAGTTATCCCGGTCCAGACTGCAGCAACGACCGCAAAACTCGGGCCTCGACCAAGTGTCTCCAGCAGAGGGATGATGCCAGCAGTGGCAGCAGCTCCAATCAAACAACGGACCAGGTTATTGGCAGCCGTTGCTGTAGCCGGAGTATCGTACTTCAGATCCACAATCAAGACATTCATGACATTATAACTTGCCGTCATAAAGAAGCCGATGAGGAACAGGAAAGTCAATGCCAGCCAGAGTGGAGCCTCATAGTGCAACACCCATCCGTATACAGCGATTGAAACAGCTGCGGTCACTGCCATGGGGATCGCAATCTGCAGCCTGGCTTTCTCGAGGGGGAATCCTGTCAGGTCTTGCCTGCCATTCTTGATCGGTGGTAATCCACCATTGTGGCGTGCGACACGCCTGAAGTTCCAGTCAACTATTACGCCGTTGGTAAAGGACGAAAGGATCGTTCCCACGCCAATCGGTATATAGATAAGACCGAGCTCGAAGTCGTTGAGCCCGTAGATCTCGGCGAATTGCATCGGTACACTGGATGTAACAGCATAGTAGGCACCGTAGGCAATTCCGTTTGAGAACAAGATCAGACCCATGGGAAGCTCAAACAACAGCCGCAGCGTCGAGAGAGGATTCGGGAAGCGGATCTTTCTCTTCTCCGCAAGCTCATACCGGCGAGCATATGCTTCTTCCAGGCTCACACCGTTTCTGCGTTTGCGACGTTCTGATAGTACATTGAGCAAAGATTGGTTCCAAGGCGGCGCAGGGATCGAGCCGTTGCCGACAATCTGTCGACATGTCTCTGGGTAGAACAATGCCAGGAGAAGAAAGAATACTCCAGCAACTGCTGCCAGGAACCAGAATATCCCATACCACCCCCAGTACTCACTAATGACTCCACCAAGGGTCGGACCAAGTGCTGGACCAAGAATACTTCCCAGCGAGGCAATACCCAGGTACGTGCCTCTTTCTGCCGAAGTCACCGTGTCTGCTGCCACGGCGTTTGAAAGAGCAACTGTTGCACTGATTCCAGTACTTTGTAGTGCCCGAAATGCGAGCAGAGCCCAGTAGTTTCGTTGGAGGGCCAATCCGACATTGGCGGCCAGGTAGATTCCAAAACATAGGACGTATACTGGCCGTCTGCCCGCAGTGTCGGAGAGGTTGCCCATGAAGCTTGGTGCCAGCCCTTGGAAGACCTTTGACACAGATATCAGCTTCGATCAATCAACACTAATGAGTAATTTGACTCACCATGTAAGCAGTAATCGTCAAGTTCATCATGGAAGGTGTCACTTTCAAGTCCTCGGCGATAGTGTTGATTGCTGGATAGTAGATGTTGGACGATAGAGGAGAACATGTTGATGCCAATGCTGCTGTGAAGATGATAAACATCTTCTGTCCAGTCGAGAAGTTGGAATACTTCTCCTTCGCCTTGGGTAGCAACGGCGTGGTTTCCTCTGCTTGGACTAATCCGATCATGTAAGTCAAGCTGGCAAAACAAGACGTGTTGATTGGGTCAACAACGCTCACCATCACTGGTCGATACAGTTGCATCGTTCACCTTTGGCTGTAGTGGCGCCGTGCCATATGGTGTCGCATTGCGTTCCATGCTGGCTCTCAAAACCGCCGCAGGAGCATCCAAGCAATGCGAAGAATGCGAAAAGAGAGGGAGAACAGACTCTTCTCTTATGAACGCTGGTTGATAACATCAGCCCCTTCTCAATCCTTGAACATCATTCTTTCCACATTGTTACCGTTGGTCTCTGTAAGCAGGCCCGCGGCATTTTACAGCCACGTCCATGGGGACTTTTTGAGGCTGAAACTCACGAACAACGTATATGTGTCCGGGTGACCCGCTACATATCTGCTTCCAATGAATCACGACGGACCATAACCTTCCGGTGCATCTTAGACTCAGTGCAGCTTGTTCAACGCATTCTTGAGTGTGTTGTTGTGTAGCCATTGGATGGAAATTGTGTGATGCCAAAAAGCCCGGCAACACCAGATCAATGACATGACCGAGCTGCATTGTACAGGCTTTAATTAGACTGGGTCGACAAGTCATTTGATTCTCACCGTGATTCTTAAGTAGAGCGAAAGTGAGGTTGATTGTAGTCCGATAGAATGAATTACGCGCGGAAACCCGTCATCCTAAGATATCAACATTTCGAAATTATGTAGCTCTTTCTTGGGACCTCTGTATTTACTCTTCAGGTGCGGCGGTGTCTGCTTCATTGATGATGTGGCAGTTGCTCAGAAGAAACCTATCGAAATACCAACAAATGGCAAGCAGTGGAAGCATTGGAGAGCGTAGACCGATTTCTATCCCTTACAGCTTGGAGTTCACTGGACTCTCTCGGACCAATAAGTCTAAGAAATCTGAAA
The DNA here is from genome assembly GCA_003012245.1 of Microcyclospora tardicrescens. Classification (NCBI taxonomy): domain Eukaryota; kingdom Fungi; phylum Ascomycota; class Dothideomycetes; order Capnodiales; genus Microcyclospora; species Microcyclospora tardicrescens. The sequence continues at coordinate 103,221 of PXOE01000015.1, forward strand.
TGGGCTTTTCTCCGTGCTTGTCGTCGTCCATCATTGCCAGAATTGCATCTATCTCCTGACCTGAAAACATCAGACCAAGATTTCTGCGAGTCTTCTCTTTCACTAATTGTTGCGTTGAGTCGTTTTTGGAGTGGCCGGCCGGAAACGTTATGAGAATCTCGTTCATTCTCCGTCCATCGGAAAGCTCTAGTGTCAAACCTGAAGCCAGACTTTTCACGTTCAGGTCCATGTAATCACTCGTCAACTGTTCATCCTCCGTGATTTCAATCTTCTCCCTCAGGGCGTCCATGTTTTTGTCGTTAGCCCACGGGCTACTGTCCAGGAAGTCGATGGCTTCAGGAAGTGCACCTTTGAGGAAGGTCAATGCAACTAGGTACTGCAAGCAGTGATCACGATCGGCAGCATTGCTGAGGGATCCAGTCTTGTTGATGATCAGATTTGTGGCATGGTTCGTGCGGATGAGAATTTTGCTGATCTCATCTTCCCTCAAACTCGCCTTGCCGAGAGCCTTCATGTGAGTCATTGCTGCTTCAACGGAAGACAAGCCATGTCCTTCGATCGGCATCACTTTGAAGATGATATTCTCAATTACCCAGCTCCCATATGGCTTCGGTAGTTCAAACTTTTTGTTACCAAATGAATTGGTGTAGAATCCCCATCGTGGCATGGTCAGAGGCGTCGGAGATCCGGGTTGTCCGGCACGTGTGAGGAGGCACAGCTGTGTCGCCTTCATGCAAGCGTCTCCTGCTGCCCAGCCCTTGCGAGGAATAGTGTTTCCCTTTTGCCGATAGACTCGGAGCGCGTGACCATCCATCCATACTTGTGAGATCGCAGCAAGTGTCTGATCTTCGGTAAGGCCCATCAGCCAGGCCACGACGGCAGTCGAAGCCAGCTTGACGAGAATGACATGATCCAACCCATATTGGTTGAAAGCGTTGCGCAGAAGCATACAGCCTTGGATCTCATAAGCCTTGATTAAAGCCAGGAGGATGGTATTGACAGTCAAGGGCGGGCCGCTGTGGGTGATGGCATTGGCCTTCGATGAGCGGCAAAGCCAATCTGCCACTGCAAGGATGGAACCCAAATTGTCTGCGGAGTGATATTTCAGCTCTTGCTTGATTCAAATTCGCGTACGACCCGGCTGCCTTACCTGAAGGATGTCCCCAGTCTGCCCCAGCAATTGCATCGTTGTGGTCCAGATATCTTATGGCTGTGCCCAAGTCGAACGAACCTTTCAAAGGGTCCAGAATGTAGCCGGTACCAGGCAATCTGAAGCCATTTGGTATAACCGACCCAGGGACAACTGGTCCAAACATTCTCCGGCAGTCTTCACTCTTCGATAACGTTTCGACAGCACAACCCATCGCATCTAGAAGAGCGACCTTTGCATTCTGCCACGCCTTCTTAGAATCGATCGCAGTATGGAAGACGTAGTTCTTGATGTCGAGTATGACTTGGTCATACGATACGGAAACCATTGTTGCAACTCCGTTTTGCCACACCTTCTCCTGAGTATCCTGTCTCTTGGTTCGCTTTAGCTGGCAGTTGAGCGACGAATCGAGCGCAAGTGCAGAGTGCAACGTCGCATGACGGTCCGCTACTTTTTAAAGAATCGGAACATATCAATCATGGATGAATCGTGGGCACAGAACGATATCCATAACGCGTTTTCCGCGCTGATGTTAAGTACCCGGCATGTGGTCAAGATCCCAGAAACTCAGCCCGTAAGTCCCCGTGCTTACAGTCAACATGCTAGCAAGAAAAGGGTAGAATCCCTTTCCTTGTCGATAAGACCATCAAAGAGCAAGCGAAAGAGTCGCAATGCGAAATGTTCAACAGCGTGGCATGGCCGATTTGTGGCGAGAGCAATTTCCTGAATTTGGCAGATATGCTGTCAAGGCGGCTGCAGGCCATCTTGCTTTGCAACATCATCATAGGGTAGTGCATGCGCACAAACACTCTGAAGATAGGTACTTCATCACATCGCCTGCCATCGCAGCAGCGGACGCCGAACCGAAGCACGCGTGCCCTAATGCTATCTCTAACGACAACATTGGCGTGATCTTGGTATTGATGCGCAGGTGGCCTCGTTCTGTTCGAGAAGGTGACGACGAAGTAGGAAGCTGGTCCGGGTATTTCTCAGCACAGATGATCTGTCGACAACTCAGTTCCTATCATGAAGCGATCATGTTTGTAGGATTCTTGCAAACGGCAGTGGAGTCGTGACGAGAGTGAGAGCCAGCCAAAGTTCAAACTACTGTTGTTAAGTGAAGCCACCATTGGAGCCTCTATAGTGATGACGGAGCTGGCCAGGAACCGACGAACGATGTGTTGGGGTCGGTATTGGTGTCGCTCGGGGGAGTTCTTGATCAAATTTGTGCCTGCTCTCAGGCATGAATACGATCGTGAGACTACATAGTCTGTTAGGTACATAAATGACATCGATGTGTGTGCTCGTGATGCTGAAATGCGGAGGTCTCACGACACAGTTGAGTGCAGTGCTGATATCTCCACATTTCACTTCACGAGCACTTCACTTCAGTTGGTAACACGAAAACCTCCACCTCTCACTTGACTTCACTGCACTCCGCACCCTAACAACGCCGAAAGCGAAATATTTGACCCTGCTTCTTATCAAACTCCTCCTTACCGTCGCCGCCGGAAATCCGCTCCCTCGCCCAGATCTCAACGCACTCCGCAACTGTGGGGTCGCACGACCTACCGACCACCTCCTCCGCCCCACCACCTCACTACGTCCACCAAGTCGACTGCTTGCCTACCTGACTGCTTGCCCATATCGCTGTCAACGCCGACCCTGTCACCTCGATCATTACCTGCTGTGGGACATTTGACCATTCTGACCTGAGCTCGCAGGTGCTGAGCACGACCTGCGCCGGTGAACCCGGCCGGTAGAGCGAGAGAAGCATCATCATCACCATGACCTCTGCCTTTGATGACGAGGATCTGTCGCTGTCCATTCCCACCCCACAAGGCCGCCGACCTTCCAAAGAATCCGAGTATCCTAATGGCGGCCACGATGCTCCTGCCTCACACGCCGCCGGTGCACGAACGGCAGCGGCATCTGCTCAATCCAATCCGACCGCGACCAAAGCTGCTCGACTCGGACAATACAATATCGTGAGGACGTTAGGAGAAGGGTCATTTGGTAAAGTCAAACTGGCTGTCCACCAAGTCAGCGGCCAGAAAGTCGCACTCAAGATCATCGCTCGTCGTAAGCTCATCACACGCGACATGGCAGGTCGCATCGAGCGCGAGATTCAATACCTACAATTGCTGCGTCACCCACACATCATCAAGCTCTTCACGGTCATAACAACCCCGGGAGAGATCATCATGGTGCTGGAGTATGCTGGTGGGGAGCTGTTTGACTACATTGTGCAGAATGGCAAAATGACGGAAGTCAAGGCGCGCAAGTTCTTCCAGCAGATTGTCTGCGCGGTAGAGTATTGTCACCGACACAAGATCGTGCATCGAGATCTTAAACCAGAGAACTTGCTTCTGGACGAGCAACTCAATGTCAAGATTGCGGATTTTGGGTTGAGCAATATCATGACAGACGGTAACTTCCTTAAGACGAGTTGCGGCAGTCCGAACTACGCTGCGCCGGAGGTCATCAGTGGGAAGTTGTATGCGGGCCCAGAAGTGGACGTTTGGAGTTGTGGTGTTATTCTCTATGTGCTGCTTGTCGGACGCCTGCCATTCGATGATGAGTACATCCCGGCTCTCTTCAAGAAGATCGCGTCCGGAACATTCTACGTGCCGAACTATCTTTCTACCGGAGCGGTGCGACTCATCAAGAGAATGCTTCAAGTCAATCCCGTTAACCGAATCACCGTGCCGGAGATTCGCCAAGACCCATGGTTCATGGAGGATCTCGCAGAATATCTACAACCTCCAGTCGAAGACTTCATCGACACTGGTGTCGACCCAGCGAAAGCGATCGATCCACACGCGCTGGCCAAGGGTAAGCCTGTAGCAATTCGTGAGAAGCTGCACAACAGTGTGGTCGGCAAGCTCGGGAAGACCATGGGATATGCTGCGAGAGATGTGCAAGAGGCATTAGCAAAAGACGAACCTAGTGCGATCAAAGATGCATACTTGATTGTGCGGGAGAATACGCTGATGATGACGAACCCCTCCTTGGCAGTCGACCAGCCAGAGTTCATGGCGCAATCGCCTCCAGCGTTCCATACCAACTTCAAAGCATCACCCAGAGTAGCCAGTGGAACCAATGCCAGACCCCAACCATCGCCGATGGCGAACATGACGGTGCCACCCCAGCGGCAACCATCAACCAGCTCTGCTCCAGCCATAGCAGACGCACGCTCTCCAGCCTCCACTATTGGTATCCTCCCATCCTCACTTCCTGATTACCACGCTGCATTCATGCATGGCCACATCAACAAATCACATTCTCCCACCAACGATGAGGCTGCAGAAAGCGAGAAGCGGCCAAGGACCAAGGAAGAGCAGGAAGCGACCGCACGTCGTCTGAAGCCGCACAGCAAGAGCTCATTGAGCCTCCACCGGACCACTGACAAGCCCGAACCCATGACCAGCATGCCTGACAAGGCGGCGAAGAAGCCCAAGCCGACAAAGTGGCAGTTTGGTATAAGAAGCCGGAATACGCCAACAGAAGCGATGCTTGCCATCTACAAAGCCTTACAGAAGATGGGTGCTGAATGGGAGGTCGCGAGACCGAAGGAGGTGGGAGGTGAGAGCGGGGAAGGAAGTCCTCAGCGGAACCGAGCTGGAAGCCAGAGTCCAGAGTACAGTGACTCGGATCCTGATGCTGGGACTGATCCGGAATATGCTTCACATTCGGATCAAGAACGTCGACGACGGAAGCGTGGCGAGCAACAGCGTGGCGGTAAAGACAATCGCGGTCGGGCACGTTACGGACGATGGAATGATTATGGCTACACCCTGCCCGAAGACCCATGGGTCATTAATGCGCGGTTCAGGAAAGAAGGTCTGATGCCGAATGGGGCCAATCAGCCGTCTTCCACGCACAGCTCGCGGGTTGACCTCAACTCAGACGTTCCGCGAAGACGGAGTTCGACACAGTCCATCAGCACCGGCAGCCATGAAAATGCCGCTGCTAGCGGGCCTGCTTCCAGGTCTCAAAGCGCCGCTCACCATGATGATAAGAATGTCGATGCTGCTATCTGGGTCTATGTCACGATCCAGCTGTACTGCATCGAGAAGGACTTTTTCCTGGTCGACTTCAAGTGTGCTGGATACGAGCGGTTGGTGCATCGCTTCGTCAAAGAGATGACGGGCGGCGACGAGACGGACGTCATTGCGGTTGACAATGCCGGGGAGGAGTTCGAGGAAGGTGACCTGACACGGAACGCTGACGGGGAGGAGCTGGTCGGGGCAGGACGTTGGGGTGAAGAGAAAGATATCACGAGTCCGTTTCCGTTCTTGGACGTCGCTAGTCGGTTGATCATCCAGCTGGCTGAAGCGAATGATTGAGTATGCTGCATTGATGATCATGAGGGAAGTCGATTCTGCTGGTGTGTACTGCTGCGTGGGAAGCGTAAGGCTTTCGTTCTGGGATCAATCGCAGACGACAAGAGATAGGGTTTCCATTTACGCGCCAATGAATCGAGACGAGATGCAGGACTTACGGGTGTCTTTCCTGTGCGCGCAGGAGAGAGATAGTGGGTGGGAATATTGCGAGCGTTGACGCTTCATCATTGTAGCATAGGTGAAACCAATACGAGGATCTGCTCAAAGTGGGCTCATTACTGTGCCTAGAATATCAATGTGATTGCATTTCTCAGATGAAGTTGCGACCTTATATGTGCTTTGGCAAGGACTGTGATGATGCCTTAGGTTGCAAGGTCCTCTTTACTGCTTCACGTGGATCACGGCAGCTTACCGTGCCACGATGTGTCTATAGCACCATCGCAGATATACCGTCAAAGCCTGGTCAATCTGCGCATCGACAGCGCCACAGGACTGCACGAGCTCAGTTTTAATCTCACATTGGCGCAAGATGATGCCTATGTATACGTATATGTATTTAGATGTACCTGGATGGGGAACGTGTTGTCTCTAATGTAGTCGCAAGCTGCAGTCTATATGAGCAATCTGGCGGGACCAGGCGCGACAGTCTTTGATCTTGGGTGGAAGGCCAGGTGTGTGGTCTTATGCGGCATACATGCATCGTCAAACATGGTAGCCACTGTGCATTCACCAGGGAAAGTCGACCTTCTCACACAATGGCAGAGGCGGGATCGAGCAGATTTTCCCCCGTGTTCTATTGGAACACAGTCGATGCGGTAGAAGATGACATGAGCGGAACGAGTGGATATGAACACTGCGCATTCGATTGAGTCCAATACAGCACGGGCTTACAGCATAAAAGTACCGAATGTTCCAGGCCGAGGAAAAGGGTCGAGAAATTGTTGGCAGTATTTGGTGGAGGCGACGGCAGAGAACTCTAGCTTACATGTAGGGGTTGATGAGAGTGAATGACGGTAGCTGCTGTACGATGATCTACACGGCGCACCTCACCCTGCCGGTCTCGAATATGTATGTAGTGCAGACTATTAGTCAGTGTAAGGCACAAGTAACATGTAGGGCTCATAGCGACGATGGAGAGATGAATGGTGAGATGCAAAAGCCTGATTGGAGCGCGACTTGTTTTGGACGTCAAACCAGCGGCAGGATTTCATGCGCATGATGATCATCATCACGTGGAAAGGGAACTCGGCAGCAGCGATGACCGAGAGAGGGCCAAGGGCGGAATTTTCCTGTTTACTGCACAGGAACTTAATTGGAATTGGAATTGATATCATGGCCGTTGAGATGATGTCGACGTCCGCCATCAGACGCCAGCGAAGACGTCGTCATCGGCTTTCGCACTGACACTTGACCTTCACAGCAAGTCTGGTCTGGACTGGTTCCGCTGTGGGAGTGGAAAGGCCAGGAAAATCAAGCATCATCTAAATTAGTTCATACAGTCAGAGCGCGCACATGCAAGAATAACACTACACAATGAAATTGAACGAGAAAAGTGGTTCGAGAAGTTGCCCCCGATGAACTCATCACCCGCCGTCCTCCGCCCCATCCGAACCGACGGGAACCGCTGGAATCCTACGTCATCTCCCATTCCCGCGTCAATGTCAGCGTAACAAAGTGAAGGTCAAGAGTGAAGCTTCGGCTAGGCGTTGCAGTGACCACAGCAGCCCAGCACACAGACCACTTAGCACCAGCTATACCACCATCATCATCCCAGCTGCCTTTCCTCCTCTCCTCTCTTGCTCTTCTTCCTCTTCACCACCAGCGACCATCTATCAACTCCATCTCTCTACGCCGCCCACTCCCACCCTACGCTCCTCGCCATCTTCATCCACCGCCACGCGCCCCAGCACCACCGCTACCATGTCTATCATCAACATCGTGTCGCGAGGCTTCCAGGTAAGCGCGCATTCCTTCCGACCATCCCATCCACCTGCGCGCGCTGTATGCTGATCTTCATCCTCTCCACCAGTTCCTCTGGACCCTCCTCATCATGGCCCTCGTCGGCAACATGATCGCCGACTCCAACGGCCACAACGCCAGCATCGTCAACTACACCCTCTTCGTCTCCATTTTCGGCATGCTCACCCTGCTCTACCTCATCCCCGCCAGCGTCAAGGATTCGTTCCAGATCCACTCCATGCTCCCGCTCATCCTCGATGTCCTGAACGTCATCTTCTGGTTCTGCGGTGCCGTCGCATTGGCTGCTGAGCTCCACGTCCACAGCTGTGGCAACGCCGTAAGTTGACATCTCCATGCGCGCGCACATTTGCGGCGTAGAAATCAAAGAAGCTCGCCACTAATAACCACTCCAGGACTACGTCAACTCCAACAAGATCACCGCCGGCTCCTCCAAGCGCTGCCACGAGGCCCAGGCTTCATGCGCCTTCCTCTGGTTTGGTTTCCTTGCCTTTGTCGCCTCGACCGTCTTCTCCGGCCTCGGCATGTCCGGCAGCAGCGGTCCCCGCGCCGGTGGTGTCCGCCGTGGCCCCGCCATGAGCCAGGTATAAATCAAGTGCACGTCGCGCACCCAAAAGTCTTCGACCGCATTTGAACACGATACCTCGCTAGCGATCCGTCGCCACCCACGCGCGTTACAAACCCAGCGCGTCACAAAATAACACCAAAAAGAGGTAATACCCCTGCAACGCCAACTCGGTCGCGTCGCAGGTCTCTCTCTCGTATTTCTTGGGAAATGGGGATACATCGATATGAGGATCTCTTCACGCCTGCATGTAATGATGTTACGCGATTCAGCGAACGAGTTTTTGTTTTTGACGTCTCTCTTCTTCTTCAACCTTGGATGGAAGGAAGGGTGGGAGTGGGAGTGGGAGTGGAGTCGATGATGGAAAAATGGTCTGATGAGGATGCGTGCGACGCAGCATCTCCGTGACGGCCCTAAGTAATACCCAGATCTTCTCGTAATGTCTATGTGATTCATGAACTGTACATCACTTATTTCTGTTTCCACTTCTTTCTCCAAATTGTTATGAGTTTACTCAAGTACTATGGTGATAGGGATCTTTAACCTGTAAGGTGTGAATGCCCATTATACGCATCCTACCTCCACGATGAGATGTACCATCAACTAAGGCATTCAACAATGCTCATACCACTTAGACCTTAACGACCCAGGTCCTCGATCTCAGACTTCCTCGCCCGCCTCCTAAACCTCATAATACCACCTGAACCTCCGAGAGCACAGCACGTTCGTGAAAGGGTAGGGTTGATAGTATGGTATTCCAGCTCTCCCAACCCTAAGTGTATTCAGGTAGCTACATACCTCACCTTAACCTAGCTCCGGACTTCCACATAGGTTGCCTTCTCCAAAACAACTCGACGCTGCTCTATGCTTAGGGTTAGGTACGTGGAGCATCGTTATTGCATGACTACGGTAGGCTGGGTACGTGTATCTCGCTTTTGAGTGTTATTCGACCAATCCCACCGTCCCCTCGAGAGACTCCAGACGTTGCACAGCGATGGACATGAATCGATGTTTTGTTCTACAGGCTAGCTCGACATGATCTCTCCATAAGGTTATCTGGAAGGGTATCATTATCTAGGTACATACCTACATGTAGATATATATTATAGCCTAACGTTTGCCTCGATCTGCGATAGAAGGTAGGAAAGTCTCAATTATTCCTGCGTATCACTCCGGGCTTACTACAGGCATGGACATAGATATTAAGAGCGTATCAGTTTCCAGGGAGATACCGGTGTTTGAACAGGTTTGGATCTTGGATTGGGGTTATGGACTTGGTTCATCAACTAAATGACTAGGTACATGCACACACTTACATATCTACCTTATCTTTATACAAGGTAAGAAGCACAGGTGGCGGCCAAGATCGAAGTCTAAGTTGGAGAACAAGATATCAAGCGCATGATCTGGATTGCTTGGTGGTTATTCGACTTGTTATCATCTTGGAGCATTGACTACATGATTGAATCTACCCATTTCGTCAGGTCGAGTCAAGCCAGTCTTTGCAAAACAATGAATAGGTTCTACTAGACAAGTCTTCAATCCAATCCTATCCAGCATAGGCATACAGTATAGCTAAAATTTATAGTAGTTGTTAGCTAACCCTAACAGCTGTTCTTAATAGCGGTTTCTCCTTTCATAAATATCAAAATTTAGGATACCCTTGTCTGATTCTTCGAAACTGCTTTCTTAGGGCCATAGTATCGTGTTCTCTCGCCACGAGTAGATAATCTCGAAGTATTTCATCGATACTTTTCAAATATGTTCATCGTGAATCTTGGACAATGTCGGGTGTCGATCGAAGTCCTTCTTCCCTGCTTCTAGCGGGTAGATCCACGTAGGTTGGACATGTATACGTATCGTAAGTGGAGAAAAGTGCCGTGTCCACGACAGACATCTACATGATATATGTACTGATTCGAATGCATGAGGTGGATGGACAAGCTTACCACTCCACATGTATGTACGTGACATGCACATGTCCTCCGCCGCGCCGGGCCGAGGCAGAGATGCGCCTGCAAGTCGTCGATCCTCGAAAGCGTGCAATCATCGGCATGACATCATCCACCTCCGAAGCGCGACACACGCCGTCTGATGCAGCTCGACGCGAGAAAATGGCAGAGGTTGTTACATCATCAGATCGGTCTGGAATCGCCATTTCTTACCCCAGGAAACGTGCGGAAGGATGCAAGGTGGATATATGCGAGGCTTAAGGGGTCGTAGAAGGAAGTTTCTAGTCTAATGCTGCAGTCTGGACTCGAAGTGGCTGCTGTATCGTTTGTGAGTGAGTGAAGTTGTGGTTGGAAGCACTTTGGGGGGCATCCGCTAGCAGTATCTCCATGGATGGTCTATAGGTTCGATAGATACCTCTACTTCCAGGATACATGAACAGCACAATGTGCAACGTCGAAATGGCCTGTCATGTCTTGTATATGTTGATTGAGATACATATGTCCAGTACATGTACACACCGATTCAAATTTAGAGATTCCTAGCTTCACCGCAGGCCAAGGATCGACGTCACAGTTTCGAGGCTAAGAACAGCACCGGATCGATGCTTTGGCGGCTCTTCTCGGGCACATCACGGGGCCGGTCATGGTGACGGTGATATCAAACTTTATTGCTTGGAGCATCTATGTGCTGTCTCATTGCACACTGTATGGGCGACAGATTCGTCGGGTGTGCTTTTCCGTACATCTCATCAGGTTTTCCTTGGTTGTTGAGTGAAGAGTTCCTTGGTGTTGTTGGCGAAGATCTTGGCCCTTTGTTATCACACGACACTACCTGCATATTGCTGTAGAGGTGTTGTGTCCTGGTCACCGCCCTTGTCCGCGCCAAAAGAGTTCCCGAGAGTCGAGCTCTCTTGCAAAAACATCATGGCGGAAGAGACGAATGCCTCCGCGGCGAATACTGCTGTTTCAACAGCTCCTAGCACACTGCATGAAGACTCCACCGCTAAGACGACCGGTCATGTCAGGTCACGAAGCGCTTCGCAACCCACCGCACCCGCAGAAGCTCAGGATGCCTCTTACTTCGGCACGAACCCAGCCGGCACGACAACGCAGGCAATCGACGAGGCAGTCAAGGAGCCCGTCGAAACTCCTCCTGCAGAAGACACGGACTTCACATTCCCCGTCGCAAAGCGCACCAAGACGGCGCCGACAGCAGTAGTCTACAGTGAACGACCCAGCGCACCGGCGCGCTCCAGCACCCTCCTCCAAGCCATGAAGCGAACTGCAACGGGAGGGCTGGGTCCGAAACCCACCGAGCCTTACTCGTACACCTTCGACCCAATGCTGTCGGACAGCGGCTCCAGCTCGTCCGAGGATGAGGATGAGATACCCGTCAATCGGCCTACACGATCCGGGACCGATGCTACCAACGCGATCGATACAAGGCTGGGGGAAGAGAGCAAGAAACACGCGAAGAAAGGACGGTCATATTCTCGCTTTGCGATCCGGAACGATCATATGAAGACCAAAGGACGCATCAGCAAACGCGATGGGCGGCTTAACATCTCGGTCAACGATACATCGAACAACGGTTACGTGGCCAAGGCATTGGGACAAAGCTTGAAGCATCATCTCGATGTCCCGCGGCATCGTGCCAACAGGCTGCAAAAGTGGACAAGTACACCTCGTGGAGACGAAGAGAAGAACGGGGAGAGCGCATATGATGATGAAGATGAGGAGGATATCAAAGACTCTGCCGAATCGCTCGCGGCATCGCTACGAGGCATGCGGAGCCGACCACGGCTGAATATTGTCATCATGGTAATTGGTTCGCGTGGAGATATCCAGCCGTTCCTCAAAGTCGGCAAGATTCTGAAGGAGTACGGGCATCGTGTCCGTATTGCTAGTCATCCCACATTCAGAGATTTTGTGGAAAAGGATGTTGGGCTGGAGTTCTTCAGTGTGGGCGGCGACCCGTCCGAGCTGATGGCGTTTATGGTCAAGAATCCCGGCTTGGTACCTGGACTGAAGACCATCCGCGAAGGCGAGATCCAGCGACGAAGAACGGCCATGGGTATCATGTTCGACGGCTTCTGGCGGGCTTGTGTCAACACCACCGACGACGAGCAAGACAATGCCAATCTGCGCATGTTAAGGGACCGAGAGCCGTTCGTCGCGGATGCCATCATCGCCAACCCACCCTCCATGGCCCACGTCCATATCGCGGAGAAGCTGGGAGTGCCGCTGCACATGATGTTCACCTTCCCTTATAGTCCGACCCAGAAGTTCCCGCATCCTCTGGCCAACATCAAGCCAGGCAAGAGCAATGTCGATGCCAACTACGTCAACTTCATGTCCTACTCGCTCGTCGAGATGATGACCTGGCAGGGTTTGGGAGATATCGTCAACCGCTTCCGCGAGCGCACTCTAGGGCTTGAACCAGTTAGCTCGCTATGGGCGCCTGGCGCACTCTATCGCATGCATGTGCCTTACACGTATATGTGGAGTCCTTCGCTCGTACCGAAGCCAAAGGACTGGGGTCCCGAGATCGATATTGCAGGATTCGTGTTCTTAGACTTGGCCAGCAACTTCAAGCCGGATAAGGAGCTGGAGGATTTCCTGAACGCAGGCGAACCGCCGATCTACGTTGGGTTCGGAAGTATCGTTGTTGACGACCCAGACGGATTCACGGAGCTGATCATTGAGGCGACCAAAAAGGCGGGTGTCCGTTGCCTGCTCAATAAAGGTTTGTGGTTTGGACATATACGCTCTCGAACAGCAGCTAACATGAACTGACAGGATGGGGTGGACTCGGCCGAGGAAACAATGACACTCCCGACCATATCTTCATGCTGGGTAACACCCCGCATGACTGGCTTTTCCCCAAAGTCAAAGCAGTTGTGCACCACGGCGGTGCCGGAACCACAGCTATCGGTCTGAAGTGCGGCAAGCCTACCATGATTGTGCCGTTCTTTGGTGATCAGCCGTTCTGGGGATCGATGGTTGCCGAAGCAAAGGCAGGCGCGTTCCAGTGCATACCATACAAAAACCTCACAGTCGATCGCCTTGCGGAGGGCATCAAGCAGTGTCTCACCGAGGAAGCGCAAGTCAATGTGAAGAAAATCGCCAAGTCGATTGAAGCGGAAGGCGACGGGGCGGAGAATGCGGTCAAGTCATTCCACCGAAGTCTGCCTCTCGCAGGAAAGCACAACATGCGCTGCGCGATCTTGGAAGACCAAGCGGCTGTCTGGCAACTTCGCAACTCCTCGGTTCGGCTGTCATCACTGGCAGCTGAAATCCTGCATCAGAAGGGTAAGCTGAAATACAGCGATCTTAAGCTATTACGGGTATTTGAATGGAATGACTTTGACGGGCCAGGTGAGCCCATCACTGGAACGGTCGGAGCAGTGGGAGCTTCGTTGTACGATATTGGAGAGGGTGTAGGGATGGTGCCTGTTCGGATTGCCGAGCATGTTCGGAAACATGAACGACATCAGCGCAAGAGACAGGAAATTGCACGTCGACGAGAGGAACGGCGGCAAGCTAAGGCGGGTGTCGCTAAGCATATGCGCAAGAACGGAGAAGATATCGACGAGCCCCACGCCTCTACAAATGGTGATGATACCAGCCGACCAATTGTCCAACGTGGCGAGACAGGAGACACGCTTGCATCTGCTATTTCTGAGACTCCTTCCGGACTAGTGACGCGACGCGTGATTGGTGAGGTCGGAAGTGGACTGAAGAAGACCACTGAAGCCGTCCTGACGATGCCGAATGATCTTCATATGGCGATCGCGCAGGGTTTCCACAACGCGCCTCGCCTGTGGGGTGATGCTACTGTGCGAAAACCTGTGCGTATCACCGGCGTCAAGTCGGGCTTCACTGCAGCTCGCAAGGAGTTTGCCTATGGTATCTGGGATGGCTGGACTGGGCTCGTCACGCAGCCCATCGGCGATTGGCAGGATCGCGAGACACTTCCCGGCAAGTTCGCTGGCGTTGGCACTGGACTCGGAAAGGGTGTCGGCGGGTTTGTGCTGAAGAACGTCTCTGCCATCGTCGCTCCTCCAGCATACATGATGAAGGGCGTGGTCAAGTGGGCCGAGAAGAAATCTCACGGTCCCGGCGCTAAGACGATGATCCGTCGCTCTCGCATCACTCAGGGCAGCCAGCAAGTCTTCGCCCTCGAGGACGATGAAGCCGAACTGGCCCGCATTCGCCAAAAGGTCAGCGAGGGCTGGCACGTGTACGAGCAGATCTGGGCCGAAGCCCAACACCGCTTCGGCATCAGCCGCGGTGGCAGCAAGGCGCTGGCGGGCAAATACCGCTTCGCCAAGGAGAAGCGCGACTGGGACATCAACGGCGCGCTGGAGAACGCGACGACGGCCAAACATGCGCTGCAGGCGAAGCAAAAGGGGCAGGACCTGCAGACCGTGTTCGCGAAGCGTCAGGAGGAAGTGCGCAAGGCCGAACTGCCGCGTGCTGGCGCCATGCAGCAAGCTGCCGAGCACGAACAAGACCCCGAGGTGCTGCCCAACGGCCGCCGTGTTGACGATCCAGAGGTCCCCGAGGACGACCAGCGAGGTGTCAAGTCTGGAGGTGGTCTGCTACGTCCGGGTGAGCGACGCGAGTCGATGTCCGAGACGACCACAGCGGTCGCCACCTCGGACGAAGAAGAGCCCTCGCCCGTCACCAAGGACGACACGGCGGACTTGTCGTCGCAGAAAGGCCGCGTCGATATGGGCGTGCAGCAGGACGGATCGATGAAGATGACGCACCATGGGCACGATACGGTCAAGGATGGCTTGATCGGGGCGGTGTTGCCGTCTGTCGCGACGAGAGCGTGAGCCTGAGTGTGAGTGTTGAATGGCTTGGCTAGACTAGATACCCCCATTTCTTCTTTGTCGTTGCAGGAGTCTTGCATTCGTGCATTCTCGGATGGTGTTGGCGTGTCAAAGAACAGGGGCATTTGATCGTTCTAGCGTTGAGCATTTGTTCAAATACCTTATTTGTACTGTTATTACGAGACTGAATAGATGGACTTCATCATCTCCTTCACATCCGTTGAAAGGACCATTCTCTGTGCCAAACCCTGAGGCGCGATTGTATACATAAGAGAATTGGGATTGAGTGAAAGTCCTTTACCTAACATCACAATCCACAAATGAGGATTGTACTCCAATCCAGCAATCAAGCACGTGAGCTGATTTCGCTCTCCACTAATGTAAATGTCCCTTACATTAACGCATATCTGCTCTGCGTGCTGTAAGGTATGTAGATAGTGGTGGGGTCCCCTGTCACGTCGAATCGTGATGTAATGGCCGTCGCCCGTCGCCCGTCGCCCCTCCAAACTTTCGAGCGGACATCATTGATGTGTTGACAGCATGGTGATGTCAGAATCGATCGCAACCGATCGAATCCAATGGCGGCCAAAGAAATGAAAGAAGTGGAGAGGGTTGTCATGGAGGGGTATCTTTTTGTTAGAGCGCGTGTGATTTCTTTTTCTTTGTCGTTGTGAGGTAGATGTGCTTTACTCTTCAGCTATCTATCTGACATTAACATTTGCCTCTATACACGACTACATCCTCAACCTCCCAACGATCCAACAAAGCAAACCACCATCATCATGTCTGCCGAATACGAAGGTCAAGATCCCATCAAGATCGCCGAGCAGGCCGAGCGCGACCTCAACTCGTACGCCAACAAGACGGGCAACCGCCCTGATGCGAGCGATAGCAGTATGTCTTGCACCGTCTTTGCAATGTTCTTCTCACATACCTTTTGCATCCCTTTGTTGTCACTCGAGCGATATTGTCCAGCCCTGGTGATTGTATAGCTTCACGTACTAACAAGTCTCCTCCTCCCACAGCAAACGAGTCCGGCATCGACGAGACCGCCACCACCAAATTCCCCGGCGCTGAGGTGACTTACGGCTCCGCGGCGTCAGGAGCCGGTGACAACCGTGAGATCCCCGACAGTGAGGGTGGAGACGTCAACCCGAAGACTGGACAGTGAGTTTGACCCCCAAGCTGCGTTGGAATAGACGATTGGATGTTTGTTTGGAATTGTATTGCTAACATCATGCTCTCATTGACAGACAATACAAAGCGCGAGACTACGAGGGCGTTGGTGGACCGGAGGACAAGGCGGCGTTGCGGACACAGAATGAAGGTGGCGAGGACGATGTCGACAGCAATACTCGTTAGAAGCAGAAGGATGCTCGCTGTGGTGAAGGAGAGAGGCCTGGATATGTCAGTGTGCTCCAATTCGAAGGCTGGAGCTGAATTGCACCGACTTTGGCATCTACTTTGGCTATGCTGTTGAATAAGTCAATATAAAGCTTCCAACCTCACGAAGGGCCATATCTAATTCGCACTCGTATGTTCTGACATTCTGGTGAGTTAGCCTGTAAGCAGTCTATTGGTTAGTTGCTCCCGCCCAACAACGCTTTTGCATCTTATCTCCGAGAGCTGCTGGTTGGCACAGGATTAAAGCAGCCGACGTGAAAACACGCCTTACCCAAAGCGGGAGTCCCGCTTGATTGTCGGGAGTTGTTCGGTGACTTCATCGAATTCACCCGCCGTTTCCCGCCCAAGCTTAGCTCTACCTTAAATGCATCTGATCGCGATCGACTTTCACGTGCCGTGCCTGTCCATCTCATTTCTTGTTTGAGTACCTACATTTCTGGTCCTGTATATAATCTCGGCTAGCATTGTCCATCCTCTTCACTCGTTGGTTGGAATTGCTGTTCTGTCGCTGCCTCCACCTGCCTGATATCAGCTTCTACATCTTCTCCTAGCAGCCGATTTATCTAGTCCGAACAGAAGAACGACACATACGACCGCCAGATCCAACCATGGCAGACTGCGGATTCGGCTTCTTCCCCATTTGCATCCAATGGTAAGCTTTTGCATGGATACTCAGGCGTGGGACAATGTTGAGCTGATTCCTTCCCATAGCGGTACAGACCAGAATCCTTGCCATTTGAAGATCGTGGGACCCACGTTGGGCTTCGTGACTGGAGTCGTGATGGCGGTGAGAAGGCCTCCTGGATACTCGCAAGTACAAGAACAGCATACTGATCAGTGAGGATGGATAGGTCGTCTGCTGGCCAGCTGCTCTTTTCTGCTGCTGCTGTGCGACCGAGACCGGCAAACAGTAGGATCCCTATCCACCAGCAGCATAGCTAAATTATGCATACTGACACGTAACCATAGAATGCTAGGAGCCCCAGTGGATACGTCGAATGCCGTCAGTAATGCTATACCGTTCTAGCCTGGATGTACCAGGCGAAACCCTGTTCACGATTGAATGATACCCTACGAGACGGCTTCGAGAGTGCAATTTGTGGTTGGAGACGAAGAGAAGGAGAAGAAACAGGAGCGGGTGGGATTGGACACAAGCCCGGTGAGTCGTACTATGGATGTGATGAGCAAGGTCTCAAGAGACGCTGGTAGCGTGGCGAGCACGATAAACGTGGAGTCGGAGTTTTGGACCAATACATTTCTTGAATGATCATCGTGAGTCCTATCTCTCGAAATGTCCTTCCCACAACATTCACGGTTCGAGAACTGCGTAACCTTTGACTGTGACTGTGTTTGTCTTGAATTTTCGGCCCCTTTCCTTCCGCTGCATACGCTGTTTTGTCTGCCATGTCTCCATTCACGTTCAGCACGCTTGGATTGTCACATGTCAATAAAAAATCGTGTTACGAATCCTGCTCTGGACAGGACAAACGAAGCATAACCCCTCACAACATGACCAACGATCAACGTCTTCGACGCCATCATCGACACCGTCATGGCTTCCCACCCACTCACGCCTGAGCATGACAGAATGCATCCAGGAGAAGATTTCGCATTTCTTCTAGACACACCTGGTGATGCCGGATCGTGGCAGGCAGGCTTGGACGAGATCGATGCCTTCTATGCTAGCTGCAGAACGACGCCTAGGGGATCCGCTAATCAGCAAGTTGAGCAGCAGGACTTAAGTTCGATGGATATTGATCACATTCAAGGACGCGAAGAGCCTTTCTTGCCTGGAGCACCGATTGTGGATGCTGCTCAAGCTAGATACCAGGAGTGCGGTGCTGATGCCGTTTCAAAGATGCAGCGTGCATTCTCGACCGAACAAGGATCGTCTTCGCCTCAGACTCTGCTGCAACCATTACACAGAACGGTCGATTCAACACTAACAGACTTAGCACCTTGTTCTGCAGAGACTGCCCTGGGCCTGCCGAGTTTGCCTCTGCAAGCTGATAGTACACCACAACCTTCGGCTCTCCCCTCTTTCGCAACTGCAGCTACGCTTGACAGCAATCCTGTGCTTGGGTACGACTTCGATTCTGGGTCACCAATGGAACTGGACATCCCACGGCCAGAAGCCGCAGATGCTCAAACACCTCTTACGGTGTGCAACCGCGAAGCCCTCTCCTCCATCTCAAGCAAGAGTTCCCTCATCGATGAAATGGTCGAAGAAGACTTACAGGCTGCGTCTGATAGCCTAGTCATTGGACCTGCAAGGAAGCCTCCTTTTGGTCGCGAGGTTGCACGCAATGCAGACGTCTCGCGCGATCTGCTCAACCATCACTACAATCCAGATCTAGCAAAGGGTGTGGCAAAATGTGGTATGCAACCACCGCTCAAGCGGCCCACTAGGCTGCTTTCGCCTTTCGAAGACCAGCGTCGTAAAGGTAGCCTTGTCGTGCAAGTACCTGTACCACAAAGAGGTCGTAGCAAAAGCACGCTTGTCAAGCTGCCCATTGCAAGCGAAGGTTGTCTGGTACGTAATGGCGATGAGAGCGTGAACGAGATTGATGTCGTGATACCACCCGAGGGTGTGAACGAGCGTCAGGCAGACGACGTGGACATCCAACCGCTGAAGAAGCCCAAAGGTTGTGGCAAAAGCACACTCTCCAAGGAACTGGAAGCTCTAAGAAAGTCAAGCCAACCATCCGAAATGTCAGATCGTCGTCGCTCCGTGCGTTGTGTGCGCACGGAATCGACCAAGAAGGACATCCTGCCGCCTCCCAGCTTGCCAATGAGCGTCAAGCAGGCAACGTGAACATCAAAGCACCTGAAACCCGTAAGCGCGGCAAGAGCACACTCGTCAAGGAGCTCGAAGCGCTTCGAACGCCGGGCATGCTCCCTGATCAGTCTAGCAGCTCTCGCACGGGAAGTTCGGGGGTCGAGCGTGGAATATCCAACAAAATTCCAAATCGACGTGGCAGCTCACCCAAGACTCGTGCACAGCATGAGGCAGAGCCTAGTGGAGCTGCAACGGCGAAGAAGCGGCATGCGAAGAAGGCTTGACCTGCGCTTCTGGGTCATGGTGACGAGGCCGTTCGTACTCGAGATGTGGTGAAGTGAAACAAGTGAAGGCGTGTACAAAACGGGATGCCGGATCAGTGGACCATTATAGCAGAAGACGATCTGAGTAGACGGTGTGGAGTGACGAGGAAGATGAGGAATCAGCACGCGGGAAGGCACGTCCAGTCTGGGGCTTAGTTATGATACCACGACGCTACCTGTGCCCACCCGCTATAAATCTAACTTGCTCCTCGTTATTGATTCATGTACTGTTATCTTCCCGCACCTCCATGCAGCTCGCTTAACCCTTCATGAAACTCCATAAATGCACAGCATTCGCTAGCAAAGTCGTCAACGCAAACGTGCTGAGATCGGCACGGTGGTATGGTCGCGGCCGCAGAACATCTACCGCATGGCAATTGTTTGAGTACAGCATGCTTAACAGTAACAGTGCACAGCGGAAGAGGATATCTAATGCGGCGAGGAGAGGCGGTAAGCCAAACGCGAAGCGCTGGGCGAGGAAAAGCTTGACCGCTGTGCGACGATATACATTGGCATCAGTGCGAGTGTGCCTCACGAAAGCGTCGAGCTCGGAGGACTTGAAGGTGCGAATGTCGGAGATGCGGTAATCGTCGTTCCCACCGGGCTGTAAAGCGGTCGGATAACCAGGCGCAGCTGGTGGGCAGCGAAGCCGCTGGAAGCACGACCACCGGAATGCCTCAAGGACTGTCAATCTTCGTGGTTTAGCACCTGGTTGGCGTTGTTCATGCATGGCGGCTAACAGCGCGGGGAGTAGCTCAGGACGTTCAATGACAAGCGTGCGATTCTTCTCGTCTGTAGCTAGGCATTCGCGGTCGAACGCCTCTTTGGCGTGCGCATAGTGTATGAAGCGACTGTAGAGGGCCGGCGACAGGACCTTGAGCGTCAGTGTTCGTTGATGGTCCTCCTCGTATGTGAAGCCTGGCGAATACATGACAATCTCGGCGCCATTGCTATGCGCCGGCTCGTAGATGACCCGCAGCGGCTTGGTAGACTCCGCGACAGTCTGGGTCAGGAAAGACTTGAAGAAAGATTCGAGGATTTGCTCGTCATCAGAGTATGCCCGCCCCATGCTCGTTGCAACCACTTCTGGTCGATACCAGACGTATAGTTTTCGCTTGAAAAAGAGCTTTCCTGCTTCCCATACGATACGTGGAAAGGTAGCAAACCCGACCCACCACCATGCCGCAATGAACTTGACCAGGTCGATTGTATTGATCGTGGCTGGATCCTTGGGTGAGCCTTCTGTGAAGACACGGGCAACAATCTTGGAGCTCTCTTTGGACGAGCGAAGGACAATGGTGTTATCGATTCGCACTTTACCTGTCTCTTCGTAGTGTGCTAAAGGATCGAGTGCGTTGAGCGAATAGGTGCCCTTGCGACTGTTGAAAGGAGATACATGAAAGTCCTTGTCCCACACCTCACTGAAGACATGCTTCTTTGGATCGCTTTTGTCGGCATCTTTGCTGGAGGGGGTCGACCGATCTCCCTTGAGCAGATACATACGTCGCTCGTCGAAGGTGTTGTTGACTTCCAGCACCATGTACTTCAGGCGGGTCTCTGAGTCATACAAGTACCAGAACGACACTGGATTGAAGTTGTAACCCGCAAATCGCGGTGCAGTGACCAGGTAAGCAAATGCATAGTCCCGATCTGTGACTCCCTGCGTATGCAAATATCGCTTTAGCTTCTCCGCGAGGCTCGACCGTCCTTGGTCTCGATCGAGGTGGTCGCCAGAGTTGACCGAGAACCAACCCGGTTTCCTGCTATCGACAGACAGAACAGTACTGATACTACCTTGAATACCGACGGGTATTCCAACCAGCAGATAGGAGTAAGAAAAGCTGTGCTTCTTGGGAACCAATCGTGAGTGGTTTGTACGGCTGGTAAGCAATAGTGGCGGGAGAACCTGTTCATCGATCGTCTGCGCCTGAAGTGGCTCTGGCGTGCTGTTCGCAGAAGTCCCAAGCTGCGAGCCTCGATGGACAATCACCCCAGCCCAGAACGCGCACCCTGCAAGCAGTAGGGTCACCTGCGCATATATCTGGACTGTCCGACTGGTCATATCAATGGACGTAATCGAAGCCATCGTGGGCAAGGTCCAGGCCCCAGTCCAATAAGTGTATGCAGCATGGCATATCTCGAAAAGGGCAAGGTCCTGTATCCAAGTCGAGTCTTTCCACAACAGCCGTAAAAGCCATAGAGGCTCAATCAACAGAGCTCGCGCAGGAAACGTGAGGTCCGGCGGTGTAAAGATGCTCCAGAAGAGTGTACAGAATGCCCAGATGAAGATAAGTACGTTCCGTGCCAGAGCAGTCTCGTGGCCAGTATTGTCAACGGCCGTCGGGCCATCGACCGAAGTCGCCATCGCGAAGGTGTACCTCTGACCGAACTGGATGGAGGACGTGGTTACAAAGTCGGCACCAAAGTGGTGTTATTGTGCGCTTCGGGAATCAGTGGCGGCGACCATGATTCATTGGTCTGTGTGAGTGAGCCGTTGAAACTCTATGCGATTTTCGATACGATGGACGCTGCACGTTCCGAGCATAGTTATAATGCGACAAAGGAAGATACAGTTAAAGCGATGCACAGAATACATATGTATGTGTTGGCGCTCGAGAAAAGCTGTACAACCATTTGACCAAAGGCGAAGTCTGACGTCGACACATAAATTCCTTCCCGTCTCCAACTACGACTAGACATTAAATGTACTGTAAGATTCTCCGGCATCGACGACAGCATCGGCAGGAATTTAAGGTATAAGTCGTACTGAATATTGAAGCTGAAGAAGTATACATAGACGACAAAGACGTGAAATCATCTCTAGACCACCGGCCATCCACTACTGAAATCAATGGTGTTGATCCCCAGCCGTTTATCAGCATCTGCATATCCCACCGTGGTATCGACGTAGTGATAGTAAAGCACCGGACCAAGTTTCGGGTCATTGAGCACTCCCTGGCCACCAGGACCGTATACTGTGCCATGAGACCCTAGCACTTGCGTGCCGCCAGAAGAAAGGCATGACCTTCCAGATTTGTCGACCTAGAATTCGTCTCAGCAGTGGACGATAGACCAAGCGACGAGGGGATAATTAGGACTTACATAATCTGAGTTGATCTTGCTGCTTCGGCAGACCATGATCTTGTATTCATTGCCAGGAGCAGGGCGCGAAGTGTCGTAGCCGCAGCAGGAACCGGAAGAGAAGAACAGGTAGTAGTAATTTCCATTCGGATAGACGAATGCGCCTTCGCTGGGTTGGGGCGAGGTGGAGTTCAATTCGATCTCGTAAGAAGCGGCACCTGTCGTGGTCAAGCAGCTTGATGCTAATGTGGTCTGGTAGATGTCACCCCAGAAAGATCCGAATGTGAGGTACGGAACGCCAGAGACAACCAGTAGGTTTGGATCGATGGCGTTGTAGTTGTTGCCAGTGGTAGACGAGACTCCCGTCGATCCGTGGTCAGTCCACGAGCCACTTTCCATATTGTCGCTGGTGGCCACACCAATGACACTCTTTTGCGTGCCGAAGGTCGAGACGGCATAGTAGAGGTAGTACTGTCCGTTGATGTAGTGCACGTCCGGTGCCCAGGCATCTTTCGAACCAGCATTGTTAATGCTTGAACCGCTTGGCAGTACAGTTCCAGCGCTAGCCCAAGGACCTGTCAAGGACGGCGATGTGTATATGGGAATGCCACCACCTGTGGCGAAACGGAAGTATTTTCCGTCAGAGACACGACGAAAGAGGGATGGATCGTGGGTGTCGGTACATATCCCTGAGCAGGCCAGAGGGTTTGCATACGCTCGCTTTTCTATGATCTGTGGCAGTGAAAGCGAGAATGCGCATTGAAGCAGGCAAATGAAAGGAAGTAGAGCCCACATGATGTCTGGAGGGATTGATACTTGATGGAGAGTTGCAAATCGAATGAGGCGATGGAGGTAGGAGACGCTTCCAAGACTTATATGTCCTTCTCCATCCAACTTGACCGTGAGATCCCATTTAATGAGCAATGCTTGGGAGATAGACATCGGCTAAAAGCACACATAAGGGTACATGCGTGGCTTATCCTGAATGTATTTACCTTCCGATAGACGAAGCACGATGTAAGGACCATTGTGATCCAGCAGGTCAGCGAGCTCGTTTCAGGTCTCTTATCCGCGCGAGTAACCATCGAAGGATCTGCATATGAGTAGTTCCAAGACTTCGATATACCGCGCAGGAGGTATCGAGCCGTAGGCCTGTACAAGGCATTTGACGGTCTATGTCAAGCTTCGATAGGCTGGCCGAGCTGCATTATTCTTCTACCGACACCATAACTCATTGACGTGGCGCGGGGTTCTGCGGTAGGAGCAACACTGTAATACCTATGGAGTGAGCTGAGTCGCATGATTCGACACATGGTTAGACGCGGTGTAGGATGATCAGAGATGATGGTGTATGTGTCGCAGAGTCGGCCCGAGCTAATATGTCACCTTCCGCATTCAGAGCTGCGCCGTCCAGGCGTCTTGTTGACTTTCGCCATCGAAGAACTTCTTTCAAGCTGACTTTCACGTTGAAGCACTTCAGTCTGCTAACGATGCTGTCGCGTATTGATACCATACTGGAAAAGTGTAGCATTGCGCGACTCTCGCCCGCTTACTTCTGTGGTCTTGGCCCAATGATCTGCCTTCTCCCGCCAAAGGCTATGCCACTTCCGCTACTGCTCCCTTTATTCATGTTGTCACCTCCCATATAGCCGTACTGATTCACGTCCCAACTCTGTCCTTCACCGGTGCCTTGAGAGGCGTCCGGCTTGACGTTCTTACTTTCCTGCTGCGCTGCTTCCCACTCCCGCTGACGTTCCCTCTCACGCTCCATCTCGCGCTCTAGCAACGACTTCCCAGCCCACCCCCCTGCTTTTGTCTTTTGTTGGCCGGCAACACGGCGATCGCGATCGGCAGCTTGCTCTTGCGCCGTTATACCTGCTTCTTGCGATGATGATATGCGCGGCTGTGATGGTGTGGGTGCCGTGTTGGTGGAGAGGAAACGATCGACACGAGTCGCCGTGGTGGGCAACGGACGCGTGAAGGGGCTCGAAGTGGCAGGTGAAGGAGCTGAGCCAGAGTGCTGCACATTAAGCGCTGGCTCTGGACCATCCACTAGCGAGACCTGGTTCCTGACTGGCAGTTGGGGAGCTGAGGGTTCTCTACTCACGGAGTCATCTGCAGGTTGTAACGGAGCAGAGTCTGAGACAGGCTGTGTAAGTGATGGCGGTGCAATAACCTTCGACGGTGTGTTTTCTCTAGAGTTCTGCCACTGCTGGCGAAGGTGTTCACGCTCGTCGGGCGCCCAGCTCGCCTTACTTTCACGTCCACTACGTGGTCTTTCAATTGCTGTACTTGGTCTTGATGCGCTGTCCCGACCCTGATTGAGACGCTCTTCTCTCTCTGCTTGGTATATTCGTTCGCGTTCTTTCGCCTCCTCAAGCTGCTTCTCCAATTCTCTGACTCGGGCCTGTTCGGGAGTCTCCATCGGCTCGTCATTCTGGTTCGCATTCTGCTCAAGTTGATACTGTGACAGGGTTTGTCCTCGCAAGATACTGCTACTGCTCACGCGTGGTTTGTTCGGTGGCTTCTTCACCATCGACGGCGCCGACGGGCTCGCTTCTTCCCGTTGTCTTGCCTCTTCCTCTTCCCTCCATTTCCGCTCTTCCTCATCCCACCGCCTCTTCTGATCCTCCAGACGCCTGCGCTCCTCCTCTCTATGACGCTGCCGTTCGTTTTCTCGCTGTCTTTCTTCTTCCTCTTCTTGCTCCGCTCGTGCTCTCTCTTCCTCCTCCTGCGTCTGCTGTTGTCGTCTTGTTTCCTCAGCCTGTTTCTCCCGACGAATGCGGTCTTTCTCCGCCAAACTCGGCACGCTTGGTGCCTGGCTCGTAATCTGTCGTCTGGCACCAAATGAGATCCCTTGATTTCCTTGACTAGCCCCACCCATGTAACCGTATTGGTGAATGTTCCAAGCAGGCACGGTCCCAGCTTCGTCCGTTTTACGGCTCCAGCTGCTGGTCACACTTGGTGATTTTGTGCTGTTTTGCGATCCAGTCGAACCACCTGTGAGAGCTGGACTCATGGCCCTGGCTGTTGTCGGCTTGGTAGGACTGGAGGCGCGAGCGGTTGGTGTTGTCCTCCATGATGCAGGAGTCCCGTTTGTGACATAGGTGCTGCCAGTGCTGTTCGGTGAGATGACACCAGACTTCTTGGGTCCTACGGTGTAATGGAATCTTGAGGGATTCGCAGCATGAGCCTGTCGACTGAAAGCACTCATGCACTGCAGAACCTGAGCAGGATCCTTTCCCTCGAACAGGTCAACCGTCAAGAACCGGTCGTGAGCCGGCATGTTGAGTGGTGGCATCTCACAAGCCTTGAGAAAGTGGCTGATATTCTCCATCTGTATGAACGGCATCCCACTCTTCTTGTATTTGATTCCAGGCGGAGGCAGGACGAGATTGGCCAATTTACATAGTGCAACCCCATCTTTCAGCGCTTCTAGTAGATCGCCAGGTGACAATGACTCTCCAAGGGCATCTTCGATAAAAGTTCGGGTCTCATTGGCAGCGGTGGGGGTATATCGACCAAGGCGAAGTTTGCGCATGTCAGCGTCCAAGGACGTAACGGACGCCATGATCGCGAGAAGCGTGTCAGGTCAGGCTTGCAGTCTTGTAAAAACCTGGTATTTGCGGAACTCTTGAGGCGCAAAAGCTCGGTATCAGAAGTATCATGCAAGGTGGTGCGCCGCAGGGCTCTTGTTCCTGCTGACAATGACACAACATGTGCATGGCGCATGCGGGCCGGGGCCGTTGTCAGGGTAGGGGAGGGCCGATGAACGCATACCCGTCCCAGTTGTGAGCATTTGATGCTATTCTAGGCTGATTAGAGATGGTTATGCTGTGCAAAGAGATTCAGGCTTCCAGGATACTCATAGATTAGGTCATATCCACTTCTTGAATTTAGAGCTGTCTTCTAGGAGCCTGTTAATCCACGCCGAAGTACTATCAATCATTCACGATATAGCAGTCGAGTGCTTGCGGCCTGACCATCGCCCATCCGGGATCGTCCACGTGGATCCCCACACAGTCATTCGTCCGCTATCGTCCCACCTTCACCACATCACCATCGTATCAACACCACATACCCGAACCTTGGGACTTCTCCCTACACGGCCACCACTCGCGAGTACGGTCGACTTTCGCTTTACCTTTATCTGATTCCATCGATTATGGATTCCATGAGACATCTCTCCACTTCGCTACCCGCCCGACGCACAGAGCAGACGCAGGAGTTGTTGACGGCGTTCAAGGCAGCCGCCTTGTCTGTCACTAACCTATACAAAACTTCAGCCTCAGCACAAAACAGTGCGCGGCTAGGCGGCTATCAAGACGCTCTGGATGATCTCCTAGCTTTCTTGGACAGAGAGCACCTTGGGCTTGGAGACGGTGAAGGATGGCGGGTAAGGCAGTGGGCTACCGAGCGTCTAGACGATGGCGTCCTACGACAACCGCAAAGTGATGATGACGAAGACGAGAACACGAAGGAAGAAGCCACTGCTGGTACCAGAAGCTCGTCGCCTGAGATGACACGGAAGCCTGCCATTAGCGAAACGAGCGAAGAATCCTCCGCGGAGCGAAGACCTGTGTCCGAACCACCGCAACAGCAGCAGGTGCCACATAAAGAGCAGACAGCAAGCGTGCTGGCAGATGCACTACCTTCCCCACAACTACTCCCTCCACAAGAATTCACCTTTCGATCGACACAGACCTACCCCACCAACCACGACAGAGACGTCAGCAACAGCATGGAAGTGGACCATTCTACCAACCATAGCACAACATCAGATGGTACAGTCAGAGTGATCACAAGACCGTCCCGTCAACGGCACAACCGAACACGAGGTGGAGGTGGTGAAAACACCCGTCTGTCCACCTTGAATTTCAACCTTGGCACTGGAGCTGGTAACAAGCGTAAGATGCCATACGGAGAGTTCTTCGACATCTCAGACTTGCAAGAACAGAGGCATGGAGGGCATGATCGGAAGGATGGAGGTGGGAGAGGAGGCAAGCGAGGCCGGCATGTTTAAGAAGATTTTGGTCAGAAATTTCGTACTAGCATTGCGTGGTTCGGAAACATCGTCATGGTCGGGATAGCATAGCGAGGGATTATTGCTTGTTGGCGGAGGACTTGCAGGTGGTGTTGGGTGCCTTTGCGCAGACATGATTATGCTATGTAACGAAGCCTGAATTTTCGTTTGTTTCTGTAAAGTCTTGCTAGATACCCACCCCGTCCAACAGATTTACATTATGCAGCATGAAAAACATATTATTTATACTGCTATTATCTTTACGACCTCTCCATTGCAAGTCTCATACATTAGGCAAATTACTGTCCATGGATTATATGTTGCACATAGCCATTGCCTGCGTATGGACAATTTTGTGGTAGCTCATGTTGCTGTGGCTGATGATCGTCATCGAACCCTGTGCTCAATTATAGTTATTTATCCAGCTACAGTACTTTATTCTCTGCGATTCAGCAGTTTCTCACAACTACACAACTTATTATACAATGTCAACCGTAACAATGCTAAGTCGTCCGATGCTCACATTTCGGAGCATTCGAGCTCTACCACGAAACCCGCCATCAACAGTAACACGAAACCTTTCCACCTTACCAAGCAATCCACACATCGTACATTCTGCCCACTCAACCATTCACCAGACCACCACTGACCATTTAGCAGTACATCCACGACCGGCCCTCCAATCCCTCCAATCGCTATCTCCTCTCCTACCTCTCTCGTTCACCTCCCAACGAAAGCCTCGCCATCGGCAGCACTCCAATCCTCCCTCCCACGCCGGAGTCTTTCCGCGAGAACCACGCATTCCTAGACCTCGTCCAGTCCGTCATCCGCGAGCACGCCCACGCCGATCCGGATGTCCAAGCTCAAGCGGCCATGTACCAATCGCAAGCCGGTTCCGCGCTCGGGTCTGGCGGGATGTTCTTCCCGCAGTCGCAGACGCAACGCAACAAGGCGCGGATGAACAAGAGGTCTGGTGACGGGGCAGGAGGGGCCAGCTCGCAGGGCGGAATGGGCGGTGCGGGACGTGGTGGTTGGATCCACGTCGCAGATCAGCGTAATCCGCCGGACTTTGGACGCGTCGCGTGGCCGGAGGATATCTTTGGCAGCTTGGAGTTGGATGGCGAGGGCAAGTTTGTGGATACCGACGGGAAGTATCAGGTGGCCGGCACGTATCGGGTGGTGACGAGGGAGGGGGTGTTGGGGTTGAGCCCCTTCCTGAGGGAGAAGGTGGTGCAAAGGTTGAAGGAGTTGGAAGAGCAGGTGGCTAGGAATGCGTGAAGATGTGACGTTGGTGATTGGATGGACGAGACTGATCTGGAGATGCTTCCCAAGGCCAGAAAGCAATCAATTACCTCACAGGACGCAACAGGAGGACCAGACGACACAGCCCGGCGTCATTTGCTCGAGTCTGTGAATGACAGGCTATGGCGATTTGTCACTAGCACTAGCCACTGCTGCTGTGTTATGTACGCTGGGCTCGATTTATGTCATCAAGCTATATCACGGACGACTACGCTCACGCCAGGAGTCGATACTGTTATGATGCTAGGACAAGTCTCCCATGCAGGAAATCATCATTGGCCGAGATGGTTGGAAGCATGTCTGGGTGTTTCGAGCATCACGACATAGAAGAATTTGAAAACGACTCATGTGGTGCACGCCAAACATCGCACTACCATCCACCTCAATGGCGGTGGCAATGTAGCCTCCGGCCATTTCGATATCTGGGATAAGGTGGAGCACGGATGGCCTATTGGCGACAAGTCGGAGACCAGGCACCCGTATGTAAAATAGCTGCAATAAGAGAAGGCAGAGGTTCACGAAACGGTGTATGCAGGCCGATCTTTTGGTAATGTATGGGAGAGAATAGTATGGAATTGAGAGATCAAGGCTGTGAGACAGCGAACGAATCTTTGATGTATGATTAGATAGCCCGACCAGCAGGCTCTGTACTATACCAATACGTGTATATGGTCATTGAAGAAAGCTTCTTCAGTGCACGCCTTCCTCCCCTGTACGCCTTTCTAGGAAACTGTACTCGAAGCACTTGTACGAGGTATAACGGACTTCTGCAGAAGTGTCCACAACAACTCCGTGAACATGCTTCTGAGAAACTAAGTCCTCATCGTAGACTTGAAATAATGTCCCAGATATTCTAAGTCTGCCGTTGCTGGCCATTAGGTCCCCACGCTGCACCTTCATGATGTCTCTGATTTGGGCTCATCGTAAACACCCTCCCAAGCAGTGGTCTCCACCGTCACTCCGTTCGCACATCTAGTAGAAAAGTCAGATACTCTTCCAGCCAGTATATGGTAGGCACGGGAACCAGAGGCAAGCATACTGTCTGAACAACCGCAACACCGGCTGGCATACCACTTTCGTCCGCAGGTCCTCGCGTGGCCCGTCGAGATCGCATTCATACTGGATCATCTTCTTGAGCGCGCATTCCTTCAAGTCGATCGCCGGCTTGTGCCGTTTGCCATTGGGCTTGTGTTTGATCGCTTCCTCGAGTCGTGAGGCGGGGAATGCTTCGACGTGGGGCGCCATGATTGTTTGACCCCCAGATGAAGCGGAGGTTTGGTTCTTCCTTTCGCCACCTCACGCACTTTTCCCACTCAAGTCCGTGTGTTCGTGGTACAATGTAATGCCAGATTGAGAAGAGAAACAGAAATTCTCGGGAAATCGCCAAGTCAATGATGAAGCAGACAATGGGCGTTGCGATCGAAGAGAATGGCAGACGACCTGGGGAAAAGACTACTTGCGGAGATTGAGGAGATTGGACTGGACGAGGTGCATACTTGTAATGTATAAGACAACACAGCCAAGCAGGAGTGCTAACGACATCACCAGATCCTCTATCGCGTACAATTACGAAGCCATGATGCCTCTGAACCGATCCCATATTTCGGCCTGGCCGCTCTGGATGCCATCCTCAATGCCACCCAACGGCCCACAGCGAGAGCAGAACCTATACCGCCCGTTATCGAACTGACTTCTACTTCACCGGGAGGAGGCAGCACACACATGCTCTACCATCTCTGCGCTCTCGCCACCCTCCCACGAACCTACGGTGGAAAGCAGGCCGGCGTGATTCTCGTCGATGCAGACAATACCTTCTCCATCTCGCGATTAGCGCAACAAATCGCCTACCATATCAAGCAGGGCTCTTCTCCAGAGGACCGTAACGCGGATATAGAAAGGACAGTCCTCGACAGCTTAACGCACATCCATGTCCTACGCCCACAGTCTCTCGCCTCGACCATCGCCTCCATCCGCGCCCTGCCCACGTATCTCTTCACCCCGCGCAAACACCAGTCCATCGACCGTTCGATCGCTTTTCTGGCCCTTGACAGCGCCACGGCGTTCTCCTGGCAAGCCCGTGCTACAGCAATAGCGACAGCAGCCGAAGTCGAGGCCAGCGCTTCTTCTGATACCCATGAAACCTACGCCACACTCACGCAGACCTTGCAGGATATTTCGAAACAGCTCACCTGTCCGCTAGTTCTGACAGCGCACTTACTTCACCCTCTCCCACCAGCAGCCGGGTATCAGACGCAGAACATCATCCGACCAACGCTGCCAGCTCCGATGTCGACGCTGCCGACGCTTCGTCTGATCGTGCGGCGAGTCCCCGTGCGTAAGTTCCCAGCCGGCATCAGCGCGAGTGAAGCGCGACGCGAAGCGGCGGATCGACAGCGTGCGGTGGATGCGGGCAAATTCGAATGTGTGGTGAACGAGTGGGGCATGGATGGGGAGAGGATGCGGGGACTCAGGGGCGGACGGAGTGGATTTGAGTTCAGGATCACAGGGGATGGCGTGGTGATGGAAGGGGAAGAAGAAACAAATCAGCAGAGGCAGGACGAGGAGCCTGGCGAGGTTGGCTGAGACGATGTCGGTTCATGTAGAAATAGAACGAGGGACAACCGAAAACTCTTAGTGTTATGATGCAAACGTGATTTCAGATCAAGCTGGCTCGACCGAGTTGGTGGGAGAAAGATGTTCTTGTAATGATGGTAAGTACCGAAATGCCAGTGGACCGTCGGGTCCCGTACATAGCCTCATAATGCACATATGTACGCCGATTTTCATGCCATAACGCCGTCCGGGTTGCAGGTTCCTCCATCTCCCGAGACAGGCGGTTGATCCAAAAGAAAAATCCACATAGCTGACTTTTATAGCCGCTTTACCAAATGTCGTGTTATCATCGAAAGAGACCCTGAAGCTGTTACAATATCATGCTCAAAGAATGCTTTCACAATGCCGGTGCATGTACTCCAAAACTCAAGCTCGCTCACTCCGTAGCGTGCTTGTTGGAAAAGGGGCTTTCCTCGGATTTTCCACCTAACCCATCATGACTGGGTGCGCTGCTAGCTTGTCTGGTCGCCTCCTCGATAACTGCACTTAGTCCACCAGCGCCTCGGTTCGGACGGGTGTCTGGGCGCACGCTCACGTTACTGGCAAGACTAGTGTAAGGGCTGAGCTTCGATGTGCTAGACGCCTGTTCGGTTGGTTGTGTTTCACTTGCATCAAAGAACGGGCTTTCGACTGGCTGTATCGGGGGCGGCGTTGCTGCAGCTGCCTGTTGGGTAGCGTTGAGAAGACTCCGTCGGGCACGAGCATGATCTTCTATGTCGTCGTCGTCCGAAGTCTCGTTGCCACCTTCTGTAAGGGGAGAAGACACACCAGGCGCATGCTTCGCACTCACTTCCGGTACAGTCGCACCTGCGGGCCGAGCGATTGGGAAACGTCCCTTGCCCTTAGCACCTCCTACTGTCACTTGCGTCGCTTTTACGAATGATGCACCCGCAGGCGCACCTGACGAAAGTTTATTGCCCTGGCCAGGCATTGCAATCTGAAAGCCTTTTTGTGTCAGAGGGATATTGGCGGCGAACTCTGCGTGTGCGTTGACGGAAGCAGAAGACATAGACTCAGAGGTAGGCGAGTGTGCTGAAGGCGTAGATGCTGGGGAGTTCTTCACAGACACCATACGTGGTATCGCGCGAGCAGCAGGCATTGCGGGCATGGGCTCTGCAGTGGCGTCGTTGTGGTAGATCGTGGAAGCGATGGACGATCGAGCCAAGGACGGTGTAATGGATCGACGACTGAACTGGGTGTATTGTGTGTCTCTGTTGCCAGCCGATCCGAGCGACGAAGTGCCCGAGTACGTGCTACCTCGTAGATCCCTCGGACTGAAGAACAAGGTATCTCCTTCGTTGCTGAGAGGGCTATGTGGTGGCTGTGGACTGTTGGCAAGCCCGCGAAGTGCGGCTGGTATTGGCGGCACTGGATTTGCTTGGAGGACACTATCCCGAGCGGTTCCATTCCTGTTTGTGACTCCTGGAATATAAGCAATCTGAATGATATTGCTTGCGCGGCTGAGTATTGACGTCGCAAAGCTCGCTCTTGTCCGGGTGCTGCCCGCATCTGTCTGCATTGTGAATCGCGTTGACCTCTTTGCGGTTGCGATATCATCCGCCGCCCACTCTTCGGCCTCTAGTTCTTGCTGTGCCCGTCGTTTCTTGATCCAGAAGCGCCATACCAAGAACACAATGATTGCGGTCGCCGCCAGTCCACCTAGCACACCCCCAGCAATTGCTCCTACATTCGAGCTCTGCGATGGTGGTGGAGGATTTGGGTCGTCGATACAAGTGTTATATGAGCAATGGTCGCAAGACTGAGGGACTAAAGAGCAGATCTCGGTGCTTTTGCAGGTGGGACAACTCGGCACAATGCCTGGAGTACACAGGACACATCTCTTGAACACAGTATTTAATGTTCGCTCGACATCTGTGTCTCTTATAAGCTTACTGACCATTGACAGTATCCCAGGGCTGTTGTAACCATACCAATTCCCAAATCAGCGCGAGACATGACTGCAGTTGGGGCGCTGCTATAGTCTGTGGACAGAATCTTCGGTAGGTTCCTCGTCGATGGAAAGTTTCCGCTCTTCAATTTGTCTGTTTGTGCCCAACTGCTGCGTTTGTGCGCGCAGCTCGCTTTGCAGGAGGTCGTCCGATCGTTGTTGTCGCAAAGCCCATAAGTCGTATGGATACTGGCTGTAGGATCCTGTTCTGACTAGCAGTAGATTCGCAGACAGTCGATACACGCAATTTGATTAACGAGCGACTAAAGTGAACAAAGAGTGTAGAACAAAGAGTGAAGTGTGAGATTGAGGGATCGTTTGCCCAAGTTGGAAGAGGGAGCGGATGTGTAACGAGGGCTTCAGGGCATTGCGAGTCGGTAAGTTCCGATTAGCTACGTCGCGAATTAGCGTTTGGGATAGAGTTCACCTATAAGCTGTCACGGCAGACCCTACATACACTAATCTTCCATAATGCCTGCACATATAACCAATATTCAATAAACGATACCAGGTAGGTAGCCTTAGCACAGCCGCTATCACCAGGCTGAAGTTGTACAGAAACGGACACTTGCAGCAAATAGACGATTGAGTGGAACAGCGAGATTGGCATCAATGTCCGAACAAGGTTCTTTGGCCTTTCCTTCATACTAAGAACAATTATAGCAAAGATGCATCCCTACTCCCAACGCCATGCTAATGAAACAATTAGTCGCTGTGCAGGCCGAAGCAGGACCAAGGCAGGCTGTGAGATGCAATCAGATCCTCAGCGCCCGCCGATTGCCGCTGCGTCTCCAATGCCCTATATCGTAGTTCACCACGACGCCCTCCGGCATACCGACGTCCACTTCTGCGTTCGAGGACGTGATAGCCATATTCTTCTCGGCATCCTCAGCCTCTTCAGATGCCCCGATATCCTTCAGAAGGTCCGAGAACACCTCTTCGCTTCTCTCTATCTTTCTCGCGTGCCTTGTCTTGCCTTGCCCACGTAACGCCGAGCTTCTGTCCCGTTCTGCCTTCATTGCGCCTGCTTTCGCTGCCGCCGCAAGTTTCCTCAACGCCTGTTCTGCTAACATCCCTTCTTGTGTTGCCCGTTCACGCATCTTCCTCGGGTCGAGTTCTCGCTCGGGGAATACCGGCGTCTCCATCCAAGCATGTCTGGGCGGCAGAAGCGGAAAGTGCTGAGGGATGTATTTTTTTGGTGTCGTATCCACGAGTGATGATAGTAGATTGGAGAAGTCGGGTGCTTGAGCTGGTTCTGGGTCCGGTTCTGGTATTGAAGGATACGCGACTCCTTCGGGAAGACTCAAGCTTAGCTGAGGCTGCAAACGGGAAGCAGTCGCGCTGTTTGGCATCAAGGACAACGCTGATGTGAAGTCGACGGCGGTGGCTCGCGATCGTCGCGCCGCATGCATGGATGTTTTGACATAGCCCAGAAACTTCAGCATGAATTCCTCGGTATGCGACCTGAACATCTCCAGCGCACTCGCGTCCACACTATCAAACCCTGCCACCTTCAGCGCTGCACTAATGCTCTTCAGCAGTTGACCCTGCGCGAATATCGGGCTCTGAGGTGCCGGCTCGAGGTTGGGCGGTATTTGTTGACGATAATGTAACGAGCGGTGTATCTTTCGTTTCTTCGTAAGTGATTCATCCATCGCGCTCGAGAGTGGCCTCTTGCTTCCCGCAAGTGAAGTGGTCTGCATCATGATGATGCTAGGGTGCGCCGACAGCACCGGTGGATGCAAGACATTCGTGTTCTCTTGCTTGTGATTGCAGATTGAGGAGGCAGCAATAAACTTCTTGGCGTATGACTGCTTGAAGTCATGACCATACTTTGGGCAGCGTACATGTGTGAAGTGAAGCCTGTGCACGGACCGCTTTCAAGCAGGTAGGGCTGAACACGTGGTGAATAGATATACGCATATTCCCCATCGAGTGCCAATATAGTATTACTCTTACCTTATCATCGATCGTCGTCAAGTATATTGGTCTTGTTTCAAGCATTAGGGCACATCATCACTTACTGGACTGAAATGCAGAGCAACAACGATTCGTGACTTGGTTCATTCCAATGGTTTTAGCATACCTACGTCTTCCTCGTCTCGTCCTCTTCCATGCGTAGGTTGATGAGGTACATGTAAGTAGGTTCATTCATGGTATAGCTCAGCAGGAATCCAGCACTCATGTGGTCAACACGCTTCACACAAACTTCACACTCCAGGTCATCTTTCCTCTGCGAAAAGGCACAACCTCAATCTTGCCATCTTCGGTGCTGAGAATGTCAGCTATAGCCTCAACCGGCTTCGACAACACAACTTTCTCTCCGGACTTGTCTGGCACGCCATAGAAGCTGCGGCCGAAGTCACTGAGGAAACCTCTCAACTTCTCCTCCGTCACATCATCTGCGGTGAAAACTTTCGTCTCGATGGCTTGTTCAAATGCGTCGATGACCAGCCCCACAGCGTTTGGTTGTGTAAAAACACCCGCAGCAAACCTGTCTGCTCTCTTCACGATCGCAGGATGTGGTGCGGAGTCAGTGCCGAAGAAGAACTTCGGATTGCCACTGACAGCAGCAAGGAGAAGAGCACGACGGTCTGAAGGAAGCTTTGCCACAGGCTTGCAAAAGCAATGCGGGTCACCGGCCCAGTCGTCGACGATCATAAACAAATGATGCGCTGTGATTGTTGCTGCAACAGTTGGCCCGCAAGCTTTTACAGCTTCAATTGCCGCGGCTGTAGTACAATGCTCGAGAATAATCCTTAGCTTGGGGAACTTCTTGTGCAGATCATGCAGCGTCGGCAGGAAGGCTTCCTCCGCACTCAAAACAGTGATGTCTTTGCCGGCGCTGGGAGGTAGCTCGCCGTGTAAGTTCAACACCATGTCTTGACGCTCCATTTCCTCGAAGACAGGATAGAACTCCTCGTAATCCATCACACCGTGATCAGAGTGGGTCGTGACACCATGTGGATATGACTTCACGCCAGTGATGCCAGCCTTTTTCGCCTCAATGATCGTTTCAGGCGAGATGTTGGGATGCAGATACAGGGACATCAGGAAGTTGACACCAGGCTCGATTGTCTGTAACCGCTTCCGGTAGTTCAGCGCATGCTGGACGGTCGTGATCGGTGGCACAAGGTTGGGCTGGTTGGGAAGATCAGGAAGCTTTCTTCAAGAAGTGCTGTTGCTGTACACTACCATAACAAAGACAGTATTGACACCACCACGACGAATGGTCGGACTGATACCCGGTCAGCGCGATTCGTAGACTAAGTCGCACGGAAGAGTGACTGAACATACACAACCAGCTCAGTCATGTCGCCATCGCGCAGGTGGACGTGCATGTCTGCTGCGGCGGGCAGCTCGAGGCCCTCAAGCTTTGCGAGAAGACCCATGTTTGCAGTCGATTGATTTTGAAGCAGTATACTGTCTCCGTACCTTGGTCTTACTTCCTGCGATACCGAGAACTTTGTTGAATCACATATAGAAGGAGATTTCAAACTTCGCTCGTCACGATCACAATCTAGCTAGTCATTAGCTGTGGTAAAGGTCAGCGATAGGGAAAGCTTGGTTGGTGATGCCTTAAGGCTGCAACCTAAACAGAGGAACGCATCTAACACGCGACCTCGGCGAACATTGGAGTTACCCCCTGGTTCAGTTCCACGGGTCGTTTAATAACTTTCATATCAGTCGAGAATATGTCCTCTTGACACAAGGCCTACAACATCATCATAGAGGATGTCTACCGCAATGCCTGGGAAAAGAAGCCGCAAGAATTTCGCGACCTTTGAAGGTCTGTCGGACAAAGGACCGCCTATAGGCAAACCTCCAGCATATAGCGGGCCCAGTCACGACTACGACTCGGATCCAAAGTGGCGTAGCAAACCATTGACTCCTACCCAACTCCTTGTGCATGACATCCGACTGGAGACTCTCCGAAGGGATGCAGGACCTCGACTGGAAGTCAACGAGCTCAGAGCAGGTAATTTCGTGCCAGCAAGTGCTGCAGTAACTTCCGCGGCTGCCTATGCTCATGCTGCACACGCTGCGACAAATCCGATCGAACAGCGTAAGTTGTCTGCGCTCGAGGACGATTACGGCTGGATGCGTCACCTGCGACTCTCACTCAATGAGCAGAATCATGAATATCTCGAGGCAACCAAGTGTCGCTGGGTGCATTGTTCGTCAAAGTTTACAGAATACCTCTCAGGGTTTTTGTGGGGTTTGAGTGAGGACTTGGTCTGCGCAGCAACTTCCATCCGTCTGCTCGAAAACGCCATCCAACGCAACACACGTTTCTCGCAACATGGTAAATACTTCGTACCGTTCTGCGAGTCCCTTCAACCGGATCCTGCCAAACGAGGCGAGGCTGCCAACTACCCAATGCTACTTTCTGTACCATTCCTCGACTGGACTGTTCTGGGTAAGGCGCCACCACTGCGATTCCAGATCGATAAGAGGCATGGTCAAGAGTCTACTAAAACGACTATGCATCCTATACGGTCGATTCTGCAGCACTTTTTCCGACTAGAAGACACAGACGATCGCGAAAGCTCACAAGTCTTCGCAAGGCATAAGCCGTGGGCTACCGATCGTGCGATGGACCTTGAAGTACGACAATGGTATGGGCATTATCCTTCCGGTTTGAATGTGGATGAGTTGTGGATCTTGGCTATCGATGCCGAACACATCGTCACGTTTTCAAGCAATCAAACATGGAAATCTCGTTGGCCTCCCCTGCAGTTGTCCAGCCGAATATCGGATATCAGCTTCCGCGGCATCAGAGATGACTTTTTCGCAGCGGACGAATACCGAGAATATACTGCAATGATGCATGTTTTCGCCAGTCTGAGTGGCGCTGTAGGGATGCTGCATCGGAACTTCTGGCCAGACATTGTGCTATGCTTGACAGACCGTTACGCTGGCCACCTTGGTCATCTCCAGTACCGCTTGCATCGAACGCCGAGTACGAAATTAGTCCTGGAACTCATCTCTTGTCAAGAGGAGCTCAACATCGTGGTACAGATCACACAGCAACAGCTCAATATGATCGCAGATCTTCAAGCAATGACGCAACCTGAGGAGGAGAATGTGTTCGAGACAGGCATCATAAACCAACACCGTCGTCCAATGTCCTCAGGATATGGGGATTACTCCGATGGAGCCGGACATATGCCTCGGCATCGCAGGGAATCTAATCATTTCCGTCGCCGACAAACATCGACTCTCACAGATCCATTGGCACAGCTCGCCGACAATTTAGAGCGCGAACTCGTCGATCTCCAAGATCTGCGTGACAACACGGACAGGCTGGTGACCAGGACCATCCAGCTTGTTAACATCCGTCTCGAAGATCACGGACGTGCCATTATCGTCTTCACAGTCGTCACGATCATCTTCCTACCTCTAAGTTTCGTCTCCAGCTTTTTCGGTATAAATACGTACGACATGAGAAATCTGCAACAAACGCAATGGCTGTTCTGGTTGGTAGCCGTGCTGACCACGGCTGGAGTTGTTGGCATCAGTATGTTCTTGGCCTTCAAGAGTCCAGAGATATGGGAGGGTGTGACGCAGAGTAAAGAAGTGCGAAAGGAGAAACGAGTCACCCGACTGAAAGCTAAGAAGCAGAGAGCGGAATTCAAGCAACGTCTACGAGGCTTAGGCCTCAATCCTGGGGTGGAGGAACTTGAAGATTGGCCCAAGGGTGCATGAGAGCGTTCAATCATGATTTACGGGTGTACGATATAGTATCTGGGATCTCGGGCTGACATACGGAGTCTTTATATGTACCTTATGTTATATGAATTTCGAAGACATGAACACGGTGGAGGCGAGAATATCAAGGTAGCTAGATGTACCTACTAGGAGGCTTCGTCAAAACAGTACTTCTGCCTTGTTGCCTGACTTGATGGTCACATGCCTCGAGGTATGCACGCCTAATCGCGAATATGATTCACTTACATCTTTGTCACATGCGGTCTGTCACTTTGCGCAACGTGAGCATCGTTTACCTTTTGTAAACTTTCATACCGTCCTCTTGATCATTACGGTCTCCGCTGTTCAGGACTCCACTCGCTTTTACAGTCACTCTGCGAGGCCTCGGCTGCTTGTCACTACTTACATCATCTCTTGCTTGTCGCGTGCACCTGAGGAATCGGTCTTCAACGACACACCCGCCACAGAAGAGGTTCGCCAAGGAGTACAGACTGCTGCTGGCAATAAGCCTTAGCAAGAGCCAAGATGTTGAAAATATGGAGCATGAAACAGCAGCAGCAGAAGACCGATCAGGCATCGGGTGCGAGTAAGAAGAAGAAGGTCACAGCTGCACAACTGCGAGTGCAAAAAGGTATCTCAGCATCCAGAGAAGATGGTGTCGTAAATCAAGTTAACATGGGGACGGCACAGATCTTTCCGAACTTGCTCTTCCTTCCACCATGAAGACCACATTCCCAAACCCCGATGACATCCTCAACTTTACCCTCACTCTCACCCCAGACGAAGGACTCTACAAAGGCGGCATCTTCAACTTTAGCTTTGCCATTTCGCAGAACTTCCCACACGAACCGCCGAAAGTCAAGTGCAAAGAGAAGATCTACCACCCCAACATCGATCTGGAGGGAAATGTCTGTCTGAACATTCTGCGAGAAGACTGGAAGCCGGTGCTCAATCTGAACGCGGTGATCGTGGGACTACAGTTCTTATTCTTGGAGCCCAACGCAAGCGACCCGCTGAACAAGGAAGCCGCAAACGATCTGATGAGCGATCGGGACCGTTTCAAGAGGAATGTACGGAGTTCCATGGCTGGTGGTGCTGTGAAGGGAGAGACATTCGACCGGGTGATGAAGTAGGACTGATTCATAGTTCGGCGAATGGAACGAGGACGAGACATGGGAACACAGATGAACGATTTGCGTGGCTTGACCATCGGTCGCCACAAGACGCAGATATAGAACATGCCCACTGGGATTCTATAGATGAGAACACGACGATATATTCATGACAGTGCTGTTGGTGCCAGAACCGCCTGAAAATGAGGCCAATGTCTTTCCCAAGCATTGTGGCATGTGGCATGCACTACTCGGCATCCTCAGGGTTTGGTGATGGGGATATCGAACAAGCTCGCATTCACCAGGAGTCTCGGGCTCGCATTTGAATTTCACGTATTCGGTGCTTCTGTGCTGGCTATCGAATGTTCCAAAGACGGAAAGAGTTCAGCTTACCGCGATCCTTCATCGCGTGCATTGAAGGTCACCAACTGCCAAACCACATGCCAGGGGTTGTGGAACCACACGCCTCGAACATCTCGTGGAATGCATTGTTCAGAGCGGTTTTTACGTTCGATTCAATGCTTAGCATCTCGTATAATATGCTCTGTCAACTTCGTTTAGGTCCATAATTCAATCTTTCTTACAAAGAAGCTTAAATTGAAGTAGTTCTTGCTCATCTCGTTGACAGGGCGTCGGTGTCTCCTTCCTAATAGGGGCACAACGTAGCGAAATCCGCGGACCCACTTTAAAGTGCTCTTCCGTATTTGATCACATATATGTTGACGTTGTCACCTCACTTCGTGGTCAACCAACACCACCTCCAGCAACCACTGAGGAAATGGCTAACGTCGACACAATCCCAAATACCATCCGGCGGATCGGTGCTGGAGTGCTGAACATGTACTCCGACATCCGCTCCTTCGATCCCTTCAACATTGACTGGGAAAATGCAAACTACACAGCGCTGTTTCTCGGCTTCGTCGTGACAGGGATATTTCTTTTCGTACTCGTCGCCCAGCTCACCGACCCTGGACAGACGCAGCCAGGCATTCATTCAAAGAACTGGGCTGTCAGCAATAGCCAAGGTGTGGTGCACAATCCTGACGACCCTCCAATCCCGCCACCAACGGAGATCGTCAGTCTACGCATTTATCCAATTAAGAGCTGTCGTGGCATCGAAATCA
Source organism: Microcyclospora tardicrescens (assembly GCA_003012245.1). NCBI lineage: Eukaryota > Fungi > Ascomycota > Dothideomycetes > Capnodiales > Microcyclospora > Microcyclospora tardicrescens. The sequence goes on from PXOE01000015.1 coordinate 144,473, forward strand.
GCAAGACGCGACTACGTACTTCCGGCTTGACCTTAGACCGGAACTGGATGTTCATCGACCTGGCGAAACGTGACTTCATGACTATCCGCAGTAATGCGTCGATGACCCTCATCGACACCAACATCTTCCAAGACGAGAAGACGGGCGAGCAGATGCTTGAAGTCAGCATCCACGGAACAGACGCATCCATCACTATCCCTGCATTCCCGACGAAAGCCTGGCTTGAGGAGAATACCAAACTCTCCAACGTTATCATCTGGGGCGAGGATACCGATGGTTACGAGTACCCTCCATCAATCAACAAGATCTTCTGCGACTACTTCGGCAAAGATGTTGCGCTCATCTACAAGGGTCCGACTGCGCGCAATGTTGCTGTAAATGGCTCCGAGAAACTATACGGTAAAGCAACACGTCATCATTTCGCCGACGTGATGAGTCTCCAGGTGGCGTCTGAAGCGTCCATCAAAGACCTTAACCGTCGTCTGAAGCTCAAGGAAGATGTTTCTATCCCTGAATTGACCGTTGAGCGCTTCCGTCCCAACATCATTGTGCGTGGACGTGACGACCATCCCTGGGAGGAAGACACCTGGAAGCGCATCCGCATCGTAACGTCGATCCCAGCGCAAGAAGCCATCTACAAGATCGATCTCGATGTCGTGGCGCGCTGTGCACGCTGTCGGGTACCCAACGTTGACCCCACTACGGCCGTCGAGCATAAGAAGGAGCCGTGGGACGAATTGATGAAATACCGCCGCGTCGATGAGGGCGGCCCAGCCAAGTACAAGCCGTGCTTCGGGATGTTGTGCATTCCAAAGAATGAAGGCGTGGTGCAGGTTGGCGCAACCTTGGAGGTATTGGAGACGACCGACAAACACGTTTATAACACGGCCCGATTTCAGGATTTGTGAGGCAGGCTTCGAGGTCTTGGTACAGGCAGGCAGGGCATAGTCTTGCTCAAGCTCCATCATGATCTGCTGATCCAGAGCGCTGGCGTTTCGGGCTTGCTGGTGGGAGGTGTAAGGGAATACTTACTCTCGAACAGGGTTGTGTTCAGTGCTTGTAGCATGTCGAGGATCATTATAAACGAGTCTCATAAATCATTCGACCCACGTTTGGAGACGAGTGTGTCCCATCCTCACTTTCGTTATTATGCATACACGCTTTTCCATACTGCTCCGCTTCCCAGGACCAGAAACTATGATGCCTGGTGTGCATCTACTAATTCCCCAGGTATATGTATCCAAGGCCTCGTGAACGACACAGCTTCATGCGCGACACGCTGGATGAATAAGAGGTTCATGTTCGGCAACATCTGGTACATGCGTACTGCTACGTGCTTCTTCTCATAAATATAGAACCTTCCAGGAGTACACCCTAAAATCAGAGATTCTTCTCGCTACTCGACCCGCTGGCATCGCCCATCCCAGCCTCGGCCTTATACGCCTCATCTTGGCCCGCCCGCTCTCGATTCTCAATGGTATCGAGCCGGCGCTTCTGCGCGCCCGTCGCCGCAACACCCGCCTGTCCGACGCTGCCGTGGCGGCGGTGCTCCTCGGTGTCGAGGTAGCTGATGAGCAGGTGGCCGTGCTTGTCGTAGCGGTTTGGCGTAACCTTGGGGCTGGCGCGGCGCACGGCGTCGAAGACGCTGGTCGACTGGTAGAATATCTCGTCCATCTCCTCGAGCGAGCGGTAGGCGGTCTCCGGGTAGCAGAAGTAGACGCACGGCACGATGAAGGCGTTGATGACAGCGAAGCTGGGAAATTGAATCAGTATTGGATGACAATCTCACAGTATGTATTTTGGTGGAAGAGAGAGACTTACATGATGTATGTTCTATACTCAATGTTCGCGAATGCGATCGGGGTGATCATAACGACCATGCTAAAGGAAGCCTGTTAGCGAAATTGTCGTCATGTCTGCAGCGGATGGCTTACAAATTGAAGATCCAGTTAGCAGAGGTGGAGAGTGCGTTCGACTGAGCACGGATCCGCAGGGGAACGATCTCTGCTGGGTACAACCAGGTCATACCCAGCCACCCAATAGCGAAAAAGGTGTTGAAGATGAACAGAAACACTGCCGCCGCGATTCCCATGCCGCTATCCTTTTTCGAGGTAAGTCCGGCCAAGAAGCACATTGAAGCGGATTGTCCAATGGCTCCGAACAGCATCAGTGGCCGACGTCCGATCTTCTCCACAGTAAAGACCGCAACCCAGGAAGCCAGGAAGTATTCCGTTCCATTCAACGCCGCGAGTAGTCGCGACAAGCCAGGCGAAAGTCCGATGTTTTGCTCGTAAATTGTCGCTGCATAGTACGTGATCAGGTTGATGCCTGAGATTTGCTGGAATACTTGGTTCACGTAGCCGAGTGCCGCACGGTGGAAGTTACGTTCTTTGCCCATGGTGAAGATGTCGGCGAATCCAGCCTCGGCCATCTCGAGGACGGTGTCCTTGATGGCGGCAAATTCGTTCAAGACATATTCGTCATCGACAGGAAGGTCGCTAAGGGCGGCTAGAACCTCAGCAGCCTCGTCTTCTTTACCCTTCAAGATCAACCAGCGTGGCGACTCGGGAAGACCAAGGATAAAGACTAGGATAATGAGGGCAAACACAATCTGGAAGGCGATTGGGAAACGCCAGCTGATTGTGCTATCGGTGATGAAGGAGAAGCCGTAATCGATCCAGTAACTGTTGTTGGTCAAAGTCAGCGATTGAACAATTTGATACTGTTTCTTTTGATTCGGGGCATTCACATCATACCTAATCATGATACCTCCCGTGATGAGCGCACCCTCGATCATGACCATTTGTCCACGCTTGTGAGACTTTGAGGTCTCCGATTGCCATACTGGTACGGTGGAGGTGTTGAGGCCATTGCCGAGACCAGTAATTACTCTGCCGGCGATGAGCTGACCGAGCGAGAAGGAACTGGCTTGGATTGCGGCTCCAACGACCATGATTGCGCTGCCAAGGAAGATTGTCTTGGATAAAGCGTCAGCAAGACTTTTCAAGCTTCCATGGAATTAGAGAGAGGCTCACCTTTTTCCTGCCTAATATCTCACCAATGAATATGCAAAGGATAGCTCCTGCGAAACACCCCAAGTCTGCATATGGAGTCAGCAACTAGGATGGCGAGGCAAGCTTGGTCCAACGTACTATAAGATCCAATGGATATGCCTTGATTGACAGCTCGGGGAGAGTTGCCAGCAACATTGGATGTGTCGATCTCCGGGAACACTCTGATGAATGATGGGAGAGTCAAGAGCCCGCCCATCACACCTTGATCATAACCGAATCTATGCGATGCTGTTAGCAAGGACATGCTCACAGATGATCTTACGACCGATGAACATACAGCAGGAAGTCCAGTCCAGCGAGGACACCGATAGCAATGTTCAGCTTCGTGCCTCGAAAGCCGTAGAACTTGGCCATGCCAAACATGATGGCGCTCAGATTACGCCAGGTTGGGAGTTTGAATGATCAATGGCTGACACTAGTACGGTCTGTCACGGTACTATGTGTTTTCCAAGGAAGAGGTTTGGAATCCAGGAAGATGCTGGAACAGTGGCCGTAGACGCAACAGAGAATGCAGGTCGAAAGGTAAACAATCTCAGCTGGCGGTTCAAGAAGTGGTCTTATTGCAGGAGGCGCAAAGTTAAAAGCGACCCGAGCTCTTCCTCCAAAAAACGCCTCAAGGACTTCGGCAACTTTACCGCATGAATTCTCCACATCCCCCATCTTTTGCTTTTCGAGCGTAGTAACACCGAAGGATGGCGATAGCGTGCTGCTCGCGTGCCACCACGTAGAGCCAGCAAATCAACGTCACGTCGGGACTAGGTTATTCGGTCGCCCAGTCTCTTGGATCAGGGACGTTGCATTCAGATCCGGAGTGGGTTACTTAATGGGGTAAGCCGCGAGAGCATTCTCAGCGGGATGTCCGCCCGTGTGGGGGAAAAGATCTGGGGACCGGAAGCGCAGATTCATCCTCTGGGTGTGCAAAGACCAGGCGTCCGCATCACTCGTGGTCGCCATGTGTTCATAGACCGCCGATTCTATAATGACGTTGAGCGAAACTGGGGATAACACATGTAGACTCGGACGTGTTCCGTGTGGCGCACATAGCGCACCATTGCTGGGCGCCTCAAAGTACGATACGAAGCAGCTGACGTTGGAGTTTCGGGTTTCTGCATCCAGACATCCCGGGGTTTGACGTCAGACCATGCTCGAGACTGACAATTGACCAGATATGAGAGATTTCAGCGCAAGGTCGATAAGTACGACACACCTTGTTGTCCAGAATCGTGACTGTGGTTTTGCTTGCTCAATTCCAAAGCAGCCGTGTCTTCGCGCGAGCTTCGTGCTGAACCGACAAAGACCACGCGTAGGATCGTGGCGTGCTTAGAAGCATTCGAAGGAGTGACATGGTTCCGGTCAGCAACTTCCAAACCGTACTGTCGGTGTGGTGGAGCCTTGTGATTCAGAACAGCTCGACGCCTCCGTTCGATTCTGATCTCGGATAGTACGTCCTGGGTAGAGATGGCGCAGAATTCGCATCGTACGGAAGTGTACGTTAACGTGCATTTGCATACTGTAGGTACAAATGGGTGTCCGAGGTCAGCATAACAGCAGCGCTATGCCACTCTAGATCTAGAGTTTGGCCAAATGAGCTGCTTACACAGATGTCGTCCCAAGGCTCCAAACTCACCGCGCGAGAATCGGTTCCCTATCTTCCACTTCAGTGCTCTGGTACATCTGTGTGCGTTAAGCTGAGAAGCGAGGGGCCTTTTTGTCATGGGCTTCGAGTGTTGGCTAATAAGGTTTGTGAATCGGCCATGGAAAGGCGGAGTATAGAGAGCAGACCTTGTGTGTTGCGATGATCCAGAACAAGAGTCACTATGGCACATCGGATGTCGCCGACTGTGTCGCAGCTTTGGCGGAAAAGAGTGTACATGAGAGGGACATGATCGCTTACATATGATGGCGGCTTCTGGGAATGAGACTGGAAAGAATCGTACGACAACGTTTGTTCCATGTGCATCTCGTCGATGTATCAACTCAAGACTATGGTACATGCTGCTCTCTGTGAACATCGCAGAAATTGAGCTTCTCGACGCCGCCAGCTATCTGATGTGGAATCGGAGCAGTGCGTACAGCATGCAACACTGTGCGCAAAGACCAATGCCGAAGTTATGCTGACTTAGAAGCCGCTTACCAACCGCCGCTCGTGTCAGCTGCGGAGGATGCAGCAGCAGCGTTGGCACCATCATCCCAACCACCTGCAGCAGCGGCACCCGTATCACCACCCATATTCCCTCCATCCTCATTAGTCTTCTCGACGACTGTCGGCTTTGGGCAGCGCCTGTAAGAATGACCCTTCTCCTTACAGTTAGAGCACTCCACGCAGGACCAGTCGGTGGGCTTAGAGCACTCGCGAGAAGAATGGCCAAGCTCATCGCAGTTGCGACACTTCATGACACGCTCGTTGACGCAGTCTTTGGCACGATGACCCTCCTGCTGGCAGTTACGACAGATCTCTGGCTCACGGTCGGGGCAGTCCTTGGAAAAGTGTCCCATCTGGTTGCAGTTGCGGCACTCGACATTCTCTGGGTTTGGAGGCTCAGGGCACTCCTTAGCGATGTGGCCATCACCACCACAGTTCTTGCAGCCCCTGCGACCAGACTTGCGGGCCTGGGTACAGTCACGTGCGCGATGACCTTCTTCGTTGCAGTTCGCGCAAGTGATGGCAACGGCGCCACCACGCTCGACCTTCTCTTCAGTGCACCCTCTGGTCTCGTGGCCCATCTGATCACAGTTCTTGCACTTCGGAATCAGGTTATTGACCACACGACCGGCGCTTGCCAGACGAGTGATGTTCTCCTCAGGCGAGCTGGGCCAGCCTTCGGCCATCTTGGCGCGACGCGGCTTTGCTGAGAACTGAAAGGACACAACATATTCCTGCCCAGACTGGCCTTGCAGATTGATGATGGTCTGAGTGGCCGAGACTTCTTGCTGCTTGGCAATGAGGTATGTGTTCGCTCCAGTCTCGCGTAGAACGCTCTCCAGGTCCTCGTATGTCAGAGCAGGGTATGCCTTAGCGTAGGTGTAGATTGCCTGTCATCGTCAGCTTATGAAAGATGCAATATGGGGAGGTGACAAACCCGTTTGATGTCGTCCAGGTCTTTGTCCTTGTCTGCAGCCTCCACCATCTTCCAAGCCTCATCTGCCGGAAGATCTTGGATGCCCATGTCACGCAGCTCCGCGATCATGCGGTTGACGGTGCATTCAGCGACCGCATGACCTTCCTCGTGACAGACAGCGCAGACAGGAGGTGGCTTGGAGGGGCAGTCGGCAGCACGATGCCCAACCTGGCTACAGAAACGACACACGCCGGTGAACTCGCGCTCAACACGTGGGTTAGTGCAGTCTGCTTTGTTGTGGCCGACCTCGCCGCAGTTGAAGCACTCCCCAGAAAGCCCACCCGTACCGCCTTCGGGCTTGTCAGGGCAGTCGCGCGCAAAATGTCCATCTTCGCCACAGCTGCAGATCGTCAGCATGTACACTTGCTGATGAAGGTGACCATACAGAAACTCACACGCGGCAACCTCCATCGCGAGGTCCGTCGGCGTGCTTCGAGATGTTCTCACGGGAGATCTCGAAGGTGACCTCGCCGTTGTGAGTCTGATCTGCCTGGGCACTCTTGCTTTTCGTGGACGTGTCAGGCTTCCAGGCTCCATCGCCATCAGCAGCTGAAGTATGTGGTTAGCCATGAGCTTGCATATGTCGGTATAAAGAGACAAGGTGACCAACCAGCTGGAGTATCGTCCCAAGAAGAGGCGCCCATGTTTGCGGTATTCGTTTGTTCAGAAGAGCTTGTGAGTGACGAAAGTCTCTGCAAATTGTTCAGTCAGTGAGGACTCTCATGGTATTGCTGAGATCATGTAAGATCGAGCTTGTCATATGTCCAGCTTGCATGGTGAAGCTGTTGCATCAAGGTGTAGGTGAAGATATTTGCTGAATCCCGCTCGTGAAAGGTGAACCACAACACGCACACGCGTACGTGTGAGGGATCAGAAGCAACGTACCAGTGAAAGCGAGACTGTGGGATGTGACGGCGAACTTCAGCTGAAAGCAGTGCTCACAAGATGGGGCTATTGAACGACTGAAGCTGCAAGCCGTGGCGTGCAAGAAGGTGAAAGAGTGGTGAAGAGGAAATGCAAGAAGAGGGAACGTGAAGAAGTCTGCAAGACCTTGAGAGAGAAGACGCACGCGTGGAAAACAAGCTTGGACCAGGTTGTTGCAGCCTGAGGGAAGTCGAGGCAGAAGCAGGAGGAGGAAAGGGGGTTTCGGGGGGAAGTAAAGGGTGATCGGAGTGAACCTCACGTTGGCATGTGACAACTGGCAGAACTCGATGGGATGACTTGACTGAAAGAATGGAGGATGATGAGAACCATCTCTATGTGCTGATGTATGCGAAGAGATCAGTTGGTGGAGGAGACCACATCACCTCCACGAGGTCTTGTCAGGCATGTGAAGCAGAACGAGGTACAGGTATGAGTGAGTAAAGCTCACTATACTGTACGTAGCTGATATACGGATTGCTTACTGAATCACAGACGACATGTACAAACCAACCAGGGTACTCCAACACCTCTCCCGAGTCCAACAGAAGAAAGCACAAGAAGTTTGACTGCCCCTGTCCAAGACCAGCCGAAGCGGACAGTGTATCAGCAGTACGGGAACGAGGACGGCGGTTGGCCAGTTCAGACAAGCGAGGATGATCACCGTGTACATTTGAGCTGTCTGAACAAGCTTTCGCCAGAACATAAGGAAGAAGTAGGAGAGCTGGGTGAGGAGTGCATTGATGCATCCTAGTCCGCATAATTGTCAGACATACAAATCAATGGCAGTGCGGCAATGCCATCTCGTGAAGCGTGGACGATTCCACTTCATCTCACCATAGCGTTGCATACGTGTATGATTGATAGGACCAATGGTATCTAGTCTGTAAGCATGGGTGAGTGACAGGAGAGGTCGTATACCAAAGCCTACGCGGATGGTTATCAATCGATGCAGATGACACGGGAGGGGACATGTACGGAAGCTTGAGGAACAAAGCATCATTCGTGGACTAGCAGTATCTTTGCGATTAGAGTATCACATCATGAACGCCACGCTCTTTCAACAGGCCGTCATGAAACATGGAGCAGCCACCCAGATATCGTAATCCAACCCGACTCAAGAATTATGTCGACAGACCCAGCCATCCAATCATACATCATACACCACGGAACAACCGAATGACCAAGAACCAGCAGGCACCGATGAACCGCACCCCAGCAAGGACGGCGACCGAGTACAGCACGACGGCCATGTAGATGGTGGCGCGGGTGTTCTCGATCGTTTGGGTGTCCTGGTTGTCGCCAGTGACGGTGTTGAGGTTCTCGACGCCGCCGACGTTGAGCACGATGGCCGCCAGCGCGAGGTTGCAGAACATCCAAGCCAGCACGACGGCGCTGCGGAAACCCTTGTAATAGTCCTCGTGCTTCTGTTCAGCGGTGACGACTTTCTCGGGGACCTGGTACTTGGTACTGAACAGGCGGAGCTCATTCTCGTACTGGGTGTTGAGGTCGGCATCGTCCGCAGGGATGGCGACATCTATCTTGCCGCCAGGCTTGGTGTTGGCGGCTGGCAGCTTCTCGGCTTTGTCGTCGCCTTTGGTACCCCAAGTGATGTCGTGGGTGTTGCAGAAAGCATACACGTTCAGGATGTTGATGTAGGTCGGCGTGAGGAGGAGGTATTGGATGAATGAAGTGGCCATGTGCCATGGATCGAGGAAGAGGAGACTGGAGAAGAGGTAGAGGAGCCAGGTTGATGCCATCGACACGATGAGCGTGCGGAAGATCGAGTCCGTGAAGAGGAGGGCGAAGGTGAAGCCGTTGTGTTGTGCAATGGTTGACTGTACGGACTTGACCGTGATGAAGATCGAGGCGAAGAGAAGGTAGACCATCAAGATTGCCCAGAAATAGACCTGCGTCATGTAAAACCTGCTGCTTCCTTGCGGTCGGTTGCCCAGCGCCAGAACGAAACACGTTATGAGGGTGGCGAGATACAGCCACTCGAAGAGAAGACTCAACACCAGCCCGGTCGTACCAAGCAGATCAGGCGCGGACAGAGAAGTCGTGAGGATACGGAAGACCAGGAAGAAGTTGCCCTGCAGAGATTGGTCAGTGTTGTCGATAAAATGTTAGGAGGGGCGTCTGCTTACAATTGCGAACCATGCAAAGAGCATCTGCACGGTGTGGTAGAAAAACTCGATCATGAACATGAACTTCCTCATGGCCGAGTGATGACTTCGCCAGATCTGGTAGAAGTGCGCAATAGCATAGACGGCAGCAAAGAACGAGCCGTTCAGCCATCTTCGTCGTTGCAGGATGAAGTCTGCCATTTCGGTAGGTACATCCGTCTCACCAGTAGCTGATTTAACGTACTGCAAAATCCAGGAACAGTTCCTCTTACTGACGAGCTCGAAGCACAAGATTCTGTCCTCGGCCAAGTACATATTGGCAGTAAAGATGCCAGCGTTGGCGCCGTGCATCTTCTCTCCCGCGAAGTACTTTTCGAGCGGTCCTTGGCCTGTCTTGTCGTTTTGTAACGCCACGAAGCGATAAGCGGAGAATGCACCGGGTAAGACAGTGATGAAACCAAATGCGCTCTCCAGAGGCTTGTCAAGGATGTTGCTCATCTTGTACTCGAAATTCTGTGCTGCCACCAGCGGATTGATGAGGTTCTTTCCCTTTTCCAGCATAGCCTTGATCTCACCGCATGCGCCTGCACACATGGGCTCGCGATCAAACGCCTTCCATAAGTCGTAGATACTGCTTCGTCCGGGTCGGGTGCCAGCATCGATCAACACGCAAATATTGGGGTTTAGGACCTCTCCAAATGCCTGAAAGAACCATCGGTGAGAATTAATCTTCTTTTGATTCTTCTCCTTCAAACAGAAGAGCACTTGCATCGGTGTGTTGCCTTTCTTCACGCCGACAATTCCTTTCTTGATCTCCAGGTTCATTTGCGTCGTATACTCGTACACGTGAGCGGTCACGTCTTGGCCATTGACTTGCTGCTTGGCTATGCCGTCTTGGTAGACGCCCATGGCAGCAAGGACAGCTCTTGTTCGCGGATTAATCTTGGCACGACCATCACTGACAATGCACACCACGATCTTCTTCCACGCCTCTTTTCCCCATGTCTTGCTGGTGGTACGAGAGTTCATGTATTCGATATTCTTGATGACTCCGATCATGGTCCTGGCAAACAGTTCATCCTCCTCATTATACATCGTCACTACGATGAACAGCTCTGTGTGTCTTGGTTTCGCAAAGAGGCGCTGGCGCAATGTGAAACGCTTGTCGTAGAACTCGGAAGGATCGCACGTAACGGCACTGTACCGCATATGCGTGAACTCATCTCGCTCTGGTGGCTGGGCATGCTGTACTTGGTTTAACAAGCGAGGCGGTACAGGGCAGTCAAGAACGAGATTTCCATTGAAAAGCTGAACTTCCTTCACGGTCTTCCATCTCCGTATAGGCGCATTGGCGGGTGGTGGCGGAGGATCGTCGTAGCCGGCTTCCAAGTCCTGCTCTTGAGGACGAACATTCGTCGGATCCGGGCCATAAGCTGTGCTAGGCTGTAGTATGGGGCGGTCGTCTGCCTCATCTTGGTAATAAGGGTGCTGCGGCGCATCGTACGCCTGCTCGTGAACAGGTGTGGCATACTCTGATTGAAAGTATGCTCCTTGATGTTGCTCGTGTTGCGGTGTCAAGCTGTAGTCACCAGTCCCCTGATGTGCTGATTGCTGGTATGGATTCGGGGTGTATTGATGTTGGTGGACGTCTTCGTATGCCTCGCTGTGGCCGAAAGAATTGGGCATACCTTGTACGGCGTATGTGGGTTGTGCTTGTAGCCGATCACTGGAGTGCATCGGTCCTGGTCCGCTGGGGATCTCTAGTGGCTCATGGTATGGTCGGTCTTCTAGTTGATACCCTGGTGATGGATTATACCGTTCCGGCGAGTGTATTCTGTTCGGGTCCATGAAAGGGTTGTGTGCGGCGTCTGAGTCTTCATGGCCGTAGGGGCCGTCGCCTGGAAATTCTGGTTAGTCTGATAGGTTCTATGATGTCGCTCCTTTCGCGCAACGCGGTTTATCCATAAGTTCGCCCAGTCAAAGTGTCCTCAAGTCCACATCTGTTCTAGCCGATATAACATGCGCAACAACAACGATGCCCTTGCAGACGTACAACCTCATATGTCCTGTGGCTGTACCAAATCTTGCAGATAGACACGTACCTAAGTGGTTGTAGCTCATCTTTCTATGCTCCCTTATGTCCTCCTAGTGAGCGAATGGTGTTGCTAACCAGTCGATCTGGTAAATCGTGATGGGGCAAGCTGCTTGCGCAACCACGAATCGTTTGCAATTGCGAGAGTCGCTGTGTGTCGGTGAAAGTGATCGTGACGCGTGGGATGCTCGAGCGACTGTTTTGTGGTGGTGCAAGGTGCAATGTCGTGGTGAATGTGGTTTCTGGTCGATGTTGTTGTTGGCGTTGTAAAGGCGGTTCGGCTTAACTTTTGGTTCCCACGGGGCAAAAGCTCCACAAGCGCAGATCGTCGAGGGGTCTCTACCACAAATATAGAGAGGCGGCAGAAATGAAGAGTGGTTCAATCGAGCATACGATCAATTAATATTTACGGACTTTTCGTCAAAATAATTCTGCAGCCTGGGTTCGTATCACTGCGGTACACGAGGTAAGTCGGTTTTGCCATTCTATGCTGGACTCGAGCACAGCCTCATCTTTACGCGCAACCTTCGATCGGCCAAAGTACCATGCCAAGACTGTTTCACATTTGCATCTCGTGACGCATATCGTGAAGTCTCTTATGCGTCTCGAAACAGGGCTGCATTTACTCCTTTCTCTCGCCAATACTTCTCCACTTTCTCATATCGCCTTCGAAGCGCTTGAAGCATACATGTGCCCTGGACTCCCCTGGTTTCAGCATGCCTGTAGCTGTTCCATGTGCTCGGCGTTTCGCATTAGGGCGGCGAGAAGGGTTCGGTCCGTGGCTGCGCATGTGGGATGACGAAACACCCCGGGTTTGGGTTGTGCTTAAAATAGGATCTTGAAGCTGATCTCACCGCATCCCAATGTCGGGCAATGCTGTGTTGAGAGTGCAATTCATGACTTACTGATTGATTGTGTATCCGACTCATGCCTGGCATGGCGACTCTTGACTGAGTCTATCACGCCACCGTAAAAATGTTCATCTCCGCGCCATAGTGTTGATCATATGCCTGTCCTTCCTCATCGGCTTGCAATCTGTATTGTCCGGAAAGCAGAGGCTCATAGGTTACCGACCTACATGAAATACATGGCCCAGGAAACTCACGACGCACTTCCACGAGTCCAAGGTTTACGGATCTCTAGGCGTCCTTAAACCATGGATTATCCAACAAGCCCGCGGCTAGATATCTGTCAAGAGCCTTCAAACAAGAGTGGCATTTCCTACCTTTTTTACAGTCGATTCACGAGAGGACTGAATACGAGTTCGGCTTGAGTGTACTACATGATTCAGTACACATTGTTAACACGATGTCCAATGTAAAATATGGCTGATGACGTCATGCGACTTTCCGACTTATCTGCGACTGCATGTGAACATCGAATGTACAATGCAGAATCTCCTTGCGCTCTTCACAAAACACTACACTTCCCTTTCTCTCTTCAAGTATGGCCAGGCCCGAGCCCGTCCCAGTCTCCATCCTCTTCGTATGCCTCGGCAACATCTGTCGATCGCCCATGGCCGACGCCGTCTTCCGGCATCTATACAGCAAACACCCATTGATCAAGCGTATTGACAGTTGCGGCACCGGCGCATACCACGCCGGCGACGATCCAGACCCGCGTACAATGTCGACGCTCCGCCAGCACGGTATCACCGACTACACGCACGCGGCGCGAAAAGTGCGTGTGCCGCAAGACTTTGAAGAGTTCGACTACGTGCTCGGCATGGATGGGGACAATGTGGCGGACCTGCGACAGATGCTACGGCGAGTGGATAAGGGTAAGGTCAAGGCGGAGGTGAGGCTGTTTGGGGAGTTTGGGGGAAAAGGCAAGGAGGAGATTGGTGATCCATACTATGGTGCGAGGGATGGGTTTGAGATTGCGTTTGAGCAGGTCAATAGGTTCTCCAAGGGATTGTTGGAACACATCGAAGAGCAGGAGAAGATTTATTGGTGAGTTTGGGGGGAAAGGCAAGGAGGAGATCGGTGATCCGTACTACGGCGCGAGGGATGGGTTTGAGATTGGATTCGAACAGGTCAATAGGTTCTCCAAGGCCTTGTTGAAACACATCGAAGAGGAGGAGGAGCGGCAAGCGAAGATATGAAGGTGTTATTGCTAGGAGTATCCCAACATCCAGGATCGTATTGTCGTCCGAATGCTCGCCTGCTCGATCGCGACCGGAGACACCATGAGTGAATCCATGGCAGGCATTTAAAAATGTTGCGAGCTATAGGTCCGCTCCGATCAGGAAACACGTTATGCTCAGAGGCAGCCGAACGAAGTTGCCAGAAATGGGGCGTCGTTCAGCCTTACCAATTCGTCTCGTTCGATAGAATGTGCCAGGAGATATAGGGATTTGAGCGTCTTTGGAGTGATGGCTCAGCAGCATTCAGGCTAGCATTGAGGTTCGGGGCCTTGCAGAAGCCATGCAAGTCATCTTTTCAGATGTCCATGATGACTATTGTGCCAAGGTCCTCAGCAACGGTTGAGATTGAGGCTTGAGATGCAACGGACACGGCTTGGTCCTGATGGTCAATACAAATAGAATACCATAGAATAATGTGCCTTGGAAATAGATAATATGATACAATATCGTACAGCCCATCTCGTTGCACGAAGAGGCATAGCTTCGTGATCTACTTAGCCAGAAAGCTCTGAAAAGCCTTATTATCAATCGCCACATTCCCCACCGCGCGCAACTTCTTCCTGCCTTCCTTCTGGCGATCCAGCAGTTTTCGTCGTCGCCCTATGTCCGCCGCGTGCAGCTTCTGGAGTACATCTTTGCGGAACGGTTTGAGCGTCTCTCTTGCCACTACTCTCTTGCCTGCCACCGCCTGGATGACCACTTCGAACATCTGGCGATCGACGTGCTCTTTGAATTTGCTTACCCATTCCTTGCCTAGACGCTCCGCTTGGGAGACGTGAATAACCCGCGCGACTGCATCGACAGGGACCTTGTTAACGTGCAGTTGCAGTTTGGTCAGGTGCGAGGCACGGTAGCCCGCTTCTTCGTAGTCCAGTGAGGCATATCCTTTGGTGGTAGATTTGAGCTTGCCGAAGAAGTCGTCGACCAGGCGTTCAAGAGGGAGAAGGTACTTCAGTATGACTTGAGTAGCGGTGAAGAAAGTCAAGGACTGCTGTTCTCCGCGGTTACCCTCACAAAGCTCAATGACTTTGCCTAGGTATTCTTCAGGCATCGTTATCGTGGCGTGGATGTATGGTTCCTGGACTGATTGGACCTTCCCAACCATATCTTGAGGATCCGGAAATAGATTAGGATTACGGATTATCTCTTCGCTCTCGTCGCGTTTCACTAGCTTAAAAGGAACGGAAGGGGGAGTAATGATGATGCTCGCGCCATGCTCGCCACGCAAGCGGTCTTCGAACACTGAACAGTGTAGAGTGCCCAAGAAGCCAAGTCGCCAGCCGGCACCGAGTGCTTCCGAGCTTTCTTTCGTAACAGTCACGGATCGATCGTTCAGCGTGACCTGGTTGATGCTGTCCTCCAAATGTGCGTAATCACCCTGATCGGTAGGAAAGGCAGCAACGAAGACCATGCTCTGTGGCTCTTCGAAGCCTGGCAATGGCTCCACTTGGTCCTCCATGCCGACGGTCGTGAAGGTATCGCCAATCTTGGCTTCCTTACTGCGTTTCATTCCTGGGTTGAAGAAGATATACCCGACTTGACCGGCGCGGAGACATGTCTGTGGCGTATCCAATGGATACATGATCCCAACCTCTCCCACGATATATGGAATACCAGTGGCAAAGGAGCGGATACGGTCACCAGCTCGGATCTTACCTTCGAAAACGCGCACGAGGCAAATGACGCCTTTGTAGCTATCGTACCAACTGTCAACCAGTAGCAGCTTCAATGGGCCATTCTCATCTCCTACGGGAGCAGGGATCTCCTCGACAATTGTAGGCAGGAGTTTCTCCACGTTTAGGCCAGTTTTCGCGGAGAGCTTGATGGCATTGGATGGATCGATCTCGAATGTGTCGCGTAGTTGCTCCAAGGTCCTATCGGTATCGGCAGTGGGAAGATCGACTTTGTTCAGCACCGGCACCAACGTCAAATTCTGGGCGAATGCCAAGTAGAAGTTGGACACCGTTTGAGCCTGTACTCCCTGCGAAGCATCCACCAGAAGCAGCGCACCTCCGCAGCTGGCATAACTCCGACTGACTTCAGCACGAAAGTCGACATGGCCAGGTGTATCAACCAGGTGGAGCAGATAGTCCTTCCCCAAGTGGTTATGTATCATCGAGCATGTTTGCGCCTTGACTGTGATTCCTCGCTCACGCTCCACGTCCAGTTTGTCCAAGAACTGCTTCTTCCCACCAGGCTCGATGGTACCTGTGAGCTCCAAGAGCCGATCACTAAGCGTGCTTTTCCCATGGTCAACATGTGCGACGATGCAGAAGTTTCGAAAGCGGTCAATGGGGATTTTTGCGATGCGCTGCTCAAGCTCCGACTGCACCTTTAACGGAGTGGCCGCGCAGCGCAATTGACTGCTGGTGAACGCCCGTATTGATCCATGGTTCGCGAGGGCGAATCTAGCTGGAGCGATGCTAATCCAGCGACAGAATGCGTTATGTGATTTCCAGGACCATCGCTGCATTGAGAGATGTGCATTGATGAAATGTCCAGTACCACAATGGCATGTACAAGCAAAGTCTCCAGAAGTCTTGGCGGCGCTGCTCCGCCAACCACGATCAACAGCTTGGATGGACTTCAACGCGACAACGCCACCGGAACATTGACGAACAAGAACATCAGAAATATCATTCGATCTCCGACTACCCGCAGGAGTAATACATCAAATCATGCCGTCAGCGGCACCGGCAGCGTCCAGTTCGGATAAGTCAAAAGTTCACAAATTGTCCTTGAAAGGTAAACACATGTCCATTCCACCTTGGTCGATAACGTTCACTTACATCTCAACAACAGGATCCTCAAAACTTGTAACTGAGTTCTTCGAATATGGTGTCAATACTATACTCTTCCAGCGTGGTGTCTATCCTCCCGAGGACTTCTCTGCGTAAGTCCAACAACTCTCATCTCTTGGCCAGCTTATGAACTAATTGGTTATTGTCGAACAGAGTCAAGAAGTATGGCCTGACAATGATGACCTCGATCGACGATCAAGTCAAAGCATACATCAAGAAGATCATGTCTCAGCTTAACAAATGGATGTCCAAGTCGAAGATCTCCAAACTGGTCATTGTTATCACCTCCAAGGAGACGGGCGAGCACGTTGAGCGCTGGCAATTCGACGTCAGCATATTTGGCGGCAGCGCATCCAAGGCTGCTACCATCAGCACTTCACAGAACGAGAATGCGTCATCCGCAGCAGCGACACAGGAGAAAACGGACGCAGAGATCCAACTCGAGATTCAATCATTATTCAGACAAATCACTGCTTCAGTTACATTTCTGCCTATGCTGGACGGGAATTGCACATTTAATGTCCTGGTGTACGCGGATGCAGATAGCGAGGTCCCGCTTGAGTGGGGCGACTCAGATGCAAAGGAGGTGAAGAACGCGGAGAAGGTGATGCTGAGGAGTTTCTCGACGAACAGTCACCGCATCGATACTGTGGTGAGCTACAGGTATGTCGATATTTCTGATTGCTCTTCAGCTGGCTCCGCTCCGGCGTATATTTGCCGATTTCTAAAACAAGCACTGGACCTTTTGCTGACGAGATCTTCTGTTTAGGCTTGCGGAATGATTATGGGAAGGTCAGCTTTCTCCAAGACGTGGCGTTTAGGTTGTGATTTATGTCTGATTGGGTCGGCGTTGACAGGACGAGAATGGCGGCTCGGAGGCACTGTGATACCAACTATATTTGGCGAGGGTTAGGCGTGCACGACTACATCAAATCCCGAAATTACGTGAGCATTGTCAACATGCACTGATGTTCCACTATTGAAAGCTTTTGAGGTAGCGAAGGTCGTACAAGACTATGGGATCATGACTTGGGCACCACATCATCTCGCGTGCCGTCAATGTTTGCGCTCATGCTAAAGGCTTCAGAACATGCTATCATCGTGACTTGACTTCCGAATCTCTCGAAAGCTACCAGACGCCAGACGCCACAGCCCTTTCAAGCCACATTGGAACTTCCCGCAGTCCCAAGCATTCGCCCTGGGGTGATGTGCTGTGCTGTGCTAGATATACTCCGTACGAACCAGGTCCCGACCTTTTTAACCCACCATTCTCTTACGCTTGCCGACCTGGGCAGAGAAACCAGTCTTGATGGCCGTGACGGAACGACGAGATCCACATGAGTTGCAGGTGACGAAGTACAGACGGTTCTCACCCTTGTTGAGTTCGGTATCGGGTGAACGACAGGTCTTGCAAGTGACGTACTCGACTGAAACATGACGAGTCAGTACAGTGCGGACAGATAACATTGATCGATGGACAACTTACCGATGTATCTTCGAAGCACGTTCTCGATTTGCTTTTGTTGGAAACGACCCTTGATAACCAACCGCCTGCTTCCATCCACGGAACCACTGGTTCCCAACTCAGCGAACAGGAATTGCGTGACGTGCTCATCTGTACGCTTCATGCGCTTGCAAATATCGGCAATGTTCGCAAAGATGGTCTTCTTGTTTCCTTCACGGAGACATTGCGGCGGTGGGATCTTGTAGCTCTTGCCACCACTAGAGGCAAGATCAGGATGCGTGTCGTGTAGCAATGTGAAGAAACGAGTGAGAAGGCTCTCGTAGTTGATCGGCTTGGTCTCGTCGTGTGCCCAAATGCCCGTGCCCTTGACCAGATCGCCTTCCTGAACTCCAGTCTCTGCCTCAGCTGAGGTCTCTGCGGCCGCGGGTTCGGCAGCATCAGTCGCGCCTGCCTCTGCCAGCTTCGCATCGAAGTCGTCCTCGGCAGGTTTTGGGGTCTTCTTCTTCTTTTTCTTTTTAAGCGCACTGAGATCGACTTCGCCATCATCCTCAACCTTTTCCTTCTCCTCACCCTCTTCCTCCTCGTCTTCCTTCTTGGGCTTCTTCTTCTTCTTTTTCGCTAGCCCAGCGAACATATCTGTCATCTCGTCCACCGCTTTGTCGTCGCCATTCTCGGCATCAGGTCTGGAATGTGACGCAGCGGAGTCCTTCTCGCCGTGGTGTTCGCCATCGAGGTCCTCCTTGATGTTACCGTTAGCATCGACGACTGTTTGGCCGTCCGCGAAGGCGACGCTCTTGCGTGGCTTTCGCTCTGAGATTTCCGCCATGATTGTGTGTGTGGTAGAATCACAATGCGGGACAGCGGGCGAACTTCATGTATCGAAATGTTGCCCCACTGAGTCACCTCAATTCCGATCACGTGCACGTTGTGCACATCATCAGAGATGAGTCAGCTGGAAGGGTCGCTCACAGACAAGAGTTTCCATGCCTTCCACATTCCTGTTGATAATGTCATGGCCATGTCTCCCAATTGTCAGGGGACCAATATCCTCGTCGCCTGGGCCAGTCGAACGCATAGACGCATTCCTGGTATCATGATAACCTCGTATGTCCAGGGCGCCCATATCAGCGCTGAAACTGCTTCGTACTCGCGCGCACAGCTGCGCGATATGTTTCACTTCTTGGATGCTAACCTACATTTACCTGTAAGCGCGCACACATACACATGCTGTCTAATTGTGATGCTATTACATCTTTCTGGTCGGTTTGAGTATAGCTCCAAGATAGGGTGGTATTCCTGTTAGCATGTGGTACCGGTTCTGATTAGCACTGGGATGCTCTGCTCATGGACTTATGCTGTGGGATATGGTCTATGGGACAGATCCTGTTCGCTGCGGACACGCATGCACGACGATATGCAATTCTGAAGCAAGCTGATTCGCGCCGTTGAAAGCCTCCGCCTCCGTCTGTGTCAATCAGGGAGCCTCAAGGATGGAAAAGAGTAAAGACAGGTCGCTGGTGCCTAAGCTACATGGATATGAAACGTGGAAGGCTGATACCCCAAAGCATATTTGCGACAAGGGAACGTTGCATACAGCACACCTACGATTTTGTTGAACCATCTCCAACGCCGATATACTAGGTGGGTATTCAACGTTAACAGGATTGTACGTATTTCCAATACTGAGATACTCCCTGTCAAGACTGGTACTATGTGTGAGTTTCTTCTGACCCTAGCTGGCTAAGCAGTGAGGCAAAAGTATCATCTAACGCAACGACCTCCGGTACAGCGGCGGGTCATCCAAAGACTGTGACTCATAGGAAACCCATATTCCGCATAGTGTACTCCTGGCGAATCGATGGATAGGGCATTATGTGCTCACCGGTCCTAAGTGCGGAAGCTCCAAGCTCCAATCGTTCACATCATGCAGCCTGACAAAAGCCGACGGTTTCATTCGACCATATGCGCATACAGCAATACCGTATGGCGCTACATGAGACAAGGGTGACAAGGCTTTGGACTGACAATCTCCAAACATAAGTTACGAAGTCTTCGGTGAGACGTCCTTTTTACACATTCTGCGCACACCTTACTCTCAGCGAATCCATTGCCAAATCTCTTATACGATTCGCGACTTCCCCCAACCCACGCGCAAACTGTCACAGCCCAAAATCGTTTCAAAGACCTCAGCATGCCGACTACGGAGCTCAGCGTGGCCATCTACAACGATCGGGGCGTATACAAGCACTGGAGTCTCTTCTTTGATGGGCCTTCCAAACAAGAAAAAGTGATATTCCATGTCATGGGATCCTCGACTCGATACCGATATGAAAAGCGGCAATCCAATGCTCGTACTTCCGCAACGCTTGTGGAACTTGTGGCCCTTTGCCAGGTCGACACCTCCAAACTCAGTGTGATTGAAGAAGTGGCGCAGAATGTAGTGATCCACAACGAAGCTCCTGGCTACAATTGCCAGGAGTATGTTCTCGAGCTCTTGGACGCGTTAGAGGAGAACAACATCATCGACAGGGAGGATAAATCATATGAAGGAGCCAGGGAAGAACTGGAGAGCAAGGTGGAAGGTCTTGTGTAAGGGTGTGACGCCACTATCTTGGCTCTGGGTGTGTATGGTGGTGCGACGAATGCTATGATTCCCTTTTGCTTTTAAGGCTGGACCTCCCTGGCATTCCGGAGCATATAGGTAGGGTGACTTGGAGCTTGTGTCATGAAAGTTGGTGACACTTAACCAATGCAAAGTCTGCGAGTGCTGTATATGTTGAGGATGTCAAGGGCTGGGTGGCCGCTGCCACGCCGTACTGAGACAGGAAAAAGTCCTGTACAGTACATATATCGGCTTGAGGATGCCACTCTCATGGTAGTATACTCCACTCTGATACAAATGTACGCAGTTCGCATTCTCAAGTGTGTATCTCTAAAACTGGCGTACCGAGCTCCAACACTGGTTCAATGTTGATGATCACCATGCTGATATCATTGAGCAACATAGCCTTCTATGGCTGTTCTCCGTCTCTGGCGTGCCACGTTGTGACTGTGCGTTTGCTGCCTGTATGGGGAAATGTACGTCTCCATATCGATGGCGATGTACTGGCAAGGTACCATGGTATGGAAGTTGGTGGGATGTTGCTTCTCACCTAAACATTGGACAAATCGTATCTTTGTAATAATATGACTTTCTTGAAGTTGCATCAATGATGATGTAGAATAAATGGTCTTCTTCCCAGAGCGGTTAGTTTTAGTGTTGACGCGAGGTGTACTAAGACGCGACTGCATGTGCTGATAACATGTGACTTTGCGTTTGATACATGTAGATCGGGAAATTGTTACAGTGTCCTACGGCATCACAATCACAGTTTACAGCTGTCAATATGGCACACACTGAAGTAGCCCCATCGCTGTTACATTCAGACGCACCACAATGGAACAGAGATATGCTGACAGCGATTCAGGCCGCCTTGGAAAAAGATCCAGCGGCAGATCTGCTCTTGATGTTTACCGACCAATATCGACAGGAACATCGACGAGCGCAATCTGCCGAACTGTCAGCAGTCGGCAAAATCAACTCGAAGGTCCTGGACCATCTGAATTTCAAGTTTCATTCTGATCCCGACCTCGACCTGTTGTCTGCGATCCCGAAGACCTATACACGTAGAATCGGTTTTGCTGGCGGACCAAAGACCAAGTTACCCGAAGCATACAAACCTCGACCGCTGGAATTTCGTACCAAACTCGATGATGCCACGACTGCTACGGTGGTATTTCCTTTGTCCAATGGGGTACGAAGCTTGCTTGCCCCATCTTCGAGCTGTGCATGCACGGATCCAGAGAAGCATTCCCTCCTAGACAGTGTGAAGACTCTTCTTTGGAAATCACCCAAATTGTGGGAATGTCATGCTCGAGGTGTAGTAGTCAAGTGCAGCAACGATATTGTCGCCAAAGTGATTACGGGAAATGATGATTACACAGAGTACACGAGCATGGCATATCTCGAGCAAAGAGCACCGGACATTCCTGCTCCAAGGCCGCATGGCTTGATAGCATTGGGTCCGCACCGAGTGATATTCATGTCCTACATACCGGGCATGACTCTTACCAAGGCATGGCCTAACCTGTCTGCGGACCAAAAGTCATCCATACGCCAGCAACTCGATGACATCTTCTCTCGTCTTAGATCTCTAACGATGGATGATGGCCATGCGCTTGGTGGTGTCTGCGGCGAGGGGGTCAAAGAGCTGCGAATCGACGAGTGCGCTCTGTTCAATGGCATCACTACCACGGCTCAATACAGTGATTTGCAATTCTCGGCCAAGAACCATGGAAGCAAAACCTACGCCAAGTTTCTGCGCTCGTTCGTTGACCATGACGGCTCTTTTACTCCCGGTGAACCAGTTTTTACTCATGGCGATGTTCGAACTGATAATATTATGGTTGATTTCAGGCCAGACGTCGATCAGGTCAATGTCAACGCAATCATCGATTGGGAGGATAGTGGGTTCTATCCAGACTATTACGAGTCCACCACTTTGACACGGACGCAAAGCGTGATAGATGAGAACGACTGGTACCTCTATCTGCCGGACTGCATATCGCCCTTCCGATACCCTCAACGGTGGCTTGTTGATCGGCTTTGGGATGTCCATCTTCGAACTACGTAGTGAGTCAATGTCACTACAGGGACTTACCATAGTCTGTTTGCCCGGACTTCAAGTTTGATAAGCGGGTGCCATATTCGATGTGCTTGGCGTGAGAGCTGTGCTTCCCTATAATTCCTGCCTGCGAGGTTGCACAACTCCCAATCGGACCTTTTGGGGGATTTCCTGAGAAGGCTGTGGACCCGAAAAACGAAGGTATTGTCCCCAGCAATGTTGCACATATCAAGCAGAACAGACATTGGTTTCTTGCTAGGGATGGACGAATGAAGTCTTGACGTCCACGGGAAACACAGCCCAGAAAGAGGCATGAAGGCTTCTCCATGAGCCCCTTTGGCTGCCACAGCCTTCACTGATGCGTCTGCGAGAGCTGAGAAGCGAGCATTGATGACAGAAGAGCGGATGAGGGATACGGTTGAATGTCTTATGATTACGAACTCGCACCTTCATGACACTCCAATGGGAAAAGTTCGGACTGCTCGATAGGATCTGATACTATTGATCTTGCTAGCACGTTTGCCTCTCCTCTTACTCTCATCTCTGCTACCTCAGCCTTTATGCCTCCTCGCATCGAGAGGTTCTTGACAGCTTGCGCGGAATTGCCGCGTTCGCGCCTGCTTCCTCTGCGGAGCGTTAAGCATGTGGTGTCCGATCGATCCAGCCGTCTGCTCAACAATGGAGTCGACTGCGTGCTGTCATTACTCCAATACTTATTGGCCGCATTTGTGTGCAAGCACCAACTCGGTATCAGCGTTAGCACTCTATTGCTCGGCCAACGAGCATCTACTACGACACCCAGCTGCGATCATCTGATTCTCCTGCGTTCGCCATCATTTCCGTAACGATATGTCTTTTGTAACGGACCATATCCGTAGATCTCATCTGATCTCTGAAGATAAGCATCGCGTTCTCGTGGATGGAAGACTGTCCCTTGCAAGTTTTTGTTCCTATCTGTGATAGCGCGCACTCTCCCAGGTGATTGATTTCGTATCCTTCCGTCAGGAAGATAGATCTTTTGCTTGCCACGGGCGTTTTGGTGCTCCCCATAGCTATACGGCTCGTCGGGATATTCAAAAAGTTCAATGTTGTCGAATTGCCTTCCTCTATTCCTGTACTGCTTTGGATAGCGGTTACCAGTACTTGGACGTGGATACGGAGCAGGTGCATGTTGTAAATCTCTTTCAACGTCGCGTCGAAGCCGAGTCGAAGGTACATCATCCTCTGGATAGTTGTGGTATTTCTACGATGCTGATCAGTATGTATTCGAGCGCGACATGAAAGATAGCTGGTGGACTCACTCTCGGTTGGCCACTACCGAAACACATCTTGTTCGTCTGAGTAACCAATAGCTAAGAATGGTAGCTGGCGCAGAATCGACCGAGGAAATGAATAGAGTTTGGGAGATCGAAGGGGCCTGAGTTGGAGGCTCTCTGCTACGAGATGTCGATAGATTGGTATAGATTTGAGCAGCACTTTGACCAGGAATGCAGTGTAAGGCTATATATGTTTGATCGATGCGATTGCCGCTGTACTGGAGACATTGAGCATGGTACAGCTGACATAGAAACCCGTTTGAGTTGCGCGGCTACTCAAACCGAGCTCGTGTCGGAGCCTGGAGAATCGTAGGCAATGGATGATACTGACTGGCCAAACGCTAGACGTCGTTGCCGCGCAGTATGACCGCCTCGAAAGGATGAAACCATGATGAAACTAAGTGGTAGTTTCAGCAAGGCAATTCAACCACTACGGTCTTATGATCAAAGCAAACAGCTGTTGGTCAAGCCCCGACCTAAGCGCTTACGATATTCCCAGACGGCTGTGGCTATTTTGGTGTCGGTAGATCATCTTCGTTTGCGAGGAGGGTTGCATGTGAAACTGCCCTCTGTAGCTCAGGATGAGCACCGGGCGCGTAATAGAGTATGCTATATCGCTCGCTCGGCTTACTACTCTAGCGCTCATTCAAACATCTATTTTCGGGTATTCGCATGAGATACATGTAGTCGACACTCCCTGCCTCCTACACAACATTCGGCACATCACTCTCTTTCATCAATACAATTGCAGATCATCTCGTGTTCTCACCACATTTACGTCCATATGGCGTCTTTAAATCTTCGTTTGGAACACCCTGGCGATGACGAGCTCGCAGATGAGATGTTCCCACTCGTACGCAATGCCCTGCAAGCGACAGCAGGCGAGACTCTAGAATCGGCTGGCCAGAAGCTCGCAGATTTACTGCCAGAAGGCGATCCTAACTCGGCCGAGGCGCACGGATTCTGCGATCTCTGCATTGTGGTCGCTGAACAGATCCCGTACAATCATCCCAAGCTGGCAGACGTCGTGACACTTGTGCGAATTGTACTAGACTCTCCTCGATTCTCGATCAGTGAAAAGGAAGTGAGTGGACCTGAAGCCTATCGACGCGAGACAGATTGTGAAAGCAAGTCGCTGATACAGTGCAAGATGGCCGCATATGGTCACTCATGGCGATACAGGGCGATGGGGTGGCCGGTGGGCAACGAGCATAACTGTGAGCATTCCTTCTTTCCATACACGAGATACTGTGACTGACGCTTTGACGCTAGCTTTGTCTCCACGTAAGTGTAGTATACACAGTATGCTACTTCTTGAATAGGCTTCCGGACTAACATGCTGTAGCTGTTGAAGAACGAGGACGAGGACAATACGTCAGCTTCTTCACGTTCACAGCTCTGCTCTGCAGAGCCGACATGCTCAGTACCCCGACCATACATGTCCAGCTGCTCCGAGGGGCATTGGAAGGAGGAAATGGGATCCACCAACCGCCCGGAATTCTAGCACGCGACGTCGAGGTCATGGCAGCGACACAAATCATACTCATTCTAGGCCACCAGATTTTGTATGACCTACTCAATAAACCACTGAGCGATCTCTGGCCCTGGTCTGCAGGTCCTATCTACGGAAAGAACCGAGATCCTTACTCCATCGATCGGTGGCACTTCTGGCGAGATAGCTTGCGTGCAGTCGCAGCGGGGGAATGGGACGAGGGTGAGAAGTCATGTATTTGTGACGAGACGAAAGAACTCGCTCTCCGTGCATCTAATGCAATGGATGCGATCGAGAAGGAAGTTGGAGCGTCGAGAAGACAGGCGGCATGAGACTGCGATTCGCTGGACCTATGATACGAATAGATGGAGTTTGCGGTCGTTCTACAGATCAAACGCATGTTCAGGCATATCCTCCTCACATCTCTTTCTTCTTTATCTTTTGACCGCCGCCGGACCAAGGCAGTTTCCCGACCACTTTCATGCTCGAAGAGAAACAGTGTCCGAACAGCGCTGTTGACCACATAGCACAGGTAATAGTAACTTTATGGACCTGATCTTTCACATACGGCCACAGATTGCAGGAAATAGGGCATCCCGTCCGCTCTGCCGTTCTCAAGCTGCAAATCGGTGAATCAGTAGTACGGTCGGTGACGACGTGCGAATCCTCACTGCTGTATGTTTTGATCTTCTTTTGTGTTCAGCATTCTGGACGGGGAGAAGGTTCGTGCTTATGTTCATGCAACTGTAATGACACGAATGTAAGGTACACGCATGGTGGTGTCTTCCCAGCACAAGGTTTGGATGTTATCGAGGTACTCAGCCGATTTCAATGTAGGGAGCTGTGTGGGATAGTTCCTACCAAGTTTTGTTCGATATTTGGCCATTGATTTCATCCTGAGCAGCACTTACACTCAGAAGCCAGTAGCACTACTATACGACAATTCTAGTAGGAGTTTTGTTGGAAGGGTGGCATTTCGGCAGGCCATTACTGCAGATGTAGTTCATGTCCATGTTCCTGTACAAGCCGAAGCACGTGTCAAGCTAGTAAGGTGAACCTCATAGCTCTACACTTCTACTCATCCTCACCCTACCACCCCTTGCTTCTTTAGAGCGGTCCATTCCACCGTAAGCGCCATGTCGACTCCCACATCCTCCTACGCTGAGATCCCTCGTCCCTCGGTCGAAGAAGTCGACTCCCTCCCCTCCTCATCAGCCGGCACGTCCAGCAGCGATCCCGATGAAGATTCACAGTATCCCTCGGACGCCGAGCGTGAATGGCGCGAATCGCTGCAACAGCTCGAGCTGCTGCTGACGATGGTGCTGGTGCCGTATCTGGGAAAATACTTTGGAAGAAGATGTGCTTACTGGGGTAAGTTTCTTGCTGGATGGTGGCTTTTTGTGAAGGACGAGGGTGGCCTACCATGCCCAGCCACGAACGCTGGAGGCTGTCAGGGAAAAGGAGGACTTTGCATGGAGGAGGGTTGGAGATTCGCGCGCTCTAATGCTGACATTTCTACGCACGCATAGGTTGGGCCAAGTTCATGACGTGGAAATACCCGGTGACGATCGAGATGACCAGCCCCGGCGCATTCAAGGGTGCGGGCGCGATCGAGGCAGCAGCATCGTTGTGAGCAGTGAGGAGACCTTTTCCATGATTTCCTACGGCCTCCGTGAGCTTGTCCATGCTTAGTGTGTGTAAGACTCTCGGGACTTCAAGCCAGTGAGAATCATGGGATCCAACAGATCGGGAGCTAAGGGTTTATTCTTGTCGCAGTTGGTTACGTGGCTACGCGCAGGCATTCTCGGGACATTAAGAGTCCTCGGGGAAGTGCAGGAGACCTTTATACGACAACTCCGCCAAATCGGTTGAGCCAGCAATGACAGTCGCATGGTGAACCATGGTGGCTATCAAGGTGCCAGGTCAACTGCCGCTTCAACTGCGTCCCACATGCGAAATAAGACGCCGCGCACGACACACCCCAGCTCGCGACATGGCACATCATGGAGGCGAAGTCAGCCTACGTGGTCAAATGTGTAGCAAGCGCACACAATGTGCCACGCTCCGATCCCAGCAAACCTCAACGATCATCCAGATTGACGAAATGGCAGGCCACATACCACGTGCCCCATACGCCAAAAGCCATCATCACTCGCCACTCGAGAGTGAAGAAGCGAGAGATCAGCGCCAAACCAGAGACGACAGCATCGACCTCCCTGCAGGAGAGACGATACACTTATGTAGCTCAGCTACGCTGAATACCTCGAGTCCTCTATATACAATGAAATGAAGCTAACATCGAGAGCATCAATGCCACGACAAGCTCGCACCCTATCAAACCATCATCATCTCACCACCTTACCTATCTTGACATGTACTCCCTTCTCCACTTTCCTCTCGGACAAGTAAATGTCTACCGATCAACGCACTGCAGCATCAATGAAAGTCTCGTGAACGCTGTTGAGGGAACAAGCCATTGATCACTCGAGGATAGCAAGCATTCAACATGCGAGTCGCCAACGTTTGAGGTCGGTCAGATATACCAGCGCGCGGTCCTGGCTGCATCGTGGCAGATTCTATCCTCTGCAGCAATGACCCGTGGGAATTGGTACGGCAGCGTCAATACAGAGTGCAGTTCTTATAATGAATCATACACTGCTGTCACAAACGTCCATTACAGGTAGACCAGATGATAGCTGGCCAACACAAGGTAGGTACGAGTCGCAACGAAGTGTTACCAGAAACAAATGAAATAAAGCTACGATGAAACGAGATTTTCCGAAACGTAGTGTCTTAAGATTACAACTAATATATATCGCTAGGTGAGGTAAGAACTGTACATGAGGTAAATGCCAACGAGCATTTACAATATTCCAAAACATGAAACGCCTGTTTTGCTTTTTGGAATTCCGCCTCCCTGTTTCCCCGTTGCTGAAATGCGAGTTTGCTTTTTGTCCTGTTCCCTGAAACATGATGTGGTACTAGTAATGATGCGACGACAAACTTCCCGTCGCTGACGAAGAATGGGTGGCGAAGAGGTCTTCGCCAGCCTGCCTGCCGCCCTGTGGACCCCCAAGAGCGCCATGCTTTGCGATGATGATGATGTGAATGAGACCAGATGCGAGAATCAAGAACCAGCTCGCTGCGTTGCCGAAAAGGAAATGTGGATGTTATTGCTTTCCGTCAAGATATGGGGTATCATGCAAATAATCAGAGTCGAAAAATGTTGAGATAGGTAAGGTGATGGAAAGAGCTTTTTGGTCGTGAGAAGTCGTTAAGATGCGAGGGTGTCGATGATGAGGATCATCTCCCCAGAAGACATCCATCTACTGTCGCGAGATCTTGCGGGTGAGTTTGCCAACGGCGTCCAGCCCGCGTCGTACGGACGAGGTGCTCTCGCTCGAGCTGATGCTGGAGGTGGAGCCAGAGCGGGTGTCTTTGACCTTGGACTCGTCGATGAAGTTGGCGGCGCCGCCACGGCCGATGTGGTAGATGGGCGACTGGACCTCGCGGCGCTTGATCATCTCCTCGTCGAAGTGGAACACGGCCTGCTCGGTCTCGGTGAACATGTTGCCGGCGCCACCGCGGCCGGCGGTCAGGGTGCGGCGGAGCTCGCTGGGACGTGAGAGCGAGACGCGTGATGCAGGGCCGGTGGCGTTGGGGCCGGCGGTCAGCGAGGAGGAGTTGTAGCGTTTGTAGTTGCCTGCGCCGCCACGGCCGCCCATCAGGTAGGCGCCTGAGGAGGGGACGGTCGGGTGAGGCTCAGTGACGGAGAGGTTGCGAGACATGTTGTGGGTTGGTTGATGTGAGTTGGTTGGTTGGTGAGTGTGATGTAGAGGGTCGAGTTGGAGTGGCGTTTGGAGTGTCTTGCGTTCTTGATACAGTAGAACTTGGAGCTGGGTGGATGTGATATGGGCAAAAAGAAAATCAAGGCCTACCATGAACAGCGACGATGGAAGGACTCATATACCCAGCAGGGGCCGGTGGAGAGCGCAGTTGGAGGAGCGGATGGCACGGTGGAGGCCGAGAGCCATGGCAACATCATAACGCAATCGTCTGCCCAAGCCAGCTGAGCGAAACGACGGTGGAGTTCCAGTAACATCGAATCATCACGATCACGCGGTGCCCACGGCCGGGCCTTCCAGTTGCTGGTTCGTAATAGCAAATAGCACAGGGAGCAGACCTAGTGCCAAGGTGAGCATATGACCAGGGAACGTTTGTGCCAGAAAGACTGGCGGCCAAGGCGGGATTCGCATGCGCCTTCAGTTAACTGCAATTGTCTAACAGCTAGGGGGATAGTGTCGGGGAATTCGAAAATTTCCTAGTTCCACAAGTCATCGCGTCCACGATGTAAGAATAGCGAAAGCGACTGCGTTCCTAACCTAGTGCTTAGTGTCAGACTCTATGGGAGGCGAAGCAGAAAAATTTCTCCAGCTGGGCCCAGCGTGTGACCTGTCACGCGTGGCCCGCCGGTCACGTTGCTTCGGCTTAGAGGCGGATGCCGAGATCTTGGGGTTTCATATCCGCATCGAACTGGATTGACGATCCGGGATCCTGATGATGTGATGCGATGGCCACTGCTTGGGGACACGTTGTGACGTTCCTGGCATCCTTGACTGTCCATCTGCATGATTCATGCGATCCTGAGATGGCGACATTGTTGCAGCGGCACAGCGCAAACAAGGATTCGCCACGGCCAATACGAGGATTACAACACCACCTCGACAGCAATACTACCTACATCCAGCCACGACAACAGGTCATCATCATAGACCGCCTTTCTCCTCTCGTCGTACCAGAGACTTCCACCGCAAATCTCGCCATCATCATATGCCCCGGCCCTCCACGTGAGCCGCCCCCAGCGCGAAAACAACCTTAATGGGAGATCGCAGAGCCAGCCAGCCGCCGGCGCATAGCCAGCCAAGACTTCAAGCCATTCCATCCTTTTCAGTTTCCTGGGGGTAATAGCGTCCCCGTCCTGCCGCTTTGGGCCAATCCTGGGGGTAATGAGAATTGCTTCCTCGTTACCTCTCAGCGGCTCAGGTGGACGTCGCCAGTTTCCTGGGGGTAATGGGAACCATCAATGTCGCGAAAAGTCTGCAATTTTTCTTCCTCTTTCATTTGCTTGACTCCTCATTTCGGTTCGGGCTTGCTTTCGCTTTCTACTCAAGCTGCAGGTCACTTGCATTGAGCCTACGTGTCGTGCGAACCAGCCTGGTTACGAAGGGGTAAGAGAAATTCCAACATCCAGTCGTTCGCGCACTCCCCTTCACATCACCCGGCTCGTGCGGATTTGTCTGGCATTGACGCTGCGTGATACTTTTGGACAGTGTGATGCGTGCATGAGGCTGTACGCATGCTCCATGAACTGTGCGTCCATACTAATAAATACATGCACATACTGATGTCTAGCGGCTACATGGGCATTGGTCGGCTGGAGACACGTTTCCCAGATCTACATCGCTTGTTGGTCGCAATCGACTCGCATCACATTGCATATATCAAATTTTGGCTCTCTCGTTGCATCGGTTGTGGGCGCATCACGTATGGACTTGACCGTCTATGGCTGACTCCCTCAATGCCTAACCTGTGACGAATCCGAGCGCATATCACGAGATGGAACTCGCACATGAGACCATACCCCAAGTGCACCATTGAAACCCCAAGATGAGTAACACATCGCTCGCCGGGTCATGAGGCTCCCAGGCACTACTACATACAGGCGCCACAGTACCTTCTAGCTCGCTTTCCCCGCAAAACGCTAGAGCATCGATCTGCCGTGGCACATTCCTGTACCTACAGTACGGAGTACGCTGTCTTCTAGCCTCGCCTCCCTATACGATGCCGTACGGATCCCTGCTGTCCCGGCTTGCCATTGAACGGGGTGGACGGCTTGTACGTAAAGTCGTCGGGCGCGACCCGATTCCATTTGAGGGGTCATGGTCATGACGGATACAGAAGACGCCATTGAACCATTGTTGGCCTCAGGCTTGGGAAGCCCAGCACGTCTTGGTACGATGATCTTTTCCTTCGGATTCGTGATCGTTGAAACGGAAGACACTGCTGTAACGTCGCCAGCAGGACCATGTACATCTAGCTGCTACAAACTAGCACAGGTGCGGAGGTATGCTTCCAGGGTCCAGTAGTCCGGAGTACATTGAAGACTTAAATCCTGGCAAGGCTCGAATGTCATCCTTAAGCAACTGGTCGCCATCCCTGTCGGAACTTGAATGAGATCTGGATGATTCAGTCCGTAATGTTGTCCAATGTCCACAATTCCATCGATTCAGCAATGCGTACTATCGTTGGTCACGCATACCTGCAAAAGATCAAGCCGTGATGAGACCCGGAAGGGCCTGGCCACCGCCCATGAGTCCGAGGATATCATGACCGCTTTCAGGGGCTCAGCGAGGAAGGCAGCGAGAGATATCACGCGTAAAGTCAGGACCGTCGATTGAGTCTGGGCATTGGCCACGCGATCGATGGCATCTCACTTCCACTCCCTTCGCCTCTGTGCGTTCAATAGTCACCAGGTATCGGAACATCGAATCCTGTCACAGTAACTGTCGGCTATAGTGAGTTGAACCTCTTCGTTGTGAGTAAACATGCCTTACGGAACGCTCGACTTGAGTGAGACTTTCTTGAAATGTCTGGAACACGGTTCTACCTATATCTCCACGTAGTTATTGCGCTCTATGCTTAGGAAAATGGCCACTTCTGTTATACCGCAGAGACTACACATCCAGCTTCACCTATGCCAAGGATGTATGATACAGGTCCCAACGTGATCTCAATCGACCAGGCAAGCTTTTTATTGGCACGAACTTTCTTTGATTCTATCTTATCCTCAGGTTCGCTCCAGTACGAAAAGTCTATTTCCTGACAAGGCGGACAATCGCATTGAGACTAACCACGACTGCACATTCGAGTATATAGAGCCGAATGTGGCTGACATGAAAATACAGCAGAGGCAGTACTGCAGTTGACCCGATCAGATGTACCGTCCAGAACACGGATCGAGCCCCGCGGCGGAAACTTCTCATGGAAGTGAACCCAATCGCTCCAAGTATAGCCAGACTGACGATGGCAACGATGATCTTCGTTTGCCTCACGCTCGCCCAGAAGAACCCCAACTGGATGAATACACCGGTGTAAAGCGCTGCGTGGATGGCGACGAAGAGAATGATGAGCCTGCCTGTGACGAAGTGTAAGGGGAGAAGCTGTTGGCGAGCTCCTTCAGGGAGGATGAGTTGGAGCGAGGCATATGGCGGTCTCATGGAGAGCAAATAGTGAATCGGTAATTGCGACGCTCCCACGATACCGAATCGTTTGACCAGGTGCATGTAATCTGATTCGGTGAGTCTTTGGTCCTTGAAGGCTTACTTGAGCAGTGTTGTGCGGTGGACATACCTGGTGCAGTATCATGGATGCACAGATACCCCAGCCATGCTGCCCAACTCAGGCCAAAGATCCACTGTCCATTGGTCCCGCGTCCTTTCGCTATCTCTCGGAGGAAGAACGACTCTATGTCTGATGCAGTACGTATCAACGTGGATGCCTTGCCTTGACCTTCCTGTCTCAGATTCTGCACGGAATGGCCTTTGGATGTCGCATCGCGAACAGAGCTTCCACTGTCTTGCAGACCACTGAATAGAGTCGTCAGGACGTATCTGGCCCAGGGAATGGCGATTACACAGAGTAATTGAGACAATTGTGCCGCATTTGCATGCCAGTCTAGCCCGGAGCGCCTGGTTGCCTCGTTCTCTGGCGTCTTCGGGAGGAAGGTATATTCGAAGTTACCCATGGAGGGTGTGCGAAGCGGTGTTGAGTGATCGGTGTGCAGTTGTGAGTCGTGCGTCTGGATGAGTCTTCCTCTGACATGTGTGGAATGAATCGGGATATCGTAAAGGCCGATTCCAGGGAGAATCAAGATTCGGGATAAAGCTCTAGCTGGAATTGTTGTATACGACAAGAAGTGATGACCAAGACATAGAACTGACTTACAAATCGAAGAGTCCTTCCAGCGAGGAGAAGAAGGAATGATCCGTAAAGAAGAAAGGAGCCTGAAGGAACAAGATGACACTCCCCTACAAGAGTAGAGTGCCGAAGCAGCACATATCTTACCTTACTTATTCATTCGTGCGCGCGCGTTGAAACGCAAGGAGTGTAGTGTATGCGCGCGCGATATTCGGGGTTAGCATTTATGTTTCGGACGAAGCAGACCGCGCGCGGGAACGCCAATGCGGCTTAGCGCGTCAGCTGCGGGCTCGCGCGCGACTCAGTGCTCACCATGATCTAGTCGAGAACGATGTTTGTTGGTTGTCAACAGGGAATGGATACCAATATAAGATTCGAGCGAGGATCTGATAACTCAATGGAGATGTCGGCGAACAATTACATTGGGAGAGTGAACGGAAACGGTGTGCTTGAGAAAATCTCAAAGTTGACACCAACATCTTCATCATGGTTGTAGTCGCTGTTGCTGGCGGATCGGGAAGCGTAGGGAGAACGATCGTGGATGCTATTGTCAAGGCGCAAGAGCATGAAGTAATTGTACTTACACGAAAAGTAAGTATACACCCCTTAAGTCCACACCCCACACCAATTCACGCAGTATTTAACATTCGGCAGCCAAGCGAGAATGGCACTCCAGGTGCTCAAGAGGTTGTCGTCGATTATGCCAAAGTCGAACAAGTGGCAAGTGTGCTGGAGTCCACAGGCGTTCACACAGTCATTTCAGCCATTGCAGTCATGAACGAAACCGCTGGCGAGTCAGAACGGGCTTTGGTGGCAGCAGCAGCGAAGTCGTCTGTCACCAAGCGCTTCATTGCGAGTAATTGGGGCGGTGTGATACCTTCCGATGAGTATGTGTCCCCTCTAACATGCGACGGGCTCATTGAGAGGGAAGTGCATCGACTTACACATACTCGCTCCCAGATCACTCCGAATCCCATTCCAGATTCCCCGCATGAAGACCATCGAGGCTCTCAAGTCGACAACCCTGGAGTGGACCTCGTTCCAGAACGGGTACTTCTCGGACTTCTACGGTATGCCGTACGTCGAGTCGAACATCAAACCATTAGCATTCGTGTTGGATGTGGCCAATAAGGCCGCTTCGATTCCAGGAACAGGCAACGAAACCATGACTTTTACATACACCAAAGACCTGGGTAAATTTGTGAACGCTTCGCTGGATCTGCCCAAGTGGTCTTATCCGATGGTCTGCTACAGCAACAAGACGACCTGGAACAAGGCGTTGGGGATCGCTGAAGAAGCAAGAGGTAGGTGATATGGTTCGACAGATGGTGTGCGATATGGATCAAGCTAATGATGTCCCTAAGGGTCCAAATTTGAAGTTGCTTACGACCCGGTCGACAAGCTTCAACGGGGAGAGATCACGGAGCTACCATTCCATACCGGCATCTACTCGAAGCTTCCCAAGTCTTTACTCCAAGCTATCCAATCAAAGTTCGGACTCTATGTTGTCTATGGGTTGTTCGATATGCCAGAGGAAGATTCTCTGAATCAGCAATTCCCGGATATCCAGACGACGTCAATTGAGGAGATCATTGGCCTATGGAAGGGTCATTAGAAGATGAGCGGTGTCGCCAAAGAACAGTTCATGATGCTACATTCTTAGTGAAGTATTCCGAGCATACGACGACAGCGAGAAGAAGATCGAGTATCGTGATCCAAGAACTCAAGATCAATTCTAGCATATAGACAAGCCCCTGATATGGCTTGGATTTCAACCCTGTACGCTCTTTCCTGGAATCTGTCTGGAGAGAGTAGATTGATTGTACTGTATCAGTACTGCATAAAATGCACTCTGCACCACGCTCTTGAACAATCTGCGTCTTGTAGTACTCCATCGAAATCACGGATCAAGCAGCAGCGTAGCCGACACCGACACTCTGGATTCCTCTTGAGTAGATCAGGAAAATAGCCATGATGGAGCATGTAGGCTTACTGTGTTCGGTGAGAGTATTGCAAAGCAACATGAGATGCAGGCACACGAGCACTGAGCGAGCGGGGGGTGCCACATCGGGTTTGTGATGTATGCACCTCCCGAGACCAGACAATGATAGCGAATATGGATTGGTATCGTTACGAGTCAGGACTGGACGAGCGGATAGCGTGCGAGTATTGATGACAATCATCCAGCCTGGGTGAAAGTTCCGTGAATGATGCTGTACGCCAAGCCATGTGGATTGATTTATCGTCTAGCGCCAGGTTTGGAAAAAGTGCGCCAAAAGCCGACCGTGACTTCAGACTTCAGCCCATAGATCCCTGTCATCGGTCAAAAAAGACCACGAGGCCGCGTGCGTGAGCATGTGGAACGGATTCAGCGGCAATATTTGCTTGGTTTCGAAAAGAAATGTGACCCAAGGAACACCCTCGTCCGGGGATGAACGTTCCTTGCCGGGTTTGATGACTAGTCAGACCGCGCGGGTTCGGTTTTACTGATCAATACTAGTCATTCTGCAGGTAAGCTATCAACATAATGCAGGATGTGTCGACGGGTAAGAGGACTGCAAGAGAGCTTGGACTGCCCTTCATCAAGTGTTGCGGAAGACGCGTAGCCTCCCAAAACGTACGCGCGCGCATACGCAAACTCAGTGTTTTGATGGCTCATCGGGGCTATAAACATAGCCTGGAGGCGCGGACATGACCAGTGAATCCTAAATACAGGTAATCCAATCATCATTCATGTCGCGGGATCTTTCCCCGACGCCCGATCCTGCTCACAGAGTTGCGAACTGCATAACACTGAATGTTCGGCAAACGTTCCACGTGTGCTGTATCTCAGCTTCTTAAAGGATGACTCCGAGAAGGAAGCATCACGAGTTACAAGATCTATGATCACCTCCCAGCTTGATCGAACACCTTCTGTGATAAATGTTCATTGCTGGAACGGAACCTTGAGAATAAGTGATTTGAGTTGCCTCTTATCGCATGATAATCTCATCCCTCCGCGACTTGGATCTTGAATTTCTTTGTACTGCCTGCAATCGTTCTTCCATAGCATCTTTCTTGGAGCGTGACTTCCAGGATGTCGACGGACCTGTACCGGAAGGAACAAATCAGTGATGATATCGCAACGCCGCCTGAGTCCCCAACAAGATCCCAGCAGCTCCGCCAACCATCGATACCGAGTGTATCGTCGTTGAAAGATGTCCAGTCACGCGACAGGTCTGGCAGTCTTGCAGTCTCTGTGAGAAGCCTCCGATCCCAGGAACGATCATCGGACCAGGTAGCGTCCAAGGAGAGCTCTCACTCTGGCGACCTGGAGGCTATGGATCCGAAGCATAAACCACAGGTTGCAGATGGTCGGTCAGACTTGGTATGTTCAGTGCATGAATGGAGAGTGCGGATGTTAATTGCTGACTTCTTGGCTGCACAGCTTGTGACTTGGGACGGCGACAACGATCCTACAAATCCCAAGAACTGGTCATTCCTGCGCAAATGGGCCATGACTGGTCTAGTCTCGTTGATCGCCTTCACCACAGGGATTTCTTCCGCCATAATTGCCCCTGCTGGAGATACCATTGGGCATGACTTTGGGACCGATACCGCTTTCTTGAACCAGCTCAACTTCTCCATCATCCAGCTTGCTTATGTTATCGGCCCCTTGGTATTGGCGCCCCTGTCCGAAATATATGGACGATCTGTCGTTCTCCAAATCGCTAGCATCTTCTTTTTGATCTTCAATCTCGTGAATGGCTTTGCAACCACGGAAGGTCAATTTCTAGCCTTTCGTTTTCTCAGCGGACTGGGTGCCTGCGCTCCATTGACCATTGGTGGCGGCGTCGTCGCTGACCTATGGCGTCCGGAACAGATCGGAATGGCCATTGGACTCTATACCTTGGCACCTTTACTGTCGCCTGCCCTGGGCCCTCTACTTGGTGGTTGGATCGTTGAGCGAGCCACCTGGAATTGGTGCTTCTTCTCTATCACTATCTTTGGCGTTGTTGTGGAGATTCTCGTATTCTTTACCATGAAAGAAACCTTTGGCCCACGTATTTTGCAATTGAAGGCCGCAAAACTACGCAAGGAGACTGGAAATGACCAATTACGGACAAAATTCGAGCTGAATGACCTTAGCCTCGCACCCCTCTTGCGAAGATCGCTCGTTCGGGTAGTGATCCTTCTGACGACTCAGCCGGTGGTCATCTTCCTCTCCATTTACTTTGCAATGATCTACGGTATCATCTACCTGATGCTGGTGAGTATATCGACAATACATATCCTTTGCATACGTAGCTGATCCGGCGTTCTCTTTTCTAGTCCAGCTTCCCTTCGCTATGGGCAGATTACTACCACGAATCGCTGGGTATCGGCGGCCTCAATTACATCTCAATCATGATTGGATTGACTATCGGTGCGCAAGGTGGCGGTCGGATCGTGGATTACGCCTACAAGACTCTTAAAGCTCGATCGGCGGACAACACTGGTTCTCCCGAGTTCCGGGTTCCGCTGTTATTCTTTTCCACTTTTCTTGTTGCAGCCGGACTGTTCATGTATGGATGGACAGCTCAGACGAGGACCTTCTGGCTTGCTGCCGACATCGGTGCCGCAATCTTCTCCATAGGGGCAGCCATGACTTTCAGCGCGATTCAGACGTACATTATCGATTCATATCCAGTATACGCCGCGTCTGCCATTGGTGCCACGGCGGTGCTGCGAAGCTTAACTGGGTTTGGTTTTCCACTCTTCTCGCCTACGCTGTACAGAAACCTTGGATATGGGTGGGGTAATAGTGTCCTCGGGTTCGCAGTGCTGGTTGTGGGCTATGCTGGCGCTGTGATTCTCTGGTTCTTCGGTCGCCGCTTGAGAGAAGCAAGTCCCTATGCAAGAGGTGGCAACTGAGGTGCTACCAGCACTCATTGATTTTCAAGTCGCCTTTGTATAGACCAGTACATGTATCTTGAATAATGTTATCCAACGCCTAGCTCGAGACTAAGATTTAGGACTAGTGGAATGTGTATGATACTCTATTGCTCAGGTAGGAATCTTTATACGCCTGCGTTCAGCCTGATCCTAAGTGCCTAGACACAACAAAGTGTTAGCTACTTGCTGACCAATCCGGTTGGGTCTCCCAGCATAGCTCCAGTCCAGCTTCGGCCATTAAAACGACCACTGTTGGACACTTCACCTATACTTGCAACATACGGTTTTGAGACGGTGTTACACCAGTGACTTGACATGAGGAGGCCGTCACAAGGCTGCTGGACCTGTCGGCTCCGGCGGAAGAAGTGCGACGAGCAGCGTCCTATTTGCAAAGAATGCCAGACGCTTCATATTTCGACCTGCAGTTACGGGAGCCGGCCGGTATGGATGGATGGTGGCGCAAGGCAAGACGCCATGGCCGAACAGATAAAACATGAGATCAAACGACAGGCTCCATACCGTCGATCTCGCAGAGTCGAGGCGATCGGGGAGTCTGTTTTTGATACTTCCTTGGCCACCGAACCTGCACTATCACATCAGAGCGAGACAACAAACAGTCCGCCGACTCACGATCCTGCTGCATCTTCTGTTGATCCAGAAGACGTACGTCGGCAAGTACTACAATTGCGACCATTTGCTCAAGCCGATTCGGTGCTGCTGGTGTTCTATCTCGAGCGCATCCTTCCCTTCTTATTTCCATTCTATCGGCCATCATCGCTACAAGGAAGCCGGGCCTGGATCCTTGATCTCGCCATCAGCAGCCCAGTGGTTCGACAAGCAATCCTTTGCCAGAGCTCGTACTTCTTTGCATCGGCACACGCTGTCTCGATTACGACCAATAGCCCCATGTGGGAAGCCTTGCTCGAGCAGGCCCGTGATGCCTTCAACATGCTGCGCGGTTCCATTCAAGTGGTCGAGAGCGTTAGTGATAACGGAAGCGTACTTGGCAGCGTTCGTGCCATGGCAGCGATTGTGCAACTACAACGCTTCGAAATTGTCATCAGTTGTTTTGACAATTGTCGCGCGCATCTCAATGCTGCTCTTTCCGTCTTTCGGAAGATCATCGATGTCGTTGGATCCACCAACTTAGCCAGCTCATCTGTTACATTTAGAACCCTACTTGGTCTGCTTAGTGCAGAGACGTGGATACTGTCGACCCATCAGACGCAGGTCCCGAGCTCAGAACAAGCCGCATTTAGTTTCTCATTGGCGGTGCTGCTCCTAGACGATATAATCGCTAGCACGGCCTTACAGGAACGTCCACAACTGTACGAGTTTCACCGCAGTCTCTTGTGCAAATGTGATAGCATGGATGCTAGCCCGTGCATCAATATGGAAACAATGGTGGGTTGTCAAAACTGGGTGCTGATGCAAATTGGCGAGATTGCTACTCTGGACGCATGGAAGAAGAACTGTCAAAACGCCGGCAATCTCGATATCATGGAGCTGGTGAATCACATGACGACGATCCGGACAGCCCTCGAGGTTCATGTCGCTCATTTAGTGGAGTCCACTGTGAACCCGACACTACAGGACAATGATTTGTTGCTGCGAGAAGATCCGTTTGCAGCCGACAACTTCGGCGTACAGGTAGAGACCATGAGCCGACAAAGCGCGTTGGTGACCCAGATCTGGGCCCATAGTGCTTTCCTCTACCTTTCAATTGTTGTTTCCGGATGGCAACCCGCCAATAACGAGGTACGGCGCCATGTAGCGCAAGCTCTGGAGCTTCTGACGCAACACGAGTTGCCTCCAGCCATCCTAAGATCCATGGCCTGGCCGATATGCGTGATCAGCTGCTTGGCCGAATCCGTGCAATACGAACAAATACGAGAGATGGTGAATTCGTTACAACCAGCCAACCGCTTCACCACCGTACGTCGTGGTTTCGACATAAGTCAGAAAGTATGGCAAGATCGAGCACAGGGTACTGCAAGGGAATTTGCGTCCTACTTCAGAGACGAAAGCACTCTAGTATTGCTTGTCTGATATCACAGCGGGTCCTCAGAAACTGGACTGAGATGCCCAAACTCATCCTGTATGGACCATCAAATTGAAAAGGCAAGGGGGCTACGGCAGAGGTACCGTCGATTTATGCTCGTATATGTAAACAAGTGTTTCTTTCAAGGTGCGAAAGAGCTATTTATGTATGGGTGAGCTACAATCTATATGCATGGCGAGAGTATTGTCTAGAGAGCGTCGATCTTGAGGAGTGATGGCCGTGATGGGGCATTCAATCGGGGCA
Source organism: Microcyclospora tardicrescens (assembly GCA_003012245.1). Taxonomy (NCBI): domain Eukaryota; kingdom Fungi; phylum Ascomycota; class Dothideomycetes; order Capnodiales; genus Microcyclospora; species Microcyclospora tardicrescens. Next base: position 184,885 of record PXOE01000015.1, read on the forward strand.
AAAGGCCGACTGTGCCGTCCTACAACAAGCAACTCATTCCTCGAAGGTAGGTCCATCTATCCTTCGATTTAGAACTTGACGTAGCCCTTGTCCTGGACGAATGTGGCGTGCCATGGCACATTTGCGCCGCCTGTGGCCGCCAATTGGGCGTAGAAATCGGCATGAGCTGGTGCACTCAATGCCTGCCCTGCGATTTTGCCGTCGGGCTGTCGCTGGTCGGCGTAGATGAATCTGGAACAATCAATCACGACGGATTAGTAACTTCTGATCTGGTCGGCGGCACCAAGAGTCGCCATCGAATGAAGACTAACCGATATCCTTTAGCTGCGTAAGCCCCGTCCGCTACACCCAACCAGTACGCTGCGGCAGCCTTGCCCATACCGGCGTTCAGTAGCAAGGGAACGGGCAATACGACCACGTTGGTAGTGTTTCCGGTGTAGATGAAGACCTTTTTGCTTCCCGTCGATGGTAATGTCTCCCAATTCTTGATCGCCTCTTGTGCAGCAATATATGGACTGACGACGTTGACAGTCAAATCGTTGGTGACGCGCGCCTGATCGAAGTTTCAGTACAAACCCCTACTTCTTGTTGACGGGGCGATTCAACTCACGCTGGGGATTGACAATGGTGACTCGCCATCCGGTGGCGGAGTGAGGGATCCGGCATTGTAGATCACGACCGAGGGGGCGACCTTGAATTCAGTCTTCACCTTTTCAAACACAGATGCCAGGATGCTTGGGTCCGAATCGGCGAAATCGACCTGCAGCGACAGGTAGCCCTGCGTATCGATCGAGTTGGTTCCTTTCCTCGAAGCATGTGCCACTTTGTATCCATTTGCGGCAAACTTGGCTGTCAACGCCTGCCCAATGCGAGGCCCGGAGCCAAGGATAAGTACAACAGGTGCAGACATCTTGGTGGACGAGGTCAAAAAGCTTCGTGTCTTGAGTAGCAGGTTTGAACGAACGAATAATGGCATATGATTTTTGAAATGCTCGGTATCTCTTTTAGAACCAGTCTTCACCTTGTCTGAATTGTGAAAAGAACAGGAATGGAAGGGGGAATGAGAAGAATCACAGGTTGATATATACTTACAATCGGTCGGCTCTCATTGTGAGAAGCTGAGCCTCATTGAAAATTCCTGGCCGGAATCTTCCTTTCCCAGTTGCTTTGGTTGTTGTTGGGGGTTCACCGAGCGCTGGTACATGAGGTCGATTTCAAAGCCGCGCGCGTTATGTAAGCACCGCTGAGCTGGGATCCCTCTCAGGCTCTCCTGTCCTCGTCGGTGTGTCCAGCCAGTGAGTACATACATTAGCGGAAGCACTAGGGGATTGCAGTAGACCAAGAATCCACTCGATATATGCTACCCGTGGGGTGATGTCCCAACTGGCAGGAGCTTCGGCATGTGTTGTGTTGTCCAGCCGAAACAGCCCCTTCCTTGAGACAAACGAACCATTGTACATCTTACGCTGTGGAGGAGGCCATTCTAGCACAACACAAATGCACTTTGTATCGGTAGTGTCTGGAAGACTCGAGATTCCCGAGCGTATCAATTTAGGATTGAACCCGTTGAGACGACTACCTACATGACTTAAGATATGACAGGGTGAACCTGGCCTCTTGAAGTCGCTCCCCAAACAGGGTTCCTACTGCTCGTCAGGTCATGCAGCCGCCCTACAGTAAAAGCGCCACAGAATACTTCGATCAGTAACACAAGGTATAGTGCCGGTATGACATTGGCGCGTGCTGTACCTGAAATGATTCTTGATTGATAGCTCGCTCGCGTTGCAAAACGCGAGAGCCTCAATCTACCGCAGCACGTTCCTTTGTAGGGCTTCGCCTCCGATGCAGCATACGAGGCCGCTCGGATCTTCGCTGTTCCAACTTGCCATCGCGCGGCTTGTACGCAACAATGTAGCGTCGCCTGGCGCTACGTGAAGCGACTGGAGGAGAAGAATAAGGGGATCGACGGATCACCAAGATGTGGCAGCCAACACCACATTGATGCCTCCGGTGTTAATCTCGCGTACACGTTCCGTTGCGCATCAAGTGTTGGCCCCGGCGACGCTCCTGTGGGGAACATTGGTAATGTCGCTTCGTATGCCTGGATTGATGGATCAATGGATGGCTCGAAGTCGCATCATGCAAATTTCTGATGGATGATCTCCGGGTCTGTGGCGGCACGATCAGTTATATGGCATCATACAGAAGAACAGCGCAACACTCACTCTCATGCCAATCATCCATCGTGACATACATCTTCCGGAATGTGCTTAATCCTGCCAGGATACTTCCTCCGATCCACGTGCTGTACAACCTTTCTGGCGGCGCAAAGATCTTGATTCGCATGTCCTTCACCGCCAGCCGTTGCACTTCATGTAGAAGTCGATCTCCGAACCCTTTAATCATGGTCGATCCACCAGATAGTACAATGTTACCGAACAATGATTTCCGGAGGTCCATGTCCGTCCTCGTGATCGCATCCACGACAATTTGGTGCAGACCAGGCCACTCTAGACCGATCAGTTCGGGGTCGAAGAGAATCTCGGGTGCCCGGAATCGTTCAGCCCCAATCTTCAGCTTTTGGCCGTCCGGTAGAGCATACTCAACCACCTTCGACTCGCTACTTGTGTGTGCTGCTGCCTTTGCCCACTCACGCTCTTCTCGTTTCGGGTCGAGTGCAACGTAAGATGTCTTCTCCTTGATCTGCTTGACGATCTCTTTCTCCGCACTGGTGTGGAACACGCTTCCGCCTTTGCGCAGCAATGTCTGAAGATATTCGGTCACGTCCCGTCCAGCAACATCGATCCGCCGAATACTACTCGGAATAGCAAATCCTTCGTACACGGGTACTGCGTGCGACACACCATCACCAGCATCCAGCACAATACCAGTCGTCCGGCCGGAAGCATACAGCGAAAGCACAGCCTGGATCGAAGTATACAGCGCTGGAACGTTGAAGGTCTCGAATAGAATCTGTGCAGCCGTATCTCGGTTCGCACGAGGGTTCAACGGTGCTTCGGTCAAGAGCACAGGATGCTACAACGTCAAACAATCAGCTCCATGTCTTTTCCGACAACTTGCATTTTATCTTCGCATTCTTTCGACAGAGCTGCCTACCCAACTAACGTACCTCTTCACTCAACGTCTTCAACTCATCCGTATAGATATACTGCCAAATCCGCTCCATATCATCCCAATCCGTGACAATTCCATGCTCGAGCGGATACCGGATCTTGAGCAGCCCTCGCAGCTCCTGTGCACGATTGCCGATAAAAGTATCTCCTTCGAGCCCTCCGGCTAGTACCCGGGTGTGTTTCGGCCGTCCGACGTATGACGGGAAGAAGCATTTGGGCAGGTCCTCGCCCGCATAGCCTGCACGGATCGTGCCGCTGCCATTGTCGACGACTATTGGCGTGTTGTGCAGGTCCGCCATGGTTTGCGGCAGATTCTAATGGAGGGCCGGAAAGGCGGCGGGTCGTTATGACAACAAGATGCTCATGGAGGGTGGTGCGGTGGATAAGTTCTGGTCGTTGGAATGCTAAAGACGCGAGGTCGGTTGTTCAAGCGGGAGTGCCAAGACATGTCGCGCGCTGTAGAATAGTTCTAGCTCTCCGCGGGAGTCTGCAAGTAGAATACATGTGTTGGTTGACCTGGCAAGATACATTTCCAAACGAGCTCTAGGTCAATGATCATTACCAACAAAGTCGGTTGGAGGATACTCTGGCTGTTACAATGAAGTAGTCGGTGCTTTCCTTGGTTGCATACTGACATGAAGGGAGCACATTTCACAGCAGGCCAATTTCAGGTGATCCTCGAGCATCACTACGACTGGGACTGTGACTTTGGAGTTTCCATCTCAACACGATCAGTAGGCTACACAGTAAGGTAAAGATCCTCATGGGCCTCATTCCTGCCACCTAGATTTGCTGGGCCAAGCGTCATCCTGGAAGTAACCCCGGGGTATATATCGAAGCTGGTACATGCAATGCATTTCATGCGAATTAGACTAGTTCTATCGAATACCAGATCATTTCCCTTCCGGCAGTGGGCTAGCATAGCAGGCAACATCCCATTGTACACCATCAGGCTGCGTATACACGTCCATTGCAAATTTGACCCAACCTAGCTTCTCATAGAGCGCGCCAGCTCTAGCGTTCTTTAGCAATGCGAACAATACCAACCTGGTTTGGCGCGGCACCGCCCAATCCACGACATGGCAAATCAGCTGTCGCGCGACGCCACCGCCAGCAGCATCCGGATCGACGAATAATTTCCCGAGCACAGCAATATCGTCGTTAGGGTGCACTTTCCACCACGAAGCGACGGAAGGATCATCGAGTGTCGGTCGAGACACGGAGATGTTGCCAATGATCCGATCGTGGCGCACCGCGACCCATGAATGCTCAACTGGATCAGAGGCCAGGAAGTCCACGTCAGTATGGCCATGGACTGGATAGTGGTGGAGATCGTAGACACGCTTGATGATTGGGAGCAGAGCGGCAAGGTCTTGTGCGTCGTCGCGAGATCGAATTGAAAGTGCTTCCATGGCGCGGGCCAATTGAAGTACTGTATGGGTTCGAGTTTGCTGAAGCTGAGGTGTCGTCTAGTCAAGTTTTGAAAGCATCTGAAACAAGACGAACAGGTTCTTCACTATTGAGCTGCGCTTGAGATAACCAAGAACAGAAGAAGTTCATTTTCCTGGTCAAAGAGTCATGGAAAAGCTCATGCCGGCTGCTTACATGGCCACAGGGCGCAAGCTTTGTCAACTGTAGTCCCTCTACCATTGATATCACACAAGGACTTCAGAGACTCAATTGCAGCAGCTACGCAAACTACGATTGGTTTGATCTACGACTTATCTTGGGGAATGTATGGAGGCGTGGAGGATAGATGTAGGTAATAATGTTGTTATAGACGTGAAGTTAGTCCGATATCGCTATCTCCTACGATCGTCCGCTGAGTGTTCCTGTTTCGGACCTTCGCCTGGTCACTCCGAATTTGCTTCACGCTGGTTTTGCCGTAACATCTTGATCCGACTTCGTGGTCCGATACCCAATAGTCCTCATATGTGCATAGCCGACAACTCAGCACAGAGATGAGTGCTACTAAAGTGACGGCAAGATACTACCCATGACGCGATTCTCAGCTTACTGCTTCTGACTATCCTGGTATAGAAAGAAACCACTCCCAGTCGCCTGAACAGTACTGCTTGCAACGAATGCAAGCAACAAAAGGTAACCGGCTTTCATGTTTTGAGTCCTGTCGAATGACTGCTGATCAAAGTTATAGTTGAAATGTAACTTTGATAATGGTCCGAACGAGAAATGCTTGCGATGTACGAGGAATAACCTTGAATGCGTGGTCAAGGATGGGTTCAAGCGAATCAATAAACGAATGTTTGTTTCTTCATCTGACGGACGATCCTATTCACTCAACCATCCTGACTGCTTCTTTAGGAATGCCAAAGCGCTGTATAAGCAAAATGAACAATTACGGCAGCAATTGGAGGCTGCGGCATTTGGCACTCCCCGATTGAGCCAAGGTCAAACAGAACTGAGCATGAGCGAATATATGGCTAATACGCCCATGTCGAACTCCACTCGACAAGATCATCCGCTGCCGACGACAGTTACTCTGGCTGGGGAAATATCTGGTGGAAATACAGCCCCTGCTCCAGCACTGGATCAAGCATATCGACCACATCGACCAAGTGCTACCCTTGCTAGGGAGATCGCGGGCATTAGGGTGGAGCCTTTCGAGATCGATGAGATATTCGCCTTGTACGTCACAATACTCGTTAAGCTTGAAAACAATGCTGACATTTACTAGGTATTTCCCGCATTACTCCAACCATCTACCATTCGTAGATCCACGTTTATCGCCGAATGGTTTCTACGAGCAGTCTCATCTGCTTTTCTGGGCCATTGTTGGCGTTGGAGCAAGGAGATATACTGGCAACCCGACACTACTGGGTTCGATCATGGAGCCTATACTGCATCTCGGATGGCCTCCGTTGCATGCCACGCCCGCCATTGTACCAGCTATTCAGGCCTTGCTCATACTATCATTCTTTCCGTTTCCGACAGATTCAACGTCGAAAGACAACAGCTATGCTTTGTCGGGAATGGCCATCACGTTGGCGATGCAGATTGGCCTCCATGCACCGACGCACGACCAGGACTTCTACTCCAGCTTTCAGATCAATAGTGACGATATAGCCCGCAGAGTACGACTCTGGCATTACTGCGTGGTGATACACCAGAAGTAGGTCCACGATTCTCCCGTACTCGGCTCTCAAAAGCTAACTCAAGATAGAGCAGCGTGTGGCTTAGGCTATCCTATAACAGTGTCTCCAGATCGCTTGGAAAAGCAGATGGATCTTGAAGGATTGCTAGGTCTGGTTCCAGCTGGATTACTACTAGAGATGAAGCTTGGAATGATCTTGAGTCGCATTAATTCGTTATTCTCGCCCTCGAAATCTTCTAGTGATGAAGAGCACTCAAAGTTCACTCGATCGCTGATAGCAGACAACTTCGAAGCCCAGCTAGACGAACTCGAGTCTGAACGGACTCCGACTAACTTGGAACGACTTTACCTCGGTATCACGCGGTTACAGCTACGTGTTCACTGTCTTAGAGACTTTGGCAGTGAGAAAGAGAGCCTGAGCATGGTCCAACTGGGTCTATCAGCAACAATCGTGATTGACTTGACAGAGCGATTGGATGCAGAATCTGGCCTCGCTACTCATTGTCCACACTATGTTTTCCGGACGATAGCCCTCGCTGCTGCCGTCCTGCTGCGCTTCTTGAAAGTTCAGATGCACGATGATCGGCGCGAATCGACGCAGGTATATCGCACGCACTACTTCAAGGCGATATCTCTTATGAGAAAAATGTCCGTCATCAACAACGATATGCCCAGCCGCATGGCGCACATCTTCTCCCAGCTGTGGAGCAGCGACCGAGTCTTCCGCCAAGCTAACGGCCTCACGTTCCCCATCCGCACGCAGAGCCGATTGTCCATGAGCATCCTGCACGATACCATGTGGGAGTGGCGAGAAGAGTTCGGTGGGAGACGCAGAGCTGACCAGAAGCGCCCAGCAGGTCTGGCGCAGTACCAGACAGGGACCGCAGCTGGCGTGGTGAACAGCAGCAACTCCTACGGAGTCAATACAGATGACATTCCAGCTGGTCCGGGCAGTGCCGATTCTTCGGGCATGTTCTGGGACACCGCGTTCGATCAGGACTTCGAGAGCATGATCAAGGAGTTTCCTGAAGCTTGGCCCCAGTGATCTTCAGTCCCAGGATTGCTGGCTACATGTATCAGCCTTGACAGGATACATTCACGTCACTCGACGACATTTGGCAGATTGCCCACATAATCTGACGCTGGGTAGACACTTGCGCCCATGAAGCCGCGAATGCGCATACTGGTGTTCAGGAAAAGGGGATACTCTGTATACTTCCATTCTCACAGCGTCCAGGTATGCTAGTAGCCGAGAGATTTGGAGTGTCGCAGCATCTGGCGCGGTTTCACGTCAATCCAATTCGTTGATGTTCACCACAGGATAGCTGTAGCAAAGCCAATGATTTGCTGAACCCGGAATTGGTCATGGAACATAGTTCAGTGGTCACGGCGAACAGACGGAGGACATGAGGACGAAAGGTTCTAGGAAGATTGATGAAGCTCTGCCTAAGACGCTAAACGAGCTCAGTCTGTTGTTAGATATCGGAGAGGAGCGGAGATCTCTCGAATATGTAAGGTCATTATGGGTCTACTTTCTTGATTGACCCACCGATACTCGCCACCACAAGAGCATTGTAGGCCCACTTCCTTCACCTGCGAGTCGAAGCTTGCGGAATTGCATCGTGCTTGATTCTGTTGCCAGATACGCGAAGCTTGACGTAAGACCTGCTGGAGGTTCCCCAGGATCCTGGCTCACCATTCGCGAGTGCGCGAGATGGTTACTTGCCTATGGTGGTGAACCTGTGAAGGCTCAACTAGCAGCATGCCTAGGTCGATATTGATTGTTGATATTTTCCATATTCCGCGAACAACTTCAGCCTCCGCCAAGCACACCTTCCACGATCCTGCCTCCCCGTTCGCCACCGAGGTACTCTATCTCACCGTCGACTTCGTCCAGTTCGAGATTGACCTCATAGGCTCTTCTCACCGTCTCCTCGTCTACCTTGACGCCTCCACTTATCAAGGCTCGGATGCATCCGGCCACCTTCGCGATCTGTCGTCTTGTCGCTGTGCTAATCTCGTCATTCTGCTGACTGTACATACTCGTGCTCGCCGTCTCGGCCAGATTGTTGATGCCAACGTTTTGGGTCGTTTGCGCCGCGGCCTCTACGATGTGTTTCGAGATCCATGTATACCCGTTCACTCCCAATATCACATCAACTTCCCCTCCTTTATCCGCCGTAGACATGGTGAAAATCTGTCGTTTCGCTCGAACCACACCCGCGCCTCCTCCCACGCCTGTCACGGATAGGAAGAACCCGTTCCGCAGCTTTCCATACTTCAGACTGCGTGTATGAAGCGATGCGCTTCCATCTTGGAACAGCGACTGCACTTCGGCGACCACAAGTTCGCCCTCTCCAAAGAACGCACGCATGTTCAACTCGTCCACGCTCGTCCTCCGCCGCAAGACACCACCCGGCAGATTGATCGAGCTTAGCAGCAAATTTGCGAGTAGCGGGGCGGAGATGTCGACCTTCCATCTCTTGCTCTGCACCTCGATTACTCTGCCAATCACCAAGTCGCCGATCTCTGGTGTGTAGCGGGCACGAAGTGGCACGATGGAGAGCAGCTTGTTCGTCTTCTGCAGCGTGCCTGCTAATGTGCTGAAGATGGTTGCGCTAGACGGTGTGGCATATGTACCGTGACCTCGCATCCATTGAACATCATCGGTAACAGCTTGGCCTGGAGTGAGGATCGAGGTGGAACGTGAGGTGTGGCCGGAGCGGAGGTCGTCAATGTCCATGTCCATATCGTCATCGTCGTCTTCACTGCCTCGTCCGCCATAGGTTGGCCGAACTGGAGGAGCCGGCGCTGGCGCTGTTATTGTGATTGCCATACTTGAGCAATTGCTCGGCGCTATCATGAAGAGGAAATGTAACCACTGGGTTGTGGCATTGAAAGTTTCATGTGACAGAGTATCATTTTATGCTACGCGAGTCATGTCAAGATATTTCATCGTCATACTTCAAAGTCGAAGTGCTCCTCCACAAATAGACATTCGCCTCGCCCACGAAACGATGCGTCTGCAATAACATCAAAGTGAAGATGAGCTCGGCACCAGGTCCAGGATTCATCAAACAACTCTGGTTCCGATGGAAGAGTCTCAAGCTGCCATGGCGGCGGCAATATCTCGTCGGCGCCGATCTGGCCGGTAATACGTTTTGGGAGTTCAAAGATGCTTTGAACGCTGGTCGTTTGCGACGGATCGTGAAGTATAGCAGTGGAGGGTTTCGAGGGCGACGGATGGATTATGCGGATGTCAAGATATCGCGTAAGTCTTCCACGAAAGAGGTCAACGAGCTTTGAGAGCATTATTTATTGTGCTATGGCTTTGACCATCTATTCTGCGTCTTTGTGCTAACCGATCGTGGCATATCAGCACAATGGCATCAATGGCTACGGCATACCCGAGATCCTCCACCCTCAATTCAGGAACAACAGTATGAAGTGTCACGGCAAGCCAACATGAAGCAGCTTGCCGCGCAAGCAGACGAACGATGGAAGAGCATACCCTCGTTCCTCGACGCTCCGAAAGCGACACAGCAGCCTGGCCCAGCTACGGAAGTCAAAGACCCGGGTGGATATGCACCTGCGACCGAACCAGCAGACAAGCAAGGCGTGATGAGCGCGGTGGAGAACCAGGAGAAAGTCCAACAGGCTCAAGAAGGACAAAAGGTGGACGAAGGAAGATTCAGAGGTGAGGGGATCGAGAAGAAGCGAGACCCAAATCCTTGGAAGACACCGCAACGAGGTGCACCAAGTGAGAACTGGCAGCCCAAGGAGTGGTCACCAGGTGCGGTGCAGCGAAGATGATGTTTGTATGATCATGTGTAAGATTAGGTAGTCAAATACTAGATTGCCCATAGGGTAATGATTCTATATTGCAGTCCTCTGTCCAGTCTATCAAGCTTACCAATCGACAAGAGAAAACCCAGGCAACGGCAGCAAGAAACGTTAGATTTTCGCATCGCCGTTCAGGGCCCCAAGTCCATCTCTGCTCTGTGGTAGTGGCCCTGTTGAGGCATGATAGTAGCATAGCTAGACGATGCGCTGAGGAACCGGACCTTCACGTCCTCGGAAGATCTTGTCTAGATGCTAAAGACACCCAAATAAGTGATAAGAAGCGAACAAAGAATGAGCATTACGAGAATCGGCTTAAAATTGATCCGTAGCCAGTCTGCTCTTACCGCACGGATCGAGACTCATAGTCGTCGAACAATAAGTAACACACAATCATTAAAGTTGTGTCTGCGTGTAGATGTATTGCTCGAAGCTCTGGCAGATATCAAACCCAATGCTACGGCATGCAGTGCAAACATTGTGTGGAACATCAATGGAAGCTCCTTTGGGCGCACTCACCAGCATGTCGAGAACTACAACCGCTTCATCATGGGTAAGCGAAATGCATTGTTACCATAGACGTAAGTGCGACGACTCCAATTAACTTCTTTATGATCTGCGCATGGATCTGCGACATGGATGTCACTAGCTGGCCGATGACACAAAGGTCAAGTCTGGCCAGTACAATCAACACTAGCCGTTATGCGATAGTACTCCGCCTTTTGTGTGGCCGTGTCGCTCGCTGACACCATCATCATTACCTTCATCGCATGCTCCTGTGTAAGCACGATGATATGGACATCGTCGCGCGTGTGAGGAACATCATCAACTAGGTGCACCATCTGAGTTGATCGACATGTCAAAGATGGCCACGATCACAACCATAACTACACTTCCCACCGCGATTCGCCGCGAAACGGTCCTTCGCTTCCTTCACGACCATGACCAGATGATCACACTCAATCCTCTGATTATTCGCTATGAACCCACCGTGGCACCCACGAATGCGTCCCGGGAGGAGCGCGAGAACTGCAAATGGTATGAAATGACAGACGAGATTGCATATCTTCCCGGTGGATTCTTCAAGAGCGAGATCAGCTACAAAGGCGGTTTCTACGATCTGCCAGACGGTCTACAAACTCATGTATTTGCACCAGCTGGAGTGGATCTGAGGGGCTTGTGGAAAGTGGGTGGAAATCTCCCAGGCGAACCAAGAGCTCCGGCCGAACTTGGCGTAGACGTGCCTAGAGACTGTCTATATCTTCGCGAAGACGTAGAGCTGCGATGTAACTTTCTGTTGACAGCCTTCGTGAAGAAGAACTTGAAGAAGTCGCATGGTGTATTGGTTCAAACATTGATCGAGAAAGCGACTGATATGCAGAATGCACATTCCGCTGCAGTTTCGCCTGCAAGTCCTTTGGGACCACATCCATGCTTTTGGGATGGAGCTATGCATGTCGAGACTTGTGCTCAATATCCAGGTGTCGTGGAACCTAGAAATACACAAAGATTGTCGCGGCTGAAGACTCCTGGTAGCATCACAGCCATGGATGGCACAACGGTCTCTGGCTCCTCTGTACCAACACCTGCCGTATCGGGACCATCCGACTCGTTGAACTCAGCAAGGTCCCCTAGACAGTCGATCATGCAAGAATCATCAGACACTGGCAGTCCTCTTTGGTTTCGCCCGCAGTTGTCCGGCGCGCCGGCGGAGTTGCCAGCACACGATCCTGCAACATCTGCTCCAAGATCCGAAACCTGAATGCCAAACAGTCACCGAGCTTTCTTACCATATCGCTATGGAGAGAACGTTTCAGGATTATTCTTGGAGCTTCGACAATAGGATCCAAACGCTTGTCAAGTCCTGCGACGAGTACCTGAAACACGATGTCGCATGGCATGCTCGTGTACGAGCTGGCCGAGGCCAGAGTTAAATTGGCTTTGAGGATGCCCGGCAGCAACATTCCTCTCAGGGTAATGCTGCAACCTTGGAATGTGTTTCACCACGAAGCCATACCACGATGTTGAACAATGGCTGTCATGGTTTGCTCCGCTGAGACTGGCGGGTGACGACAGAAGGTGATAGGCTTTGAAGTGATGGTGTGCGTTAATGCGCACTACAACGAATCACTCTTTCAGAGTGTGGTCTCGCATGCGTGCTGCCGTCCACAAGCACCTGCTCTACAAAACACATGAATGGTCCTCCAAGCCTGTCGTTTCTTTCCTTCACACCACGAGAAGAACAGGACTGCCAAGATCGAGCTTTTTGCAGATCCAGTATAAATCTTCAACCTTACGAAATACATTATCACCTTCGCTCTAATGGCATTTCTGTATAACATGCACCCCATGAGCACTGACGTGATCCCGTGGGATGATACACCTGAGTGGACGACCATCTGCGAAGAAACCTGTGATCAATACCTTTACAGCTCTAAGTCCTCTAACCAGGCCCTTGGAACTTCTTGCCAAAGGCCCATGAACGAGACATACAATCCCAAGCAGCACGACACTTATTGGTCCGATACTGTCGAAGCGTTAAAGCAAAGGACGACCCAGACAGCTTACACACCAAGCAGTGCCCCAGCAACAGAGTCACATCCAGATTTCTTGAGCCTCGGTGGTAATCCATCGCCGCCAGCATCTTCGTCAATGAGCTTTGTGCCATTCAACCATGGTGACAAGACCAATGCAAGCTATCTGACAGCCGCGCAATCATATCCAGCATCGCCTGCACAAGTAACTGGAACGAAACAGTGTGCAGTCGAAACGTCCACATTCCCGCATAACTTTGCATGGATCATCAATTCCTCCATGCACTCAACCAAGTCTTCAGATTCCGACCTCGAGGACTCCTGGCAGGACATTTTCGGCCCTGATGCGCAACAGTCCGATCACAGCTCTCCATCATCACAGACCTGCAGGACCATTTCTCCAGCTCCGGATTGGCTATCGCAGGCCATCTGTGGACTACCATCGCTTGGTCTGCCGAACTGCGAGTTTGTCGCCACTGAACCCGGATCGTCGTGCACCTCAAAGCAGGTTACTGCTGCAGAGTACGATTCTTCCCTTTGGCCACTCGCACAATCACTACAGCAGACGCATATACACTCGCCCTCCTACCATCCATGGTCAGGAGTGGACGTCGAGTCAAAAGATGCATACAACGCTACATCATGCTCAATGATATCGCAGCGCAGTGCCTTACCATCTGTCGGCGACACCGCATCATTGAATGTCTCTACAGGGACATTGAGTCAGTTACCACGTCCGTACCGGTCGTCTGGGCATAGTGTCACTGGTACCTACCATAATCAAAGCCATTCTGCATTTGGTCCCACAACACAAATGTGCTCGGCGTCAGCATTCGACAGTCCAGACATGTCCACGCTCAACGATCTTCTTGGCATGAACAACACAGTATTTGAGACGACAGAAGAGCACGACCCGTTGTACTCGATGTTTTCGGGCCATGACCTAGATGTCAAATCGCAGCACTCTAGCCAGTGGCCTATCACAACCTCCAGTCTGTCCAGTAGTCAAACGGCAAGGTCATGTCAACTAGTGACACCCCGAAACAGTTCGACATCTTTGCCCGTATCCTCTTATCTAAACGCCATGCCATTGCATCGGCGATACCATTTTGACACAGATTGCGGATATAGCGAGCTTACAAAAGGACAATCTGCCTCTCCCACATCACCAAGCATCATAGTCACCGCACGACGCGGCTACAGCTCTCGACGTAGCACATCAAGTCGCCGTTCACTTCGCCCCGTATGCCGGGAAAAAACCTCTGCACGTGGTGGCTTCGTGAACTACACCCCCGAAGATCATAATAAGCTCCTGAGCGGGGTGGCGCCGTCCGGCAGCTTCAAGACCAAAGCACGGCGCGACAAGGAGATGGAAAGGAGACGCAAGCAGATCAGTCAGGCTGCCGTGCGCGCTGTGGTAGAGGCTGGAGGAAGTCTGGAGCGCTTAAGAAATGAGGGACTACTTGTGTGAGGGCTCGTGTCTATAGCGCGCTGGTTTGGAGTCGAACGGATTACCAGGTCGGTAATAGTCTTCAGCTCTTTATATGGATAGGGACGATTCGGTGTATGCTTCGGTTTGTGCTGAACAGTAGAATGATCTGATAACCAAATAAGCCATCTCTCATGCGCACTCCATAATGCCTTTCCTCCGCTGTGCATATGCTGGTGAAGTCTTGCAACATTACGGTTCGCTGTATCTTTGGCTCATCGTTCAACAATTGTTACTCTGCATGTATACACATACCACCTTGCTCGTACCGAGCCCTTGCTAGACGATGAATAGGATGAACTTTGAGCCATTCCAAGGCTCTCTTCATAACATAAGGGTATACGTGAACAGGCACAGTGCCTAGAGCAAGCAACAAAGCCTTCAGTATATTGGAATTTGTGCTACGTGTCCGGCTGGTAGGCCAGTACTGACACTGAGCAGCATATCATTGCAAGCAATCTTGACTGATACTTTATTTCATGGCTATAGTTTACTTTTCAGTTGTACATAGAATCTACATAATACAGGTAGCATACTTCTACAGCAACATGGCCGATGCCAATGCACCCAGGACAGCAAACATAGAAACACCCACCACGGACGCAGCATTGGGGGGCTGACTCGAGGCGCCGGGAGTCGACGATGCGGTCGCATTGCCCGTGTCTGATCCTGACGTTGGCGTGCCACTTGCCGTGCTGTTGATGTTCAGCAGCGCGGGACAAGGCAGGTTCGCGAGGATGACTTCGAGCGCGCTCACTGAGTGGCCGATGCCTGGCAACTCATCCGTCGCGGAACTGGCCCAGTCGCCCGTGCACACCGTGGTGCCATCTTGCGTGCTGCATTGCGCGGCCGCGCCGACAGCGGAGGCTTGGAGGATCGCGGTGATCTGGCTGTGCGTGGTACCGTTGGCCACCTCAGCGTCGGTGGTCAGCGTGAGCTGATTGGCGAGTGCGCGCGCGAGGAAGGCGCGGAAGAATGTCTCGTCGCCGAAGCACATGTCCGTGGGTTGGCAGGTGGCTTCGTAGAGGATGTCCTGGGAAGAGCCGGTGGTGAACAAGGCCCGAGCGGTTTGGAAGAGGGAAGAGGTGGTGGAGGTCCATGCTTGGCTTTGTGTCTGATGACTTGTAATCAGTACAATATATCACGCTTTCCAAGTGCAGTCTTTTGGAGATGTCCAGAAGTGTGCTGGGAGAGTATGCTTACCAAGTTTACCATGTAGCTCGTGGCGCTGAGCAGAGTACCGTAGTTTGCAGTCCACTCCTGATGGTTAATGTTCTTGCAGTCGTCAGAGGGTGTTGTGCCATCAAAGACTCTTCCATCGTCGATCATGCCTACGCCATCCATCCAGTCAAGCGTCCGCTGCGCCCAATCGGCATAAGTTTGGTTGCCCGTGAACCGTGCCAGTCGCGCGGCCACCTGCATGAAATCGCCGTTGGTGAGCGCATTCTTGTAATCGTAGCCGGCGTTGAAGGTGAAGATCTGCCACCTTAACCCGCCATTGCACGTCGCTGAGTCCCAGCGCGCAGCCTGCAGGTCGAAAACGTTCTGTACGATCTGTACCCAGGACTGATTCACCGATGGGGCGGGAAACCCATATTCGGCAGCGGTCATTGCTGCCAGCGCCCATGTCGCCTGGTCGTCGTTTCCGAGGTTGTTGGTTTGGTTGGCGGGCATGAAGGTTTCATCGGTGCTTGCTTGCCACAGAAGACCATCGCGGGTGAAGTCCACATAGCTCGAGTCGTTGGTAAGCGCCCAGTAATTGACGAGTGAGTCAAGGCCGAGTCCGCCAGTCCACCAGTAGTACGGGTGAGGCAGAAGACCAGGGATGCTAGTATTATATCCAGACACAATGCCGGCCGCGATGGCTTTGGCCGCGCTGGTCAGGGATGCAGAGTCGCTGACATCGAGCTGAATCGCGGCAATGGCCCTGACGAGCAGGACAGCGATGCTGGCATGCGGCCAGGAAGTGCGCATTGTGGTGGTGCCACGGTCAGAATCGTTATTAGAGGTAAAGACTGAAAGATGAAACCACGCCTAGGAAACAGTCAAGGAAAAGTATACTCAGAAACAGTGAAGTGTGGGAAAGAGAGTCAGGTTGGTGTGTAGCCAGCATTCCTCGGGAATCTCCAAAGGTACCTTCTGGTTTGAAACATACTGTGCCACACGCTCCATGCTTAATGTAATACGAGGTTTGTCAGTACTTTGCTGCGGCGCGAATGAGAAAGGGGAATGCATAGCAAAGCCACAACGCCGTGGCCAATCCTCCATCCTTCGCCCGCGGTTCAGATCTATATTCTGAGCCGCCAGTCTGTTTTGGGACTGTTGGCTTAGCTGAACACGAGCTCACGTGGATGGTATGAGCCACAAATCCAGCCTCGCCATCGTCCGGCCCTGCGAGACGAACAGCCTGTGTATAATGCTGGATTGCGCAACTATGAGAGACGTGTTGTCCTTGATGGCAATGGTGAATGCAGCTGGATGGAGGAGATTGGGCTAATGACGACGAGCTACAGTAGGTAAATACTTGGAGGTAAATCAGACACTAGTCCCACCTTCATCTCATCGCATTCTTCACTCCACGTATCCTGTGCAAATCTCCAGTTTGCCTTCTCCAGACCGTCCTCATCCCAAAACACAATGCCTGACAAAGACGCCACGACGCCTCGCGTCTTCCTGATACGCCATGGACAGACCGAATGGAGCCAGTCCGGCCAATACACAGGCAAGACTGACATCCCCTTGACGGCCACGGGCGAGGAGCAAGTCAAAGGCACGGCGCAGATCGTCTACGGCGACGGCCGGCTGATCGACCCGGCCAAAGTGGCTCAAGTCTGGCTGTCGCCTCGGAAGCGCGCGATCCGGACCTACGAGCTGCTCTCGGGTCGCGCGGACGGGTTTGAGATCACTGAGGCGCTGGCTGAATGGGACTACGGCCAGTACGAGGGATTGAAGACGCATGAGATTCGTGCGTTGCGCAAGTCCCATGGTCTGGACACAGAGCGCGAGTGGGATATCTGGACGGACGGCTGTGAGGGTGGCGAGTATGCATTTAACTCTTCTCATCCATCTTTCTCTTTGCCGAAGCTTGCTACAGTACTGACTTCAAATCTCCTTTTAGATCCGCGGCAGAAGTCACGGCACGCATCGACGGCCTCATCGCCAAGGTACGCGAGCTGCAGGCGCCGCATATGAAGGATGCGGAGCCCAAGGATGTCGTGCTCGTTGCTCACGGCCATCTGACGCGAGCATTCGCCAAGCGATGGCTAGGCTATGAGCTCTCGTTCCCTCTCAGCTTGATGATGGAGCCGGGCGGCGTAGGGATCTTGAGTTATCAGCATCATAGCATTGATGAGCCTGCACTGTTGCTGGGTATTGGATTCCCGATGCAATAAGAAGCAGACATTTCAGGTAGTGCGCAACATTGAGCATCTAGAAGCATTTCTTGCAGTGGGTCGCAACGGAAAACTATTTACGAGTCTTACATGCGCCAGAGTAACATTGCTTGTATCTTTTACGAATGGTAAGTCAATATTTTGTTAATGCTAGACCAGCAAGGTTTATGCAATATCTGTGGCAATAGCTACAGAGGTCGGGGTATAGAGTCTGACAGTGTCATTTTTGTGATCCGCAGCTCTAAATGGCCACAGAGAAATTCATATCGTCGTAAACTCCTAGGCATCGTTCCTTGTCACCAACCGAATTCCTCGAGGTGAAGGTGGATATCAGATTGATCGGCACGCATGCGCTTTGCGACAGCGACACGGACGTCAGTCATCATGCTGTCAGGTCCAGCAGCTAGAAAAGTTCGGTTAGCAAAGATCGTAGCATCCTTAGAGCAATACACCTCACCCGTGACGAGTGCTGTCTTCTCCACCGACAACGATGTCATGACATTCTCTACGATAGAGTTGAAATCCGGACGTCCGTATTCGATGATCTTGTCGAACGAAGAGGAGGCGGAGGAAGATGCCCGTCGGAGCTCCGGCTTCTCCAAGTCGAGCTCTTTGGTTTCCACGTCTGTGGCTAATGTAGTGTCCTCAATGATGTTGTTGTCAGGTCTGGTGATATGCAGTATAAGTTGCACGGCTGAGCATTCCTGCAACTCAGCCAATTCAGCTGGAAACCATTCGGGATATCCTAACGAAAGATCAGCTGACTGAAGATGTTTGTGGATAAAACGTGGAGAAGAACTCACTTTTGTTCTTGATCGCCCAGACGAATGTTAATGAGCCGTCACGTTTCCGACTTTCTGGCTGCCGAACCCAGGCCAATGCTAACGATAAGCTGAACGTTGCTCCACTGCCTCCAGCAAAGATGACGACTCTGTCGAAGTCCGAAACCTTAGGAGGCTGGCCATAAGGACCATCGATAGCTACGCGGAAGTGCTTGTTGCCACTGGCAACAGCAGCTTCGTGAAGACTTCGAGTGAAACCACTTCGAGCATTGACTACGAACTCTGCCGGTTGGGTGGAGACGAGTGAGAATGGATGACTCTCAAGCGCACGAACCCCGGGCAGGTAAAGTAAAGCGTGCGACCCTGGAGCCGCACGAATCGATCGCTTGAGAGTCACACGGGTTGCACCTTCGGGTAGCGCGGTAAGGACAGCGTAATTGTTGTAGCCATAGTATACCCATTTGTGCAATCGAAGTATGCGATCGACAAGGAATAGAGCGATTGCAAGAATGGTAACTCCCAAGGTTTGCGTCGATATGTTGGGAGGTTGGTAAGTATGGTAGGTCACTATGCTTTGTAAGTGACCGCGAGTTTCGAATCATGACAGCGTCCATACCAGTTATCAAGATCACAACAGCAAAAACGATGTGTATGATGTAGAATAGCTCATACTGTCGGCCACGTAGCAAGGTCGACAGCAGAATGATGAGCATTGAGATTCCAGCTGTCATGGCCGCATATTGATGGGACATTCGCAAGAGGTACACGGCATCGTATTTGAACACGCCAGCGATATGAATGCTGCACGAGATTAGCAAGTGCTCAATTGGTATGCTCACAGTGACAGTACGCACGATGAGTGCAATACCATGCAGGCAATAGTGGTGTAGCCAACAAATCGATGTAACACATTCAGGCTCTCGTACGATCGACCCGTAAGAGGTGAGAGAGGTGTGTTCTTCATTCCAAGAAAGATAGATAAGCAAAGATTGCATAAAGCCATCCTGTACACTGTGTCAGTTCTGGCACGTGAAAACATACACCAGACATCGATAAGTTACCATCCCATTCTCTTAGCAAAGAAGAGCTCGGCCACGGCCCAATTAACATTGGTAAAGGCACATGCGATGTTGATGGCGAGGTAGGCGACACCCAACCAGATTCGCCCGGGAAGGACAACAACCTCGCCGACCACAATGCCGGTGTTCATACGCCGGGAAAGAATGGACGCTGTCGAAACGGCTCTCCCCAAACCATTCTTCTTCGTGACATATCTGCCCAAAAGCTTCCGAGTCCAGTGCTGTAGGATGAAGACGCCAATGAGGCCGGCAATACCTATTCCCCAGTGCTTCGCAGCTTCGAGATTCGTTTGCTCTGCAGCAAGCAATAGCTTCATAAAAGCCGATGCCATGGCTGGTGATTTGAAAGAAGAGCAGCGACGTCCTACTGGGGTCGGATCGATTTGGGTGGGGATCCATGACTTATACACCGCATCTTACTTTCTATGATTCGATGAGGCGGACGGGAAGCTCGCATACCACAGCACCAGACTATAGGTCCCGCGATGTGTGCAGCGGAAGCACACTCATCACAGATGCTCGGCTCACTAGTTCTCTGAAGGCACTGGGTCTGTAAGGAAGAATCGTGATCCCCTAGAAAGCTCTAGATCATGTTGCAACTTCTCCGTGGAAGTAAGGCTTCCCGATCGAAATGAAGCCACGTCGAGAGCATTGCTCACACACCAAAACCATCCGAGTTCAGCGGCAACGGAGAAGTATGGCTTTCTGAAACTCCCCACTGGCACTAAAACGGCGTGCATATACCAGCGCATCGACTTGTGGGGTCAGGAACCGCCGGGTCAAATATGTCAATAGACATGAAGATCACATCGTATCGGCAGCCAGATCGTCCATGCGAGGCGCTTTCACGAGATGTGACACGTTTCTTCCAAGTGTGCTGCGCACGCGAGAACGAGGGCCCTCGCCTGCCGATAAGGCGTCAAAGTAAATGGAAGAGGAGGCTTGTCGCTCGAAATCTTGTAACAATAAGGTTGAAGCTCAACTGCGTGCTGCAGCGATCTGCAGTTCCAAGCAGACACTAGCTTATAGATAAGTAGAAATGTGCATCGTCTCCGGCGCCTCGTTGTGAGATCTGCCAGGGTATCTCCCGTCCCTCGACACTGTTGGGACGTACGTGCTGATGCCGTACCGACTTGCTACTGGCTGTGAGATTGACGAATGAGTGTTGCAATGCCTGGGTTGGGTTGAAGGTATCACCCAGGAGCGGCAGGACATGAGGTGTAGTCGGTGAAGCACAAAGCTTGGCATGAACTGGGACATGAACACATGCATGTACCCTCCCCGGTACGTCAGGTAAGGTACAGCGGCAATGGAAGTTGTTTCTCCGAACCTCACTTCGAATTGCGCCATTGTTGTCTGGTTTCTGGCATTAGATCAACATCGGATGATCTAATCTGATCACGTCTGCTTAATGAGATTCGACGAACGTGTCAAAAGAGCTTAATGTGGCTTCTAAGACGAATAGGTGAAGCTAAACGATACACGCCAGTACCACTACATGCAGATCATTGAGCATTTCCGCGCCTCATGATGCTCACCTCTGCTAACTTAGCTGTTTTGCTTTTGCTTTTCCTCCTCCTCCGCAATGAGGCCTAGCACTTCCTGCTCCGCCATCCATGCTCTGACACTTTCCATTACCTTTTCCAAAGAGTCCTTCCCCGCCATCACCTCGTCCAAGTTCCTCAAATCGAAGCCGCTACGGTGGTCACTCACTCGCTGTTGACTCCAATTGTACGTGCGCACTTTGTTCTCGCGTCCCACTTTGCCAGCTCCTGCACCCCGTCGGAGCTTTACAATCTCTTCTTCCCGCTCCTCGCGACGCATTTGTGCTATACGCGAGCGTAATATCTGCCAAGCCTTTTCGCGATTTTGTACTTGCGAACGAGTCTCCTGCACTGCAACCACTGTACCAGTGGGTCCGTGAGTAAGTCGTACTGCAGACTCTGTCTTGTTGACATGCTGTCCACCCGCCCCACTGGCCCGCATGACGTCCGTCTTGACGTCTTTTGGATCCACGTAATAATCGCTATTCGGGTCATTGAATGATTCGTCCCCATTGGCGTCCGGGCCTGTTCCGGAAGGTAGCGAGGGCAGCACCAAGACACTGGCGGCAGAGGTGTGTGTGCGACCTTTCGTCTCTGTGACAGGAACTCGTTGAACACGGTGCACACCAGCTTCACAACGTAGAATGCCGTATGCGCCAGGAGAGTCCACCTCGAACACCACTTCTTGCACGTGAGTGCCGCCTGCGCCTGCAGATGCAGTAATGCCATCCGCAGTCTCATACTTGATCCGGTTTGTGCGGAGGCCATTTTGTGCGCAATAGCTTTCATACATGTTGAGTAGATCTCCAGTGAATAATGCAGCTTCATCACCGCCAGCACCAGGGCGAATCTCAATAAGACAAGGCAGATGCGCGAAAGGATGCACTGGTATCAGACTAGTCTTCAGGGCTGATGATGCCTGATCGATCAAGGCTTTGGTCGGCTCAACATCGTCCTCAGCCATTTGTCTCATCTCTTTATCAGAAGACCGCAACAACTGCTGTAGCTCCTCAAGCGCCGATTGAGCCTTGTCATATTCCTGGATCGCCGAAGTCGTCGCGGAGAGTTGACCGATTCGCTTTGCAGCAGTCGCATCGTAATCGTCAACGATTCTTTTGCTGAGTGTGGCATGCTCGATAGCAAGCGTTCGTGCTCGTTCAAGTAATGCTGGGGTTATGCCCGTAGCTGGATTGCGAGCATTAGTATGCGCCAATTCAACCATCTACCTTCTACTACCTACTGCTTTGGAATCGAACTGTCGTTGCTCTTCGCAGTCGCCCTGGCCACAGCGTGCGACGCAGACATCGAGTACAGATCCATGATGGTGCGGACATATCACGAGTGAGAACTCTTGTACACATTTGAAAGAGCTCATAAGCTGCAGCGCATCATGCCCATTGCGGAATGATGCCTCAGGCTCGACGAATCTGACCAACATGTAACAACTTCTAGAATTTACAAAAAGACTGGCCAGAAAATGCGCACCACGCTTCCGCCACACTGTAGCAAGTATGTTCTGGAGATCCCCACTGCGACGCGATCATGATTGCATCTTGAAAAGCACAACTAGGCCGAGAGCAGTCGAAATAAGGTGATGAAGCTATCCTCGACATGGAAGTCATGGAGTACATCAAGGTGCTGTTTGCACTAGAAGTGAGGTTGTTTGACCTAGATCAATGTCTGCCGTACTGAGGCCAGCTCTTTACCTAGGATCATGAAGGTCCCGGGCCTCATGTACCGGTAGCGAGCAGAACGACCGGTCAAAATCGAAGTGTTTACGCAACTCAGCCAAAAGCATTCTCGATGGCGTACACGGTACAGGTCTACGCATACCAACAAACAGAGGACGTATGTGAAGATGCCTACGTCCATCCTGGTCAATTCCATCGTGTTGAGCAGTATTCGGATGCGAAACAGTATAGGTATTATTCATCGCCATGGAGTTCACTAATCAATCTCTGCACGCCCAGCATGAGGTGTGGACGTCATAGGCTTGAAAGCCGGACATTACCAATCGCGCATGTGGAAGAAACTATTCCTTAGGTCCGCTATCGAGACTGCCCGAGCAGAAATCCCTATCGACAAGAACCGGCGCCATTGCGGCATGTCTGGTCCACATGCGCCTGGTTGGTAATGGAGCCAAGGACATGGACACAGATCTTGGCCATGGTCCGTAGAATGCCGGCCACAGCACGGAGGTTGAAGCTGCACGTTATCGCACACCAGGTGAAAGATCTGATGCTTGGATGAGAAAACAATGACGCTACGGGCTCTAACGTCATTGGAAAGAACTTCGATGGTATTCGTTCTTTTCAATGCTATAGTATATATTGTTCGTGCTCGCTGGTAGGTCGTTGTTGGAATCACTCTCAATCTCAAACTCGACCCCAATCTTCCACCAAGCATCAGAATCTCTAACAATGCCTCAATTCACCGTGTTTAAGGGCTCCAAGGATGGTTCCATCCAAAAGTCAGAGACTTCAAAGCCGGAGTTGACGGGCGATCAGGTGCTTGTCAAGATCACCGCCTCTGGCGTGTGCGGCACTGATCTTCACTACCAAAAGAACGACATGGTTCTGGGCCACGAAGGTGTCGGAGTGATCGAGTCTACGGGACCAGCGGTCTCTTACATGAAGAAGGGTGATCGTGTGGGCTGGGGTTACGAGCACGACTCGTGTGGTCACTGCCAGCAATGCTTGACTGGTTCTGAGACCTACTGTGATGAGCGCCAGATGTACGGACTGGCCGACTTGGACCAGGGAAGTTTCGCACAGTATGCGGTGTGGCGCGAGGCATTCCTCTTCCAAGTACCATCAAACATGTCCGACGAGGTTGCTGCACCACTTGTGAGTTTGAGAGACCGATCCGTTCTGATTTGAAGCCTTTGCTGACAACAAATAGATGTGTGGTGGTGCAACCGTGTTTAACGCCCTGCACGCATACGACACGCAGCCGACAGAGACTGTCGGAGTGCTCGGTATGGGTGGATTAGGTCATCTAGCTATTCAATTTGCGGCCAAGATGGGTTGCAAAGTGGTTGTCCTTTCAGGAAGTGACAAGAAGAAGGAAGAAGCGATGCAGCTCGGTGCTTCCGAGTTCATAGCGATGAAGGGCGCGAAGGAGCTCAAGGTCAGCAAGAAGCTCGATCGCCTGCTCGTCTGCACTTCCGCTCAGCCAGACTGGAGTCTGATTGTCCCCATCATGGCCCCCCAGGCGACCATCTCTCCACTGTCCGTCGACGAGGGCAATTTCGCGATCCCATACATGGGCCTGCTCTTGGGTGGTCTGACTGTTCAGGGCTCTCTGGTTGCTTCCAGATACGTCCACCAACGTATGTTGGCATTTGCTGCCCAGCACGACATCAAGCCGATTACGCAGACATTCCCAATGACTGTGGAGGGTATCACAGAGGCTCTGGAGAAGTTGAGCAATGGCGAGATGCGCTATCGTGGAGTACTTCTGGCGCAGTAGGCGTTCAAGACACTCCCTCCAATGTGGTTGTTAGCGGATATGCAGTTCATGACTTTTTGCGTCGATCAAGCATGTATATACTGTAATGTTGTATTTACTCTAGTAATGAATTCGGAAGCTTAGAAGTCTTCGCTCTCTCCTTAGTCGTGTCCGCATCTATGAGAGGTCCAAGGTTACTCGGACTTTTCATCTCTGGTGGGTCTGTATTAATTTCAATGGTGACCTGACCACACCAATCAGCATGTCTTGCACAGTAGGCTAAGGCAGCCCACTGGGCAATGTACCGCTTCATCCATAGAGCAGAAGTCGACACCTACCGGACCATCATTGACAAGCCCTATGTCCATCATAGCTTGAAAGACACCGTCTTTGACTTTGTCCTCTGCGTAGAGCGAGCGTACCTGGTTGAAGAAGGTTTCATACAGCAACTTACCCTTCTCAGGGCTTGCAGCTTTGTGGAAATCAGGTTTGTTGCCCTTCTTTGTGGAGGCCAGGAGGGTGAATTGTGAGACTGCAGAACGCAAAGTATGAGCAGCTTGCCTGATGGGTGTCTTGACGATTTCGAATCATACCACAAAGCACATCGCCGTCGATGTCCCGTACACTCTTCTTCCACTTGCCACCCTGTTCATCATCCCAGAGCTTCAGCTTTAAGACCTTGCCTGCCATGGATTCGGCTTCTTTGGCGGTATCATCTCTGCCAATAGCAGCGAACACCAACAGGCCTTTGTTAACCGTGCTAATAAGCTGCCCGTCCACAGTGACTGAGGCTGATTTGACGCGCTGAATCACAGCTGGGGTAATCAGTCCTTGAACGAGGGTGAGCAGGATTGTGAGGAAACCCTACTCTTCATGGTCAAGGTGAACCCTGGCGTGATGCTTGGGTAATGCTCTTGGAAGGTGGGCACAGAGTCGCAGTAGTCAGCTGAAACCTTGGCTGGACGCTGAGACAACCTTCGTTCAAGGCAAGACCAAGCGGACAAGCGAGCCAGTAATCTAGCTTGAGGTCTACTGCTCCTATATCATTACAATATTAGTTCATCGCTTGTGCTGCTGGTTCCGAAAGAGAGAGTACATGTAGAGACCCTACCTGCACCTCACTTTGCTTGTCGCTTATTATGGTCCTGGATTTAGCCAACTACGGAGAACCGCTTGCCGCCACGTCCACGCTAGTCGATATGCAGACTAGCTCCATCGATTGAAGAACACCCAGCGTCTACCATGTACTGCATCACGCTGCGGTATTGACTGATTGCGACATTCTCCTTACCACTTTGCTGGTCACACTGCCACTTTGGGGATCGCTGGACGTCCACACATCGCCTTTGACCGACTGCGCCCTGGTCCATCGTCCAGGAACCTCACAACCATCCTCAGCCTGAATTGTTCACGCGCCTGTGCTACAGGACACACTCTTTACGATGGCGGCACGAAAGCTGCAACAGGAGATAGATAAGGTGGGCCCGCCTATGGTGCTGCTCTGGAAGCGACGCGCTGACGTGGTGGATAGGAATTCAAACGAGTCGCCGAGGGCGTGCAAGCGTTCGATGGCGTGTACGATAAGCTGGCCCAGAGCACAAATGCGTCACAGAAGGAGAAGCTCGAGGATGCGCTGAAGAAGGAGATCAAGAAGCTGCAACGGTCAAGAGACAAGATCAAGGGCTGGGCGAGTCAAAATGACATCAAAGACAAGAAACCCCTCTTGGAGCAACGGAAGCTGATCGAGACTGTACGTTTGTCGCGCGAATGCGTGGAAGTACGTGCCGCCTTGCTGACATGGTTTCTGTAGCGTATGGAGATGTTCAAAGCGGTGGAGAAGGAAATGAAGACGAAAGCCTTCTCGAAAGAGGGTCTATCAGCAGCGGCGAAGCTGGATCCCAAGGAGCGCGAAAAGATGGACATTTGTCAATTTCTCTCGGACATGGTGGACGAGCTGGGTCGACAAGTGGAGAGCTTGGAAGCGGAAGCGGAAACACTACAAGCAGGCTTGAAAAAGGGCAAGAAGGATTCCGGCAAGGCCGAGCGCATGTCAGAGTTGGAGCGAAAGGTGGAGCGGCATAAATGGCATACGGGCAAACTGGAGATTCTACTGCGGTCACTGGAAAATGGCAGCGTCGAAACGGAACAGGTGAAAGAGATCGAGGAAGGGATCAAATACTACGTCGAGTCAAATTCAGAGGTTGACTTCATGGAGGACGACAGCATATACGATGACCTGAGCCTTGAGGACGAGGAGGATCTGTTTGGTATGGGTAACGACAACGACAAGGGTTCAAGCCAAGACGCTCAAAGCGTACAGGATGAACCTCCGGATATGGAGACTACAAGATCAAGTAGTCTTCCCACGTCGAAAGGGAAATCGGCCTCCATTTCAGAAGCGCCAGCTTCGACCCGCAGACCCAGTGTACAGCTCAAATCACCTCTCCCGGCACTATCAACATTACATGCAAGTCTTCCTGGCAATGTAAATGGAAAACCAGCAGAGATCATGAAGCCTGCGCCGTTACCAACGATACCCACCGGCCAGCCACTCAAATATGCCTCTGCAGCCGCAGCCGCAGCAGCGAGTGACAAGAGTGGTGTTGGTATTTCACCTCTACCTCCGCCCCCAACGGCGACCAAAGCTTCCGAGAGCGCATCACCAGCAGGTAGCAACGCACAGCCTGCACAATCATCGCCTTTACAGCAAGTGGCGAGAACGGTCGAGACGTCGTCGAAGCGATCAACGCCGGCGCCACAAGAGGACAGCAAAGCAACAGATGTGGCGGAAGTAGATCGTACGCAAGCCACAAAGACAAGCTCTACGAAATCTCCTCGAACTGCTCCAGCAGCAGCACAACACGCAGGCGAGGCCGCATCTTCGAAGGCTGCACAACCTCCATCACCAGATTCGGGAGTAGCAGGCATTGCGTTCTCGATACGGGACACTCAGGAAGACGAGGAAGAAGAGTCGATATATCACCTTCCTTCATCACTGACCGACCTCCTAGACTCCTTCGAGGAAACGAGGAAACGCGTCAACTCGGACCAGCCATTCGATCTGAATATGGTCAATGCCTCACGCCTTACCTGCCCCACGCCGTTGGACGCCGAGAAGCCAAACCACTACAAGCCATCAAATCCATACCCCTACACACCAGCCCACTATCCGCAAGAGCCGCTCGGCATCTTCGACGATCCGAGGCTGTACAGCAGGATTGACACTGACAGCCTGTTCTACGCTTTCTACTACAGGCAAGGAACGTACCAGCAGTATCTCGCGGCCAAGGCACTGAAGAGCCAAAGTTGGCGCTTCCACAAGCAGTACCAAACATGGTTTCAACGTCACGAAGAGCCGAAGAACATCACCGAAGAATTCGAGCAAGGCACATACCGATTTTTTGATTATGAGAGCACTTGGTATGGTTCGAAAGCAGATTACCGGTGGTGATGATTGCTAACAACCACTTTAGGATGAACAGACGAAAGGCCGACTTCAAGTTCGCGTACAAGTTCTTGGAGGACGACCTATAGGCGAGGCTATGCTGCGCCGGTTTTCGTCTTTCTTTGTAAGATCATCGCTTCGCTTATGATAGCTTAGCTGGCCACGATACAATTCGTTGCAGCGAGAGACCGCTTCGGCGCGTCCTCAACCAATACCAATTACTCACACGCATGCCTTGGGCTTTGCTGCTTTGACGCTCGCAAGTTCTTGGTAGTAATGAGTTTCTCAGTCATACCCATACAATCTCATCTTTGTGTTCCACCCATGTTGTCCTACTAACTCCCAGCACCCAAGGTAAGCATCGGTCGCACCACAGCTCCTGACGTCGTGAAAGCTGGAGTCAGACAACGCAGACAGCTTGCGCAGCACAGCAGAAATGCAAAGCAGAATTGTGGGTACCTTCACCGGAGCATAAGGTAGAGCCGTACGCCAAATGTTCGCAAGGGTCACCGGAATTCGCTCGCAAGCACTTGAAACTGCAAGGATGTTCGCGTTGGAAACACCAATAGAGGCGCTGCTCTGGCGACATGTGACGGGCGGCCTCTCTTATTGTACCGGGGTACGCCACACTTCACTCCATCCTGCTCTTTCATGATTTGATAACTCCCGAGAGCATGACGGTAAGTGCGGCCCCAAAACATCGATAATTTGGACACATCGATCGAATCCATGGTACCGAATAGATTATGCTGCTTCTAACATTCTAACGGCAGAGCACAGTTTTGTGAGTAGCGCCGAGACTTACAGCATACAGACCATAAGTATTTTATGTATGATGCTTAACGCATGCTTGGATGCCTGAGGCATACCAACACTTCACACTATCTGCCGTCAGCAATTAGAATCCTCCATATACCTCATGGGGTTGTCCCTGAGATCGAACTCGGGGCTGATGCTGAATTGTTGCTCGGAATGGACTCAGCCTACCTGGAGCCGCGGACGGCACGTACATACTGACCCACTAGGTGGCTTCAGATGTAGTCCACTTACATCGCAATGGTCGAATCATGGACGAGATGGATTCTCGTGGTCTTCCATGAGTCGAAAGTCACGATAATGGAAACACGGTCCGATAGCACTACCCGGTCCTTGATCCTGGCTCCAATTGATATCTGCTAACAGCAAACGCCACATGATACCACCCAGGCTCAGGCTATGGTTTGACACACGAACACGTCTTACCACACCACTCTCATGACGTGGCCGAGTGCCAGCTTACCATTGTCAAGAGGCTCCGCACTCAAGTTGACTTGGAGTAATCACCAGAGAGCGAAGCAGTCGTGGTCGCTCATACATCACTACAAGTACACTTCTGTGCTACCGAACTGCCGAACTGCTCAATCAGCACTTCGTCAATTTACCGGCATCGGGCTGGATCAAGGCCGCCCAGAGAAGGCTACCAGAGCTTGGCGCTACACTGCGTTTCGCCTTGTGGCTGGCTTCTCATGTTGTCCCGAGTGAAGCATGCTGTGTCGAGGCTTTGCATCGTGAGGCTGCCCTGATAACCTAGACATGAATGGGTATAAGGACGGGTGACTTTTCCACATCTAAGATCACGATCGAAGCCTGACCATAAATGAATTGAAGTCAAAGCTGTTAATACTTGTCATTCTCCTCGACTTATATACCTTGCAAGCTTGCCAACGAAGAGTCCAATTCAGCAATCCTTCTGCTATAATACAATGGCATACTACCAACAACCACACTACACTCCCACCTACTACCAGTCGCAGCCTCAGCCTCAGCCTCAACTCCAACAACGTCGCAGCGTCCAGAACCGCCATCCGTCTTCGCCAATCACCTCTGCGCCTACGTAAGCTTGCCCCGCCGTCCTCACTTGCGACCGACACAACTCACCACCCCACCTCATTCTAGTCCCGAAGCGCACTACATCTGTCTCTATCCCGCCTGCCACGGCCAACATAAACGTCTCGCGGATTTGGAGCGACATATTAGCATCGTCCACTACCGCGAGTTTCACCCGCTGTACGACTGCGAGTTCGAGGGCGGCGCATGTGGTCGTAAGGGCGCACGCGGCTTCACCCGCAAAGACAAGATGGTTGAGCACATGCGCGACGTGCATAAATGCAACATCCCGAAGCGGACGACCGCCAACCGCACGGTGTCTTAGAGTGTGGTGCGGCGCGGCACGTGGGGTGAGTTCTGTATGATTGAAACGGCCAGCTATGTGATCAAGATGCTACCATGAAGTTACGAGATTGTTCACGTTCAAGATGTGGAGTGGGATGCAACTGCTTGAGACGAATTATCTTGATTCTGCTCCTTACAATACACAGGGTACACACCCTGCGCGACGAAGCGATGTACTTTCTAATATCATTACATAACATACATTTGACAATCCATGTACCATCGCCATCATCAATAACTCACACGTTCCATAACTCAATCATAGTATACCTTGATTCCGGCACCGCCAGGGTGTAGAGTCGCTCAGTAGTGCCAGCACATAAAATAGCTTACCGCCGTGTATCCCGGTCCATGACACTCCGGGCTGAGTCGGGAACAGAAAGAAGATCCACACCGAAAATTCGTCGCAGACGAGACAAGAAGCGACGCACAGCGTCAGGTATCAAGAAACATTCCGACGGAGTGATGTCCGAAAAGTCGCGGCGGTCGTGCTCCGGGCAGACCATTGTGTAAGGTTGGGCATCAACCACTTCACACCGAACATTTGGGACATGGCAGCCGCTGCCACCTCATCGTCCCACACTTATCGCGCGCTGGATGATTGCGAGGCTCGGATCTTCGTGCAGCCACTTGCCGGCTTGTGTGTCGGGAGAGCGCAGCGACAGCTCAACCCTCTGATCGGTAATGGAGTTCAGTTCCTGTAGATCATGGGCTCGGTTAGCCTGTGGGTCTCGTTTTTCACAAGCAGGAGAAGCCACCAGCTACGTACAGCTCGAAGGGTATTTCGGATCTGTTGCAGGGCAGGTGCATGTCCGGCATGTGGACGTCGACCTTGCAGGATACTTGCTCGTGAGTTGACCCATCGCAGTGCAGCGGTGACTCTAAGATACAATTTCTGGGCTTTGAACCGACGGACAGCTGCGTCGGTCAATATGCTGTCATGGGAGAAAAGTCAGACATGAAGCACTTTGAAACGAACCACGAACACAGTCAAGGAGCATTACTTACCGCCTCAATTGAGCAATGTCGTCCGCACTTGTGGCTTTCGGGCCTTCGAAGGGCTGTGAGAGGAGTTGTTGTGCCTCAGCAACACATCTCCGTAGAATCATGTAGCCATCCTCGTTATACTCCTCTGCCGAAGGATTCGTACGAACGCTGGCGATATAACCCTGAATATTGCGGTAGTCTGCCATGATCTCTGCAATACGCATTGCGCGGGCTTGATTGACTGGTGTTCGATATTGTCAGCGTCACTTCTTCTACGTGCAGTCCATCCGAAGAACGAAGGAAGACATACGACCATCTGCCATTGGACTTCTCGTCTGGAAATCTGGGAGAAATGTATTGAGCTCTCGTTCAAGAGGACCCACGTAGCGTTTGTGGGAGCGGAAATGATGATCTGTAAAAAGTGCGGTCGTCTCAACTCTTGATTTGGAGAAGCTGTAATGGCTCTTGTCTGTGACAGACTGTCGAGGTGCGATGATGACTTGAGATATAGCAAGTGCCATTGGCAAGACCAACGATATATATGGATATCTTGATCTCAAGCCCCATCACAGATCCCTACAAGAGCCGCGTATTGTATGCGCATGGCATAGACGATGTGGCTTGCTGTGACGGACCGCGAACGATGCCGTACGAGTCGTTTGAGTGGCTCAGAGTCTGTGATCCAAAAAGAGGTTTCTCTCGCATCAGATGGACTGCAGATGTAAGGGGCCACGTGCAGGTACAATGCATAGCTGTGAGCCTCAACCTTGGTCACCGCGGAGGGGTCAAAAACCAGCGACCATACTTGCTAGATTGCTAGAAGGTTCAACGAAATGCTCACCAGCGTGCAAGAATACTGTAGTGTAGCGCAAAGCACTGATGCACTTGCTGTCGATGTCCAGCTGGGACCACGACTTGCAAGGGCCCGACAATCCTAGCACACGTCACATAGTGGAAGCCACTGAGATTGATCACAGAAATGTGCAAGTGAATCAGCGACCAAGCCACATGAGCACTTGGTCAGTGTCTCTAGCTGAGACTACGGGCAGCCATCCGCGCTGCCAGAGCCAGGGACACGGTGTATAGTCGCACGATCACTTGGCATTCGATGCATATGTACGTTTGTGCTCGCTCAGGCAGCCTCTGAAGCACCAGACTAGCGTCGACGAGCAATCATGGCTGGATACCATACTGGCGACGAACGAGTTACATGTCTGAGACGTCATGCAGATTCGCAGCAATGTCAATCTTCCGCGACAGACAAGTGTCTTGCGTCGTTACCGATCCAGCTGAGCAGGGAGTCCGCAACCCTACCGAGAGCCCAAATTGCGCATTACGGCACAAATCACATCGAAGACGTAAGGACGACCAAGTTCTGAAGCGGAGCGCGACTCTGGGAAGCCAAAATATGAGTCGGTGAAGTTTGCTACACGGAGGTGCGAAGGGTGTCGTGAGAGGCGCTGGAGAAGACCTGAAGTCTAGCATCAGCCCCACCCTTCCCGAGCGCACCGCGCACGTGGGAACGGGCCATGTGCTTAAGCATGCGCGAGGTAAAAATGACCAAATTATTCTTATCAAAACGTATAAAACGATGAAAGCGAGGTCAGACACATGGCTATTGGTTCGCTGCACCAAGATAACTCCGCCATTGCTTCTTCCTCCGTCATACACTATTGTTACATGACGGCAGCGATACAGCAGCTGAAGTTCAAAACAGCCAAAGTTAAGAGGCGCGATTGGTGGACAGCTCAAGCCACACTGCCGCTACAGATCGGCTTTGAGCGATACACCTTTCTCGTTATGGATGGCTGCTTAAGGCTGTGCCGATGGCTGATATGACCAAGGCACATGTCATGTACGTCGATAGCAAGCCCATGGTGCTTCTTGGCCATGGGTGCGCGTACACACCAAGCTGATGGCGCAGAAGAAATAGAATTTTCGCTTGTCGTTCCGTGCATATCACTTGCTGCGTACTTGCTCAGTCGTCTAATCCTTCTCCGCGATAGCCTGGAGACGTTCGTCAATCTCCTCTTCGCTTAGTGACCGGAAGCCAGGGTCGGTTCCTTCCTTGCTGGGGTCTGCGTGAGGTCCTCCAACGATTCCGATCTCCAGCTCGCCCTTCTTGAAATCAACGCTAAGCACAGTGCTCAACGTTGCGATACCTAGCTCCACCACATCCTCCCAGCTGCCCTCTGCGTTGTCCTTGTTCTTGAGCTTCTTTTCGAGGAAATTTAGTGCTTCTTGCGCCTTGGGTCCAGACGCCGTTGCCTTGTACCCTACGTAATACCCAGCCGGATCGCACTTGTACAGCTGCGGACCAAACTCGGAGTCTACGGAGATCAGAGTCGTTGCAACACCTAGCGGTCGCATGTACGCCTGGCTGCGATCAGCTGATACTCGGGAAGTGTAAGTCATGCTCATGCAAACTTACTCTTTGTGTGTAGACTTGGGAAATGTTCGCCAGTCGCTTCGCCAATACATCGCATGGCATTTCGTAGCCAGACTTGTATCTGAACTCAGCCGCCTCTCCTCTCGCTCGATTGACTGATGCGCGGGCATCTGCTATTGACCCGGTCATGACGCAGCCGACAGATGGTGAGAGTTTGTACACATAAGATACCGACGAAGGGTCGATAAGCTTGTCCTAGTCGATCCTCAGTATCTCTGCTGTGCAACTCAAGGCACTCTTCACATATAACGTACTGGAACTTTCTTCTGGGAGATGACAACGGCACAGCTCTTTCCTCTTACACCCACTGAAGTGATGTTTGCCGCGGTGATGGCCTTGAATGCATATTCTGAATGTTCGCGACGCCGTCAGTGGGGGAGACTTCGTCGTTCAGGATCCCGAACTTGACTGACCGACTTGGTAAAGACGTCCTTGATCAGAGAAGATGGTGATGTGTCTGTCGTAACCTGCACTGCCTGGATTGCTCATGTCATTAGTGTTGACCTCGTCATGGAGACGGCATGAACGTACCTGACATGGTGGAAGACTCAGAGGTTAAGCTTTGATGTGTTACTCAATTTCAGGCGCAGATTGAGAATTGCGTACGTATTGGACAGTGAGAGAGTAGATGAATATGCAATGAGCTGTGTATTTCCACTTGACGTCTATGCCGGGCCTGAGCTTGAAGCTCGACAGGCAAACGCGCGCCGCGAGTTGCTGTCTCGGCTGCTGCCGAATGCCGAAGTTCTTCCGTGGCCAGAGCTCGATTGGATGAAAATAATTCCTCGGCGACTTCATTCGAGATTGATACAACTGCTGTCCTACTCCTACTGTTGAGCAAGACTTGTAGCAGAGACATGGAGGGAAGCATAACATCGAGCCAGCATGTACCGGCTTGGAAACGAATTGGCCTCAAACTGAAATATGCGAATGACACTGCATCAGAATCTCCGTCGCCAGCTATAGTATATACAGAAAAACCTCAAACCGAAAATGAAAATGCTCATCTTGGGAAGCGGTCGCTAGAAATTGATGAGCAACGTCAGTCATCGAAACGGACGAAACTCTCAATCGAAGGCGAACTGTCAAGTAATCTTCACACGACTTCACATGACACTAAGCCAAGCTCTGAAGCTGTGACGCCCAAAGGGCGAAGGAAGTCAGTGACCTTCACGTCTGACACCAAGACGGACGATGGCTTTAGCGCTACAACTCTGTACCAGAACTGGCTAGCGAACGAGAATGAATCTCAGTCGTCTATACAGGCATACATCGAGGACCATCAACCCGCAGCGCCACAACTAGAACCTACACCGCCTATAAAGGAACCAAAGCCCAAGCGAGATAAATCGAAATCAAAGACCGACAAAGCAGCCAAAGCGGCTAGGATAGAAAAACAGCCTAACAGCACAGAAAGTCCGGATTATGTTCGATATCTCGTTCAGTTTCACGAGGACAAGCCAAGCTGGAAGTTCCACAAGAAGAAGCAAAATGAACTGATCAAGCACTGTTTCGATTTGACACGTATTCCTGCAGAGCATACGCCTGCGTTAGTGGCGTATGTGAAAGGGCTCCAGGGCCTCGGCATACAACAAAGGTTGCTAGAAAGCTGCGAGAAGATCCTGCAAGATCTCCTAGCCGAGCAGGGCAGGAGCAGCGATATAGAAGGCATGGACTCGCCTCGCGCACGAAAAGAAGCGTACGAGGCTACAGTACAGAGACAGCTAGATCGTAAAGAGAGTCTCGGTGGCGTTAGTTCGGAATATGAGACAGACCTACTAGCAGAGATTGAAAGAAAAGCAGCGGTTGCAAGCAGATCAGATGCAATCTTTGAAGAACTACTGCTGAAGGGTCTCGGCCGCCCGGTACCCAAACCCACAGCCCG
This sequence comes from Microcyclospora tardicrescens, assembly GCA_003012245.1. Taxonomy (NCBI): domain Eukaryota; kingdom Fungi; phylum Ascomycota; class Dothideomycetes; order Capnodiales; genus Microcyclospora; species Microcyclospora tardicrescens. The sequence continues at coordinate 220,218 of PXOE01000015.1, forward strand.
AACCACAACGCCAGCAGTTCTGGAAGCACCAGAGGGCGCACAGGACACACCGTACCAGAACATGATCTCGCGTGCGGCACCAAAGCGCACGACATTCGACGACGAGGATGATGACACCACCACGACCGCTGCACAACCTCCCGCCAAACGCAGCACATCACGAAAGTCACGCACAAACGCTGCCGAAGACTCTTCCTCTTCCTCGTCTTCATCAGAAGATAGCAGCAGCGAGAGCGAGAGCGAGAGCGACAGCGATAGTGACTCCTCCGGCACGGCCTCGCCAGCTCGGCCACAAACCAGTAAGAAACGACAAGAGGCCAATAATTCGAAGTCGACCATCTTTGATAAGGATTTGCTTGATGCCGCATTTCCTGAGTCACGGGCACGGGTTGACAAGTCAAGAGCTTTGGCGGAAGCGCTCGCGGCGCGAGAGGAGAGCAAGAGTGCAAGTGAGAGTAACAGCGAAAGTGCGAGTGACAATGATGGAGATAGCGGCAGCGATAGCGAATAGGGTCCATCACTTTCATCAGTGCCTCAAAAGCTACGCAGCAGAGGGCATGCACCGAGTAACCTACATTTACTTCAGAATTCTAGGCTGCAAATGCGTCGCTGCGTTGTCTGTTGCTCGCAACGTCTTACATTCTGTTTTCGGCTCAGAACTTCATATCCTCACATCGTTGTGACTGGTCATGCTTCCGTGCAGAATGCCCTGCGGCTCGCCAAACTTGATGTGGAAAATTGGCTGTGATACATGTAGGTAGGATGCTGCCAAGCATTCGCCCGTCACATGTTGAGCACTCCATGTCCAACTTGCATACAACTTGCTGGAACCTACGTACAGGATAACCGAAGCACGTAGATTTTACAGTACAGTCTCATCTACACCAAAGTCAGTTTCCAGCCATCCGCAAGTCATCAACTCATCGTGCATCTACTCCAACTTACCCAAAGCCTATGTCTGATACTTCGCACGATCAAAACCACATCGCCACAGCCATTATCTATGGCTTACCCATAGCTCAGCGTGAAGCTCACATTCCCTTATGCAAGTTCGTTCTTCGCAAGGCGGGGTCAACAAATCCAGACGACTTGTCACGGATATATATGCCTCATGATGACAATAACTCCAGCCGAGGGTAAGATCGAGCTCCATCTGTGTTATGATGTGTTCGTCTAACCGTTCGAAGTGTTGCTTTTGTACGGTATACAACCGTTGCAGCTATGCGACAGGCCATTGCCGATACGCACGGAACTGCTATCGACAACAATCATGTGTGGAACATGGAGAACGGGACGACCTCAAACAGACTTGCAAGGATGAGAGAACTTGGCCAGATTAATGAAGGCCGTCTCAGTGCGATACAGACTATCTGATAGGAGAGCCAGCCCAAATTGTAGTGAACAACGGTCCGACCATAACATAAATCTATACAAATCCATACACGTCCGTCGCATATGATATTTCATGCATAGCGGCCGTCACAGATCTACAACATCTTGCCACTGCAAAAATAGACGCCATCTGAGTTTGTGCTCGAATCATGCTTCGAAGCCATTCGTCCGCGACAACAGAGGCTCGAGAACTTTGTGAAAACCTCGGCCTCAGAGGGGAGTATAATCGTACTCGAAACGGCTTAAGAGTGGCGACCGTACGCAGTACCGCCCAAAGGCGTACTCCCTGCCCATTTTTGTGCTCGAGCGAACGGGCGGCAGCTTCGCGGCGAACAGTCACCACTCGTGGCAACGAAGCTTGCTACCTGGGGCTTCTAGCAAGCTTTGCCATGTTGCTACCATGGCTGCGAATGATCGGCATGTCGTATGCTTGGTTGCGCCAATGGGAGCTACAGCCTTCTGGCTGGTGTGACGAGATCGCCGGAGACTGAGAATCGTGCGCATGGCTATCTCATCCCGCAGCAAGCATATCCAGCATTCCTTCGACCTCTTGGGCTGTTTGCGCTTGCTCCATGACATGCTTGACCTTCTTCCGCACACTTTGCACCAGTTTGTCGACTTCCTTGCCATCTTCTTCCTCGCCATCTTTCCAGGCACCCATCTTGTGTGCATGCAAATCTACTGTCAGCAGGAGAGTGTCATAGATCAGACCCAAGTATCTCGGGTAAGTTATGTATCTCAATACCCACTGTAACAAGGGCACGAGCTGGCGTGGCGTCCGGTCCGAGAGAGCGGCCTTCATCGCACTTCGATGTCGCAAAGCAGTGAGCAGACTCAGTACATCATTATTGTCGAACTCCTTCGAAGAAAGACCCTTGGGTTTTAGGACCTGATCAAGCGCAAGGGAGTATTTGCCTTTGCGCAACGATATTTGCCACGGGGCCAGCTTCTTTGCTTTCGTTTGATCATTGCCAGCAATTACAATGTCTGCACCCTCTCCCCGATAGTCTCTACCGCGATCGCGTGCTCGAATACCCTGGCGCATGTCCTTCTTTTTCTGCTTGCGCTCGTACTCGTCGGCCTCCCCTGCAATCAAAGCCTCCATCTTCTTCGCCTTCTCCTTTTCCTTCAGCTTCTCCGGTCCTGCTAACCTTGTACGAATCGAAAGCAACCCACTCTGTAAGCCGACAGTAAGATGCCGATCTTGTCGGTCGCTACTAGGGCCAAGACCAATGACTGCCAGTGACAAGATCGGAGCTGCATATTTGAAGCCGGCCATGACTTCCCAACTGGTTGTGTTATGAATCTTGACATGACCGTCCAATCCTGCGGTCAAGATACGCGTATTTTGCTGAGCACTCGCAAGACTTGTGATAGTCTTTTGATGCGATCGTATCTTGTATTCGACCTTACCAGCCGTAAGGTCTAGCACACACGCTTCGTTACCAGCGGCGGCGACCAGTCGTGAGCTGGTCATGGGTAGAAGATCCTCAATGGGCGCCGGGTGCTTGAAAGTCATAACCGATCGTCCGTTCCCCGGTTGTCTGGTATCCCAAACTCTTACGGTCTGATCGTAGCTACCGCTGACAATCATATTCTCGTGATCTGGCAGATAGCATGCACTCCTCACATAGTCCTCATGCCCCACTCCTGTCCACTTCGCCGCATCCTCGGTTAGATCCCATACTCTTACTGTCCGATCGTCACTAGCACTCATCAACTCTGTCAGGATGCTCGGACTCCAACGCACGACATGTACAGGCTGCCTATGTGCTTGTTCACCCTTCCATTGTCGCAGAATAGCTCGCGATCCTGTGTCGAACGCCTGAATCACACCGCTGTCTCCGCCAGCTAGCAATATTCGACCATCACGCCTCAGCACACCAGAGCGTGCTACATCGTCGACGCCGAATCTGCTGATAGTCTTGACTAGCTTGCGAGTCTTTGTACTGTAGATGGTAACTCTACTGCCGGAGGTCACAGCGAAAGTGTCTGCTTGCGCGCCATTGGGGTTCTGGTTCGGGGCAGTGATCGAGGTAATGCCGGCGTTGTGTGGTGATGGCAGGAGTAGTTGGTTTTTGAAGGACTTCCAGTATGCCTGGTCTATGGTGGGGGGAGCTGGACCAGCAGGCACCAAAGCAGGCAAAAGAGGCTTGACTTCAGCCGCCATATTTGGCTGGAGATTCTGTTCAATGTCGTCCGACACTGTGCTTCATGAATGTAGCATGAAGCTGGAACTTTTCTGAAGGCTGGCGGAATGATTCCGCAGTGGACTGGAGTTCGGACGGAGCTCAATTCTGCCATGTGCTAACACATCGATAATTCCTCTTAGATCTTAGATCTTAGAACAATAAGGTTATTCATTATTAATGACATTAACAACCTACCACCACCTTGCTACTAGCTCTCAATGCGCCTCGTACTAGGTTGCGGCAGTACTTTAGTCACTGAGGTTGAGCAGGCTAACAACATATATGTATACTCTTGTGGCATTTCCTATTTCGTTCTGAAAAATAGAGACTTGATATGCAACGAACCCACAGCTCCATGGCAGTAGGCAACACACTCGATGATCATTCCAGGAGTCGCAAGCCATTGACTTCAGGGAGACTATTCCTGATGCCCCTGAGTCTTGAGTCGGACAAAAGGGACCAAGAACAAACTCACAGAGCTCAAAGCCATGGCAACCCAGAAGGTGGCAGCGTAGGGCTCGTAAGGATCGTTGGCGTAATATCCGGATGTCGATGGGCTTTCGGAGATACTTGTGAAGACTGCAGCAAATATACCAAGACCAATGGTGACCGCGAGCTTGATCGTTGTTTGGAAAACTGACGAAGCGATCGACTGTTGCGACCGTGCAAGCGTAGACACCACGTACATCTGCGATTTGATCACACATCAGTCTATATCTGTAGCCAAAGATTCTCTCTATAACTCACATTGACCACATTGAATTCTAAATCGGTACCAATGACCACGATCGCCAGAGCCGGGAAAGTGAATGCCCAATAAGAATCTCCAGACCGCTGCATAGCTACGAGGAGGAAAGCTATAATGAAGGCACTTGCGCCCACGGCCATAAGCAGTTTGTTGGAAATGCGATGTAGAAGACTGCCAGCGAAAACCTGTGACATTCAGTGAATGCAATTCTAATTCATACACTGCCTCAACTCACGTTCACGATGACACCGCTGACTGCAGCTGGGAGCAGACACATAGCGGTGATGAGGGAAGAGTAGCCGAACACATTCTGCAGGTACAGAGAGCAAAAGAACCACAAAGCAGGAAAAGAGCCAAAACCGAGGAGTAAAATTCCGAGGAGCTATTCAGTAACGGTTAGAATGCGATCTGCCGAGCAACAAATATCTGCTTACCAAGGAGAAACTGCGGTCGCGCCAGATACCCATTGGCATCAGTGGGTACTGGAATCGGCATTCCCACCAGATGAAAGCTCCGATCAGTAGTATTCCAGTAACGAGGAATGCAATGACATATGGAGTGCTCCATGCATGCGGTGCGTCGGGGCCAATGCTAGATCCAGAAAAGGTTGAGCTGAGTAAAGTGCCCGAGAATGACAGCTGGTACACACCTGATGGCAGCAGCAAGAAGGGCAATGCCTGGCGTTGCCAAGAAAAGAGCGACAACATCGAACTGCTTCAGTAAGTTCCAAGTAATAGGAGGGATGCTCGGCTCATCGGCGGGACATGAGAAGCACGCAATCACAAAGACGAAAATGTAGATCATGGCCAACAGCCAGAAGGAGGCACGCCAGCCGAGTAGTTGCGTAGCAATACCCGAGAAAATTGCCAAACACGAATCCTAAGTGATTGCCGGCGGAAAAGCAGGCGAAAGCGTAGTTTTTCCGCTTTTACGGCCAATCGTAAAGGCTCCGGAGCATGCCTTGAGCAGAGGGAATTACGGACGCTGAGGTAAGGCCCAGGATGGCGTTGAGGATGATCAGAGTGATTGGGTCGTTAGAGAAGCCCGTTCCCAGCGCGACGACAGTAAAGATGAGCAGACTGCTCAACAGCAAGGATCTTTGGCCAAACATGTCCGCGAAACGACCGAAAAAGAGTAAGAATGCTCCGGAAGTCAGACTACTTGCGTGTCAACAGCCATCGCAGCGGAATTTGTATAGCTGAAATGTCGTATACACTTACGCAGAGGAGGCAGTCACCCATGTCAATTGCGCAGTTGTCATCTTCAGCTCCCGTTGAATAGTGGCAGATATGACCAGCGTTGTACCTTGGAGGAAACTCGGCATGGAAACGCTCATAGTAGCTGTGACGATGAACAGAATCTCCTGGGCTGTCGAACGGAACGCCGCTGGACGAGCGTTGGGGTCCAGGAGCCCCGAGTTCACCTCTACCGATGGTGCAGACTCTTGTTCTTGCAGTTGACCGGGCTCCGTATTAGGCGCTGGTGGTGCCATATTGGCGCTCGAGATGACCGGCGTCAATTCCATATGGTCAATAGAAGCCATGGCGGTGGTCGTGTGAGAATCAGAGTTGTGGTCATACTGCTGAAAGGCGGAGGAGGGATGGTGGTGATCGCAGGACTGCCCAGTTGACTGTGCCGTGTATCGTGAACATGGATCTGTCCGATAAGATAGCGTTCGGCATTGGGGCTGTTGTTTCTTGGGAGCTTAGAGACTCCGTGAGACCAGTGAGGCTGGACAAAGACTGCCTCTCTCACACGAGACTCGAGTCGCCTTATCAGGATCAGCATCCAGATTCTCACATCGCAGGCAGCAGCCGCCGCTTCGGGCAAGATTCCACGGCCTATCGATCCGGGGATTGATATTTTGAGACGGAGTTTGAGATTATCGATGTGTTAGTACATGGCGGAGTTGAGCTCCGTCGTTCCCAGCATCTGCTGCACTCGCTGTCTTTCCCGCCCACACCACCTGGATCGGAAGCAAGCAGTGCAAGGGACTGCATACCTTGTCATCGGGATGAGGCGACAAGCACAATACCACAAGTCGTCAAATAATGCTAATTGAGCTGTATGCTTGTAGCCAGTCGATGAAACGCCAAGCATGACTCGACAAAGGCAGGCAGACAGCCACAGGCAGCCGTGCAGGCACACATGCTGCGGTCAGGCAGAACGACCAGGTCGATGGGTATAAGTATCTCATGGTTCCCACTCTTGTGTGCTCTTCTCAGTTCTCTTTAATCATTGATCTCTTACCTCACTTTCATAACCTCAATTTACTCTTCTCATCATGTACGGTGCCCTCAACAACAACGAGCAGCCCTTTACGGTCGTGCAATATGACGGCTCGTCTGCCTTGCTAGTCAAGCTCTCAGGTCACTCTGAGATTCCTCACATGGCTGAGCGTGCTCGGATCAACGTATCTGTTGCATCTACCGGTACCAATAAGGCCTCTGTATCAGACGAAGTCCTGACCACTGCCAAACACATCGAAACACTCTGCCGACAGCTGTCTCCCAGAGATAGCACACCGGAAGCCAAAACGAGTGCCCCTCTAGCCCATTGGTCGAAAACCGGCCTTTCGTCGACCTCTTTTGTACCCCATCATGATCCTGATTCCGATAAACCCCCGCCCCCTCGTGAATACAATGTCAATATTGGTTTCGACATTCGCTTCCGTGACTTTGGCGCTTTGGGCGGGTTTGGCTCCAGGCTCTCCGCCTTGCCACACGTAGAGATCTCAAGCATCTCCTGGCTACTGACGCCCGCCACGGAGAAGTCCTTCCGTTCACAGCTTCGTAAGGAAGCCGCACAAGACGCATTGCAGAAAGCACGTGACTACTGCGAGGTTTTGGATTGTGGCGAGCTGCGACCTATCGAGCTTGTCGAAGGCGCACAGCATGGCTTCAGCGGTTACTCTGTTCACCAACCGTACCGGCACGGAGGCCAACAAGTGCAGTCCGCAGCAGGGATGTTCGGCAGTGCGCCAGCCTCTATGCAAGCGCAAGCGCAAATGGCAAGGCAGCGTTCACAAGCTGCAAGGTCGGGCTCTGTTGCACCTGAGAGCGTGGGTGTGACTGACCAGCGAGACGAGACTGAGCTGGCCTTCGAGCCACAGGAACTGAAAATGAGCATGGATGTCACGATCAAGTTTATTGCAAGATAGGCTTGTGCAAGAACTTGTAATGAAACATTTTGGACGAGATTACGAAGCTAGGGAGGAAACTGCTAGGGTTAAGAATGTAAACGATACCAAAAATGATATTGTGGGAAGTAATGGGAAGAGCTAGGACACTATCTGGATTTCCAGATATGAGATCAAATATTTATGTACCTTAGTTTGACTTAATGAGACGAATGCGAATCTGCTCGTATATTCCTTGCTGTACTGCTCATAACCAATCGTAATGTACCCAACTCAAGAGTGCTAGGTAAAGTACGTAACTTGTGACAATCACTTGACGGCATTTGATTGATCTCTAAATCTTGAATCAGTAGTTCGATCGATAAAATGACACATTCACACTGCAGAGAATTCGTGATCCATCAAGGATCGTCCAACTCGTGATCATCCATCCCGAGACTTTCCAAATCTTTCTCAGCCTGTAGCAAATCCCTTCTGATTCTATCGTCTTCGTCACTCCGCCCAAATCCCAAGGTACGCCCAACCCGTGCAGCGGGAACCTCGTTTCCTCCACCACCACCACCATCATCATCATATTCCTCGGCCTCGAGCTCCTCGACATGGATCAGCTGTTTCTCTAGCCTGCCAAGTGCATCGACTGGGTTCTGGAGCGGCACTGAATTGGCCGGATCACATAGGCCGTTCCGATGGCAGAATGACAGAAACGCTGCCCAGTTCGGGTCCTGTTCGAGGATCACCGCGTTCCCGATGACGATTAAGCCTTCTTTGGCACGTGTGAGAGCGACGTTGAAACGCCGCGGTTCGTGGATCACGCCAAGACCTTGTGCCATGTCCTGCTCGATAAAGCGGTTACGGGTGCGGGTGGTGCAAAGGATGACCAGACGAGACTCCAGACCTTGGAAAGCTTCCAGCGGTCCGATGTTCACATCGTGCATGCGGAATGCGGCACTTCTGGCCGTGGTACGCAGTCGCTTCACTTGGGCGCGGAAGGGGCTCATGATGCATATATCTTTCGCCTCGACGATGCCGGCGCGGAGAAATGACTGGGCGTATTTGCACGCCATCTGCGCTTCCTGGATATTGTACCATCCCCCGCCGTCCTGCTCGATTTCGTCTTTGCTGGTGTTGTTGGCGAACAGCACGGGCCAGCCTCGTCCATGCCAGCCTTCCCAGTCCAGAAGTCCGTCGGTATTGATTGCTTGAGGCTCGAGAGTATTGAAATAGAAAAGTGATGACGGGACTGAGAGTATCGCTGGGTGAGAGCGGTAATTTCGAATGAGGTTGGTGAAGGCTGGTCTTAACACTGGTAGCATCTCCCGAGTCAAGGGTCGCATGACACCACCAGATTGCTTCGAACGGGCTAGTACGTGATCACGGTACAGAGACCTGTCTAGAAGGCGCTCAAAGAGCGACAGCTGAAGGACCGGCAATTTGGACGCTGTTCGGGGGCCAAGCTGGTTCTGATCTCCGGCGAGAACAAAGAATGGCATGGGAAGATCTGACCTCTCGATAACCGAAGGCGGCATGATCAAAGCTAAAGGTATCAGTACCTCAGGCTCTGTTGCTTGCGCAGCTTCATCGCAAAGCAAAGCTGTCCAATGGAGCTGAGGTCGAATCGCAGGTTGCAAGGGGTGTAGAAGCTGAGACAATCCAACCTCCAGATCATACAGATTGATGTTTGATAGCCGCGCCTCGAGAAGAAGGTCTGCGTCACGGCATGTCACGATCACGACTCGGTACTTCATCATCTGCTGAATCGGCGGAAGTCCGAACATATCTTCATCGACATAGCAGAATGGTAGAATGCTCTCAGGAACCTCAGGGAACGAGCGAGACGGAGAGTTCAACCTTAGAAGCTCGCTTGGTTTCAGATACTTCTTAAGACGCATGACCAATGTGTCTGCCGCCGGGTCTGACGGTGCGGAAACAAGCAAATGTACCGACTCGCTCGTAGACAGTAGTTGGAGCGTAAGCTCTACCAGTGTCTTAGTTTTACCTGTGCCTGGCGGTCCTGAGATAAGATATGGTATATGACCATATTCTTGAGCAAGCACTGCGTCAATAGCTCGCTTTTGTTCGTAATTCAATGTCGGGTCGTTCAGGGCGAATCCCACTTGGAAGTTGTTCAGTGTGGTTTGCATGACACCATCGAGCGGGTCTGGAAACAGCTGTGACCTTATCCAACTTGTCGATCTGTCCAAGAGTGCCTCTTTCATGGAAGTTATCGCTTTGCATAGTGCTTCGACCCGAGTTTGCTGTACGGAAAACACCACGTTAAACAACATCGAGGCTGGTTGCAACCAGTCTATTCTAAGTGTTAGCTCTTCCCTGAACCGATCAATTCCGCAAACGACGCCGTTATGTTGTACATCAGGGGTCGAAGGCCACCCGAATGCTCCCATAGCCATGTTTCCAAAAACCGGGGTTCCCTTTGTATCAAACCGTAGCTGTCTCAGCTGGATAACGTCCCCGACTTCTATACGAAGACTAGCAATTTCGCGCAAGCCAGGGACATGCAGCGTGGACATGCCTGGTCGCGGATCTCTTCGGGCCGGTATTCGCAGAGGATGCTTGTACAATGCATGTTTTTGACAATCGAGCTCCTGTGCCTTTGCTTCTTGATTCATTGCACGCCCAAACCAGACGTGATAATTGTCTCTCGTCAATGATGAACCTCCGTCGTTACTGTTTCTGTCTGTGATGGCCGCATTCGCACCACCAGAAGCTGTCCATTGTGCATCGCCACTGGGTTCTGCAAGAGAATCATGGGCAGTCAAGAGATATGAACCAGCGAAGGCAGATACATAACCTGGGAAGTCTATCTGTCTCACGGGCGTAGTCTCGATGATTGCCACTGACGCCTCGTTCACATCTCTGTATGCTTGGGGAACAAAAGGACTTGCATAAACATCAAAGCCGGGGACATGCTTCTGTTCCGCCATCCAAACGCCGTGACGCTACTGCGAGGAAGTTGTCATGTTCGGAGTAGAGATGAGTTTTGCAAACGAGGCCGTAAATGTTGAGATGATAAGAAGAAGTATTGTACTTGCAGCTGGATTCATGCATGAGGCAGGCTAGCGACAGTCTCGGTGCTTTGGGTACATCATTCCAGACAGTCGCAAACGATTCGGCAGACGCAGTCTGCCATGTAGAAAGGCACTGTATTTTCAGTCTTGGGAGGATTGTAAAACTACATGGTGCCTTGACTTGAGGTCTTAAGAAACTGGCCAGGCCGCACCTATATGACAGTCTGTGCTCGATGTGTGTACTATTCCTCGGCTCTCCCCGGTTGCTGCGAGATCGGCATCGAGCTTTTGAAATTCTCGACCGTCTCCAAGCTGGCTGTTGCTCACACGACAAAAGAGTCACCAAACCTTTTCCATTCCCCCACAACCAATCTCTCCTCTCTACCGTCGTCACACAATGGCTTCAAAGAACAGCACCAGAGCTCTGCGCCAGGTGGCCAAGCAGTTGAGCGCACCTCGCGTGCAACAGCGCACCTTCGTGTCTGCTGTCAATGCCTCCAAGCAGGCCCTCCGCCCAGCTACCCAAAAAGCAGCCACGTCTGCCTTTGTGCAGCAAACTCGTGGCAAGAAGACTGTCGACTTTGCTGGCGACAAGGAGGTTGTATACGGTAAGCTAATGGCTCGGGTAGCGATTGATCAATACATAAACAAATGACTAACAGCTGTTCTGCAGAGCGCGCTGACTGGCCTCGTGAGAAGCTCCTTGTATGTCGGCGATGTACCTCACCAGCATGATTCTGCATCACATCCTAATAGATATGACAGGAATACTTCAAGGACGACACTCTCGCCCTCATTGGGTACGGCTCGCAAGGTCACGGCCAAGGCCTCAACCTCCGCGACAACGGCTTGAACGTCATTGTCGGTGTGCGAAAAGACGGTGCTAGCTGGAAAGAGGCCGTACAAGATGGCTGGGTGCCAGGAAAGAACTTGTTCGAGCTGGATGAGGCTATCAAGAAAGGCACAATCATCATGAACTTGCTTTCAGATGCTGCTCAAAGCGAAACCTGGCCACACATCAAGCCAATGCTTACCAAGGGCAAGGTGAGTCATTGCACAGCATAGTCCATTGCAATGAGATGAAGCCTAACAACCACAGACTCTGTACTTCTCCCACGGCTTCTCGCCCGTGTTCAAGGACCAGACCAAGGTCGAGCCACCAAAGGACATCGATGTTATCCTCGTCGCCCCCAAGGGATCTGGTCGTACCGTCCGCACTCTCTTCCGCGAGGGACGTGGTATCAACAGCTCCATCGCCATCTTCCAAGATGTGACCGGAAAGGCAGAGGAGAAGGCTGTTGCCCTCGGCGTCGCTGTTGGCTCCGGCTACCTGTACAAGACCACCTTTGAGAAGGAGGTGTACAGTGATCTCTACGGTGAGCGTGGTTGCTTGATGGGTGGTATCCACGGCATGTTCCTCGCCCAGTACGAGGTTCTCCGTGAGGCCGGCCACTCGCCTAGCGAGGCCTTCAACGAGACCGTCGAGGAGGCGACTCAATCTCTCTACCCATTGATCGGCGCCAACGGCATGGACTACATGTACGCTGCCTGCTCGACCACCGCCCGTCGTGGCGCCATCGACTGGAGCAAGCGTTTCCGCGAGGCGCTCAAGCCTGTGTTCCAGGACCTGTACAAGAGCGTGAAGGACGGCGAGGAGACCCGACGCACAATGGAGTACGCCGGTCGCCCCGACTACCGCGAGGCATTCGAGAAGGAGATGGAGGAGATCCGCGAGATGGAGATCTGGCGCGCCGGCAAGGCTGTGCGCAGCCTTCGTCCCGAGAACGCCTAGACGTTCCTAAGTGGCAGGAAGTCTTGTCGTCTCTCGTTCATATACCTCTGGTTTAAAATTGTACTCTTTAAGGCGCTGGCAAGTGGAGTGTGGCGTGTTTGGCACGCGACGTCTCCCTGGACTTATAAGAAGAGCAAACAAGTTTCTTATGTACGCTGTAAATCTACAAGTCAGTGAAGCTTTGCACAGAGATCTATCGATACCTAGACGCGTAGGGTTCAGAGAGTGGTCACTCGCCTCCTTGGTGCTTGACACACTATCACAATCTGATGTCTGCTGTCATTACACCATCTTTTAAACGTTGGAGTGACATGACGGACTGTAGGCAGAAGTGCGAATATCGTTCTGAAAGCAAGATCCTATATCACATTACATTACGAAGGCGCCGGATCAGCCATCTCAATCATAACCATCATCCTCTGTGCACACGCATCATTCAGCATTCTCGCCTCCATCGCCGTATTTCTACCACTTTTCGATCCAACTTTCCCTCTCTCATCCTCTAAGATAGCTGCGCGTCGTGCGTCCACCCCTTTCTGCACGGCCTGCAACAGCTGCAGCGTCGCCACAAACACTTCATCCTCCCGCCACAGCAGCCGGAGCATTGCCTCAACGCACACGGCCACTTTCGCATGATCCGTCGCTTTCAGGCCATTCGCGGCGAACGGTGCGTAGTGCTTCTGGAACGCAGCCATGGTGAGCGGGTCCTCGTCCGGGTAAGTTGGGGCGTGTGCGCTAATGATGGGGCGGATGAGCGTCTGAAGTAGATTGGCGGCCGCAATCGGGACGAGGTATGGCGTGGTGGGGAGGAGGAAAGGGGAAAACTCTTGTAGAGGTAAGGGCCGAATGGTTTCGGTGAGGAGGGCGCAGAGATCAGGATGTTCGCATAGCGAGGCGGGAGACGTGATGCAGAGGGTCGATAGGAGGGTGAGAAGGCGCAGACGCAAGCGTAATGCAATAGGGTCGGAGAGAGGCGAGTGTTGCGTGGTGGATCGTAAGGGAGAGTCTGTCGACGTCTGCATTGATGAGTCGGTCGACTTTGCAATTTTGGATCGCCGGGCTCGTTTGGAGGTGGAGCGATTGAGTGAAGAATCTGAATTGGAGTCGCTGTCATGGTTGTCATAGTCGCCGAAATCACCATTCTCAACATCGACGGCTTTGCGCTTGGAGATGCGCTCCTCGATTTTCTTCTTGGGTGGCCTGATCTCGTTTTTGAAGATCTCGGGGAAAGTGGCAAGACTCGTTGATGAACCATCAGCAAAGATGGCTCTGATGACACGTCTTCTTGCGGTTCGACTGGCAGAGTCTTTGGTGGCGGTGAGATATTGAGACAGTAGGGACTCCTCGATAGGCTCATTATCAGAATCCTCCTTGCGAATGCGGTGATCGAGATCTGCCTCTAGAACATCCAACATGAACTCTAGCCATAGCCTCCACCTTTCCCACCTTGGCCCATATATAGCTGAGCAGTTGAATGCCCAGCCCATGACGCTCCAGAAGTCTTCGGCGTTCGTCCATAAGGCATCCTTTCCTGCAAAGTTGGAATTGATACCACGAGGGGCTTCGGCAGAAGGAGTTTCGACTTGTTGTCTGACTCTACCACCACGAGCCGAACTGGTACTCCTGTCCTTAAACTGAAAGGCTCTCTCGAATCCAGCACCTGTCACCCCAACGAGCTGCAAGACCTGCTTGACGTACCCAAGCGCGTCATCTGCAGCCGCATGTCTATCAGCATGGTTCGTTCGGGTCGTGAGGCTTGGATGCACAGCAAGTGTTGCAGCAACTGCTAGATGTTGCGGGGTTGGTAGAAGAGCCGGTACACTATCCACTCCCGTGCCTGAAGTTAAGGTGTTGCTCAGCAACGTAAAAGCATCTGCAAAGAGTCCTTCTTCTATGGCGGCCGTTGTGTGCTCGAGAAGCGGTGTTGGCAAAGCCCGCACTTTTCGATATTCAAGTGATGTCTCTTCCACGACCGTTGATGGTGGCGGGTTCATACTTCGACCAGGGCTGGCTGGACAGTCCCGACATCCGTGTGTTCATTGCTGGTAGGTTGTTGCCATATCTGTGCAGTGACTGAATCACGGTCTATCACAAGTACAATCACGGCGAGATGGTTGTCGATGGAGGACCCGACGCGTCCGCGCTTCCTAGCGTTTCGCGCCGTCACGTTATTCCTTTAACGATGTGCCGAAACTCATGTCTCCATAGTTGCACCAAAACATGTTGATGTTTCTACATAACATGTGACGTTACATATGGCGTAGGATTTTCGGTCTTGATACTTAACAGTACGCATAAACAGCTTGTCGGGACTGAGCCTGGAAGCTGTGGACCACGGACTTTGAGGCATGGCCAGCTACATCATCGACTACTGCAAGATCGCTGCCAGGATATTCACCACGTCTAGATGCGGAAAATGGACGCCGATTTGACTCCCACCTCACTACGGGACCAGACATACCGTGCACGACTATCTTATGGCTGTGAAATTGACTTTCCAAATCTTGTGTTCCACGAAGAGACGGTCGTTGCCTCGCATCAAACCTAAGAGAGATCATTCTACCAACATACAGTAAAAGTGGGCAGGAATCGGGATCGCATGAGGGTCCGACTCTGCGACCTACTTTCTCGCAGATCCCTGCTAGCTTTCGCATTCTAGTCTGTCCTAAAATGATTATTACACCGCGATAGGGCAGCAAGTGATGCCTTGCAGCTCCAAATCCCCCTCGGTTGAATCACCAGTTGAGGCTTCAGAACAAGTCCGCTGTCAATTCAGTTCAAAAGCAGGCTACCCACACAAATTCTCGAAGGTCACTCTGCGGATAGTAGTGTATCGATTCTGCTAACGGTTGGGAACATCTCACAGCTCTCAGATAGGCGAAGGGACAGAGACAGCTGGCAATCTAAAACTAAACGGTGCTGCACACAACCTATTTCAGATGTACCGGGGCCAGGCCCTTAAAGACTCAACAATCATCGCAACAATCTATCTAGCATCGCGCGTGCGTGCCTCACTGCCTCGCGCGGTTGCGATGCGTTTTGGTACCAGGATCACGATCTTCGGACTCTGGTCAATAGAAAGACACATATAGGCAGATAGCTCCATACGGAAGTGTATGCGCTAGGATGATTGAAGCAGGCAATGCCAAAACTCAAATCTAGACTAACGTAACTCAATCACTGCGGAACAAGTACGGTTACGGCTAGAATAGATCCCACGGGAGATCACCAAAAGTCTCAGGTTCATCCTCCATTTCTCTTGTGATATGACATGGCTACGTAACCTATTCACCCGGTCTCAGAGGACACATCGGTATCGTCAGGCTTGCGTTCCTGGTAGAGATCGCGAGGATTCAGCGTCGCTTGTGCGAGCGCTAGCTATCGACCTTGGTCTGTATCCGGCACGGACGAAGCCCCGACATACGTACCTGATATTGATTGGACATCCATTGCTGGATGAGCTCTGCTATTGCTGCTTTACCACTGGGAACCCCTGCTCGCTACCGACAGAAGCAGCATAGGTCAGCTAGCACAACTGGGGAGGAGCTCTGCCTGGTTCGTCTACTGAGGCGTGGGAACTGGGCCAGCTGAGAACGCCTGTCCCCAATTGTGAGGGTGGGGCGTTCCTGCGCCAAAGTCGAATGGCGAACCAACAAGACTCTCAGAGTCAGCAGTCCACGCCATGTGGTCATCACTACCGGACATACAGCTCGCTATATTACAACGCCGACAATCACGATCAAGGTCCCGTTTCGCCGATCATTACGACACAACATGATCAGTTCCCGGAGTCTGGTCTGTTCGCGGCACACGACAGCTCGTTGGTGAGTCCTATCAATACGGACATTCCGCGCGATGAACAATTCGAGGAAATAGACGGAAAAGACACCTTCCACTCAGCGTCGTCAGTCTCGCCTGTCATGTCGCGCCCAGGCAGTTCAGAAAGCGATCAGAATTCTAGTGGTTCAGGAATGACTGTAGCGACTGCGACAATCCCAGTCACGCCGCAAAATGTCCGGCCAGCTCCAGCCTTCATTGCGCACTTTGGTGCAGTGCAGGTGGTACGAGAGCACCAACTCGCATTGAAGCAATCCGCGAGGGACGATGAGCCGGTCTCTAAAGACGACATTCAATTCTCCGAGGCCGCACTATCTCTGGTCAATTCATTTCTAGATCACCTTCTTTACAGTATTCTGTCGCAAGCACGATCCACAAATCTGGCACTTCTCAAACCTGCGATGACGGAAGTTTTGCGCCGACGATTGGCGCGAGACGCAATCGCCAGCGCTGACGAAGAGTTGAGAGAGTTGCTGGCAGAGAATGACGAAGAAGAAGAGGTGAATACTCTAAAGAATTCGGGCGAGAAGAATGCGCAATGGGATCTCGAGCTTATATGGAGGCGGACAAGGCTTCGTGTGATGGTGTACATGCGACTGGGTGAGCTTGAGGATGAGGATGAGGAGCGATACATCAAGGAAGAAGAGTTGCTACACGGCAGTGAGCGAAGGTTCTCTCAAAGCACTGGCCTTGTGTCCTGGGCGGCTGCGATCTTTCTCACCTCCATCTTGGAATACATAGCCGAGCAGACATTGCGAGTTGCTGGCCGCGCGGCATACGCTCGTGTGCGACGTTCGAGTCGTGTGCAGCGTGCTGCAGGTCTTCTGACAGGCGCGATTATGGCTCATGACCCAATCACTGTGGAAGAACACGACGTCGAGAAGGTTGCACTCGACACTGTGCTCGGCAGATCATGGCGTACGTGGCGGAAATCCACACGAACTCCTGGCAGTGTCTTAGGACACCGTTCAACCGGAAGCCGGGACAGCGAAGAGGTTGTATCACGACATAGCAGTTTCAAGAGTGCGTCAAGTCGTGTATATCCACGTCGCAACACACTTTCATCGGTGTCTACTCAGTCTGCAGAATCTGGGACTGGGCTGCCACATCAGGAGCGTGTCCTGGCGTCCAGTATACCCCTACCTTTGGGCCGGAGAGACGTGGATGAGATTGAAGTGCCAGGACTTGCCAGAGATCCTGATGCCAGAGGCATGCCACCACCGATTCCGTTGAAGTCCAGTTTGCGACGAAGGAAGACATTGACAGATATGCCTCCGGTGGAGTTGATGGGAGACCTTCCGCTTCCATTAATCGAGAACAACTTCGAGGCGATTGATGACAGCCAAGAAATGAGGCCCTCTCTGGACCGAAGGCGCTCGGCATCCGCCCCTCCATCAGCAGTCCGCTCACCAATGCCTACGGCGGAGATGCCCGGAGCATTTCCGTTCGAAGATCAGGGAAAGAATGAAGATGGTGATGATATTCAGCAGCAGGTCAACGCTGCAGTTGCCAATATAAAGCGGAATGCCGAGGAGAAGCCTGAGCCAAAAGCTAATGCAGCGGAGATGGCTCCCTACAAGCGTGCATCTCAAATACCCTTGGAGTTTAGAAGTGCTGATGCAGAGCAAGGAGTGTCGCCAGCGACAACAGAGGCAGATAGTGTGGAGCTAGTGACTACAGAAGCAGAGAGGGTTGAGCCAGTGTCGAATGAACCAGCTCAGCAGCACAGTATTGTTGGTACTGCGATCGCTGGGGCGTCTGCCGCGGTTGCAGCAACAGCGGCGTTAGTGTCAACAGCCCTTGATCCTACAGAACCGAGCAAACAAGAAGTGACCGACGAAGTGCACGACAGAGAAGATGCAGACTACGATCCCTTGATCGACCGACGGAAGAGTCTGGTTGACATCAAGGCCGCAGCAGCTACGCCAGCACGCTCAGTCGAGCAGTCGAGCGATCAAGGAATGCCGTCGACCTTGGCCTCACGAAAGCCATCACCAGCGCCGGTAGAAACAACAGCTAGCAACCCCAATGCACGCCGCGCATCTACCGACTCGTTCACTTTAGAAGAAGATGAACCCACAGTCACTCCCGCTGCCAGGGATCAGCCTAAGAAGCGATTATCCATGTCTGGAAGCTTGCTCACTGGGTCAGCGAGAGTTCGAGACAGTTTTGGTGGGGGACAAATCTCAACTGACCGATCACAAAACTCTACACCAGCCACGTCGGATGTCGAACAGCAAGCAAGGGGTGCGTCAAGACGGTCATCTCGGCTTTATCTGGGAAGCATGCTCGAGGACTCTCCTCCGAGGGATAAACAGCAACAGCTCGGCGAGTCCATTACGCGATCTGATTCTCCCTACGACATGAAGGACGATTCTGGAGAGCAACTGCTGGCAAATGCTGGCTACTACAGGTCTGGAGAACAACCCGATACTGCATATCCACTGCAATCAGTTGAAGACGCCAGGTCTTCTCTTGCACGACCTCCAGGCCGACGGACCAGTGTGCCAGGTTTAGCTCTGACTGGCCAACTCATGGTTCCGGACAAGTCCGCACGACGGCAATCGCGGAACGCTGCGCTCGATAAGCTAGAAGGGAGGATCAGCAACGAAGAAGAGGCACCTTTGGATGTGAGCGAGCCATTGTCCGTTCCTGATTATATGTATGATGCTCCAAGAAGCCGACTGTCGATGCGAGAGGCGATGGATCAGCACTATGTTGCCACTCCGCGATACCACGAAACTACTGCATCAGGCAACAGAGGTATTCCTGGTCTGACCAGTGCGAGCATCCGTGGACCGGAGGACTTTGATTTGTTTGCGCCTAATGATGAACCTGCGCCGTACGAGCCAGTTTTGAACCACGAAGACGATAACCATTATCCGGTAAGTTTCACTATCTTGCAGTAGCACTACAGATTGTCCCCAATAACCGCACTTCCTTCGTGTCACGACGAGGAACCTTGCGTGTTCTCCATAATCGGTTGCATATGCACTTCTGCAACTCGTGTGCGCGGCTGGCAACTTTATTGACGTTATAATCTAGGTACTGAACCCATATCAGTCGCATAGCCGCGACTCAGATGCTGCCGATGTTCGACGCCCACACACGGGCTCCTCCTTACCTGAAACACGATCTGGCCGCAGCCAAAGCACCAAACACGTCACTGCAGCGGCTACATCGATGAACCAGACCAGTCTCAAAGATAAGCGACGTTCTGTCTCGCGGCCACCACAACGCAACACAAGCGTACACAAATCTGGTCTGATGGCCCGAGAGCCGCGCGTAA
This sequence comes from Microcyclospora tardicrescens, assembly GCA_003012245.1. Classification (NCBI taxonomy): domain Eukaryota; kingdom Fungi; phylum Ascomycota; class Dothideomycetes; order Capnodiales; genus Microcyclospora; species Microcyclospora tardicrescens. Next base: position 239,633 of record PXOE01000015.1, read on the forward strand.
TGACCGAGAGTACGCGCGATTTTGCCGACTTCATCAGGTCTACTGGACCCAAGAAGGAGCCAGAGGTCCTGCCGCTTCTTAGTCTAGCAAATCGCAGTACCACGAGTCTACATTCCTTACGCAGTGCCCATATCAATGGCTCTCGCGCTTCCCTTGTTGGACGAACGAAGAGCCTCACTAGGAGCGCAGCAGAGGCGCAGAACATACCACCGGTCCCGGCGATGCCGCCCACTACGAGCTCGTCATTCAAATCCCTGATGCAGCCGCGTGGAGCCAGTGGCAAGCAAGATGGCAACTCGGAGCTGATTGATTTCATCCGATCAGGCCCGATTGATCTCAGCACCCACCGAATCTCAAGGACTGTGGCGCCATTCCGAAGCACAATGGATTCGGATCAGCTGAATGAAATGGGAAACACTATCAATGGTTCGGGAAACAAGAACTTGACGCTCAACACTAACATTGGTGCCACGCGAGGCCCGATGAGCGCACCTAGTGGTGCAAACGGACACAACCGATATGTAAGTCCCATCAGCTCGGGTGGAAGTGCTCACGTCGTCCATCCCGCGCATGCTGGAGGTCCCGCCATACTCTCAGGCGTGCTACCTGATCCTATCTCTCCAGCGGACGGCGACTTCTCGAAGAAGCGGTACCGCGCCAAAGACCCCTACGCAGCCTACGATGCGGATCTGATGGACGACGACGATCACATCCTCACTGCTCTGCCCAACGGCGGCAGCAGTGCGCGACAAGAAGAAAGCCTCGTCGACTTCCTCAACAGCAGCAATGTTGCCGCCAGCACCAAAGACTTCGTCTCGAACCCCACCCCGGCCCAGCCTATGCATGCGCCCGTCCGCTCGCCCCCAGGCACTCGTGACGGCGCCTACAGCACCCAGACCAAGGAGCTCACCGACTTCCTCCGCCGGTCCAGCCCGCGCGAGGACAACCGCGGCGCGCCAGCCCCATCTGTGTCGAACCAGCGCCGCCAATCCAACAAGGACGTCGACGGCGGGCATCGGAAGAGCGGCTTCTTCGGCGTGCTGGCACACGCGCGCTCTAAGCGCTCCGCGGCCGCGAAGAACACCTATCTCGACCTGCGTTGATTTCTCCAACATTTCATCCCCAACCGGATACTCTTCACTACCGCGAATCTCGCCACTCAAAGGGCGTCATGAAGCCGGGGCGTCATCATAACCTCTTGTCACATTGCCGCAACCATCGATCAACACAGCGAGATCTATACCCCTCCTACCATATCTTGCCATAAATGGAGGCAACTTGCACGTCGCCCCGCGTTAGATATTCCACCATTTGTCGTTTCTGATTTTATCCGTCATTTGGATCGTCCATTTTTCTCCTTTGTAAAGATACCTAAGGTAGATAGGTGAAATCAGGGCTTACCTACCTATACCTCAAGCGAATGCGTTCAGGGGTTGAAAGAGGAGAAGAAGCTGGAATTCGGAAAAGGGGCAGCGTTTTCTTGACTTTGTTACTTGGCTGGATACTAGGAGCAGTTCAGCGTAAATTAGTTAGGTATTGAGGAGCAAATGTTGCGCAGGGTCTTCAAGAGCTGGGGTGTGTAGCAGATACCTTATTACTGATTTACCTTATACCTTTTCCAACTGAGATTAATTTTGCACATCACCATGGTCTTTACGTCGGTAGGACTTGATCACAACACAAAAGGGAAACGTCAAGCAATCTCTTAAACGGAGCAGAGTGCACAAGAGCTGATTGAAGATGCAGATTGGTATCAGATTTAGATGGTCTCAACATGACTATTTTGACTGACTGTGCAGCGAAACATCAGAAAAGCAAAAAGCAGAAGCGCCTGAAGAACGCCATCGCTTGTCGGGGATTCACCCCCATAGACGTTGAAGTGTACATGCTTTCCAATTTTCCCCTAAGCTATAACATTGTTGATGGTTTTTCAATGCATTGCGCCTCGTAGGATGCCGTGTTCTTCTGCTCCGAGGAGGAGCGAAGATGAAAGAGAAACGTTTTTCGAGAGGCGTTGATGCCAGGGTCCCTTGTGCCGTGATGAACGGTCAGAGAAAAGGGGGTGTTGGGTAAGGTATTAAGTTGATTATTTATTCGTCGATTTTCCAGTTCTCATCATAACTCCTATGTGAGTAGGTTCGGGAGAGGTAATTCTCGAGTCAGCTACCGGATGTATGTCTAGAACAAGCCATCGATCTCGCCAGTCTCGGTGTCGACTTCGACATTGAGGTAGCCTGGCGCAGTTGGGAGACCAGGAATGGTCTGGATATCCGCTGCCAACGCGTACAGGTATCCAGCACCAGCTGCCATTCTCACATCGCGGATGGACACGGTGAAGCCAGAGGGTGCGCCCTTGAGCGCAGCATCGTGCGATAGCGAGTATTGTGTTTTTGCGATACAGATTGGGAAGTTGCCGAGACCTTGCTTGGTGTAGGTGTCCACCTTGCGTTGAGCAACCTCGGAGAATTCGACTTTGTCGGCACCGTACATCTTCATCGCAATGGCCTCGATGCGCTCCTGCACGCTACCTTCGAGGCTGTACAGAAGCTTGAATTCTTCGGGCTTACTCTTCTCTGATGCGGCGATGACGCCCTTGGCGAGATCAACTGCACCCTTTCCACCTTCTGCCCAGTGGTTCGCAGCAATGGCATCCTCAGCTCCAGCCTTGAGTGCCTCCTCTCTGATCACCTCAATTTCGGCTGGAGTATCAGTCTCGAATCTGTTAATAGCGACGACCACATTCACGCCATATTGTTTGGCATTCGCAATGTGCTTGGCGAGGTTGACACAGCCCTTGCGGAGAATGTCGACATTCTCGGTGCGGTAGATTTCATGGAGCTGAGCACCTGGTGAGATGTCTGGTCCACCACCGTGTACCTTCAGTGCTCTGACGGTCGCAACGATGACGACAACGTCTGGCACCAGACCAGAGTTCCGGCACTTGATGTTCATGAAGCGCTCGCCACCCATCGTGAAGTCAAAGCCGGCTTCGGTAACAACAAATCCAGTCTTGGCGTTGTGGTCCTCGTCTGGCTCAGTACCTGCAAGCTTGAGAGCCACTCTATCGGCAATGATGCTGCTGTTTCCAATGCTGATATTGGCGAAAGGTCCGGCATGTACGAAGACAGGAGTGCCTTGCAGAGTTTGCATCAAGTTGGGCTTGATGGCATCCTTCATGAGTGCAGTGAGTGCACCAGCAGCACCAATATCGTCGGCAGTGATGGGGTCGCCAGATTTAGATGATGCCACGACCATGTTGCCAAGTCGCTCTCGCATGTCCTTAAGATCAGTAGACAATGCAAGAACAGCCATACATTCGGACGCGACTGAAATGTCGAAGGCAGTCTCACGTGGAGCAACCTTGCTCTCAGTGGGAGCCTGGCCAATGGTAATGCCTCTCAAGTGGCGATCGTTGACGTCGAGGACTCTTCTCCAGGTAATGGTGTCAAGGTCGAAATCTAGGCGAGCAAATTTGGTAATTTCTTCGGGGGTGAGGTCGTTGGGCTCAGTCTTCTCGATTCCAAGCTTCTTGAGTCGTTTGATCATGCTGGGCAAGAATGTGCGTTTGCCTTTCTTCTCGGGAACAAGACGCTTGTACAACGCGCCATCTTTCTGCGTGGCTTCGTGGTACATCCTGGTGTCGATAGCAGCGGCAAGGAGGTTGTTTGCAGCGGTAATAGCGTGAATGTCGCCAGTCAAATGCAGATTGAACTCGTCCATTGGGATGACCTGGCTGTATCCGCCACCTGCTGCACCACCCTTGATACCGAATGTTGGGCCTTGCGATGGTTGACGGACGTTGGCAAAGGCGATACGACCGAGTTCTCCAGACAGAGCTTGTGTGAGACCGATGGTGGTAGTGCTCTTGCCTTCACCCAAAGGTGTTGGCGTGATACCTGCGATCAGGACGTAGCGACCGTTCCGGCGATGTTCCAAGCGAGAGAGGATGTCAAGCGAGACCTTTGCTTTGTATGCGCCAAATGGTTCTAGCTCGTGCGATGCAATGCCCACCTCCGAGGCCACCTTGTTGATGAGCTTAGGATGTTGAGCACGCGATACGGCAATGTCTGACGGTACTGGTTGCAGCACTTTGAGTGGTAGCGGTGTAATATGACGATTCTTCTGGCGGTCGAAAAAGGCGTCGGCTGAGTTGACCACATTGCGAAGAAGCATTGCGACGGTCATGGGGCCCACACCTCCTGGGACTGGGGTGATCTTGCTTGCGATCTCAACTGCAGAATCGTAGTCGACATCACCTACTAAGCGTTGACCCGACTTCTTGGTGTCGTCTGGAACGTAGTTTGTACCAACGTCGATCACCACAGCGCCAGGCTTCAACCATGACCCTTGGACAAATCCGACTTTGCCAATCGCGGCAACAACGATGTCCGCCGACTTAATGATCTCGGGCAGGTTCTGCGTCTTGGAATGGCAAACAGTGACTGTAGCATCCGCGTTCCTCAATAGGTAGCTCAGAGGAGCTCCGACAATGTCTGATCGGCCGAGCACAACAGCGTTCTTGCCTGCAACATCCACTCCGCTTTCTTCTAGAAGCACCATGACACCCTTGGGCGTGCAAGGCACGAACAGTGGTCGACCACCCTTCTTGGCCAGTTCGCCGATGTTGCCAGCGCCGAACCCATCAACATCTTTCTCGTCCGCAACTGCACTCGTGATTTCGTACTCCGTGATGTGTTTTGGGAGAGGTAATTGGACAAGAATGCCGTGAACGCTCGGGTTGCTGTTGAAGCTCTCAATCTTCTCAAGAAGCTCAATCTCTGTAATACTTTCGTCGTACTTTTCTAGCTTGCAGTCGATGTTGGCCTCCTCCGCGGCCTTGAGCTTCATGCGAACATAGGTGCTGCTATCGGAGCGCTCGCCGACCTGGATAATGACCAAGGAAGGCCGGTAACGAGGGTTCTTGGCTTGCTTGTCTGCGACCTCCTTGGCAATGCGAGAGCGGATGTCATTGGCGATGGAGGTGCCGTCGATCTTCGTGGCCGTCATGCTTGCGGGAGAGGAGGAGAACAGGCGAGTAGCATGGACTGGAGAAGAGCGGCGGGAGAGTCGTCGGTGAGAGGTAGTGGAGGAGTGGAAGGTAGAAAGAGGACAAGAGGAGAGGGAAGAGATGGTGGTGGTGCAGCAAGTGTTAGTCGTGTGCACGAAGTCACCTGCAAGACGAGCTCCGAATATTCTCGTGCAACCCCGCGATGATGTTGCAGGCCGAGTGCGTCTGGCCGCAAGCTTGGAGAGCAGCATCGGGTATTGAGGAGAACGACGAGCAGCTCAAAGGAGACAACAAGACCAGCTTGGTACAATCGACCAAGACCTCCTTGACCCTGACAATGGTATCGATGATTTTGCAGATTATGAACTGGCCACGAATGGCGGTATATGTTGATATTATGAGCCAATGTCTCATGTCCGATGTCTGCCGACGAAGAATTTCTCGGTGACTCGCCCCGTGCGCCACATCTTCATCCCACCAAACCCCTCCATATACTGAGGATTTGTCTGGCATTTCGATGCATGTTCGATGGAATAGATACACATGATGCGAATATCATAGTTATATTGAGATAATTAAAATACTCTGATGCTAACGATTCTATCTCAACCTCTAAAGTAATGAATATTATGACGGAGAAGGTGCAGTATTGTTGATTGCTGGTAGGAGACCTGCGCCACAAGTGCGCGTGCCAAGCATATATATTTCTCCAGCATCTGCCGCCTCAAAGCACATGTCGAGGCTCTACAACTACACTCGTCCTTCTACTTCAACCACATCAAAATGCGTCCTATTCTACTCCAAGGGCACGAGCGTGCCTTGACTCAAGTCAAGTTCGTTGGCGGCCCCACCAAATCTCGTTCATGGCAGCGTACTGACATGCATCTTGCAGGTTCTCCAAGGAAGGCGATCTTCTCTTTTCCGTCAGCAAAGATCATGTAGTCTGCGCATGGTACAGCGCCAACGGTGAGCGCTTCGGTGCGTACAAGGGCCACCAGGGTGCGCTATGGACTGTCGACGTCGACCCGAACACTGCTCTCCTCGCAACTGGAGGCGCCGACAACACGATGCGGTTATGGGAGGTCAAGACCGGCAAGCTGTTGAAGACTTGGGATTTCATCACTGCGATCAAGAGGGTGGAGTTTTCGGAGGATGGTCTACAACTACTAGGTGTCACAGAGAAGCGTATGGGACAACTCAGCACAATCGTCGTGTACGACATCAACCAAGACCCCGAAGCTGAGCAATCCTCGGAGCCGAGCCTGCGGATTGTGGTGGACGAACTGCCCAGAGTCACAGTCGCTGGATTCTCATACCTGACGAGATACATCATCACCGGCCACGAGGATGGAAGCGTTGCACAGTGGGACGCAAAGACAGGGGAGATGCTCACCAACGTTTTCTCCCACGAGGATGGCATGCAAGTGACGGATCTGCAGTGGAGCTCCGACCGAACCTACTTCATTACCTCGTCAAAAGACAAGACCGCTAAATTGCACGACGCGAACTCCCTAGAAGTCCTCAAGACCTACGTCGCCGACACCCCTCTCAACTCCGCAGCCATCACTCCCGAGCCGACAAACTATGTTATTCTTGGTGGTGGTCAAGCAGCTATGGACGTCACTACCACCTCCGCACGACAAGGAAAGTTCGAGGCGAGATTCTACCACAAGATCTTCGAGGAGGAGATCGGCCGCGTCAGGGGTCACTTCGGTCCGCTCAACTACGTCGCCGTGGACCCGACAGGCAAGTGTTACGCTTCTGGTGGCGAGGACGGTTACGTGCGCGTCCACCACTTCGACCCGCCATACTTTGACTTCAAGTTCGAGGTCGAGCGGGAGCGGGAGAGGATGTAAAAATGAAGCTGCACGCGAGATGCTGGGACGGAAATCGGATCAGGGCATAGCACGGCGTTATGGAGCCAAGATGGGAACAGAAATTTTAATCATTCGAGATATGGACTCAAGATGTAGTCACCATCGTAACACGATGCAACGAACTTGTTCCTCGGCATTGTTGGGGTAGACCGAGAGCTGTCAAGGGAATGTCCTCGTTCATCCTGGACTGCTACGTCTGTGCTCGTCTTCAAGGTGTAACGATCATAGATGACCATTTTGCCTGAACGTGCATTGCAAATCACGCATAATGCGATCGTTCTGGAGCTGTGCACATACATGTATGGTTGTATGTGAAGTTACCAAGGCGTCTTTGGACCTCTTTCACTGTTCTGAGCAGTCCCAGCTTTATGGGACTGTGCCTCACTCAGTATTTGCAGCAGATGTTGAAGGAGACGCATGACCAGCATAACATGACTCGATTGTATGAGAGAAGCTATTGCACACGTTTGCCAGCGCTGGTACAGGTGGAAATCAGAGGTGGATCTTGATGCCAACCAACGCATTGTATGTAGACTGGAAGCATTTTGGGTTGTCGTTGGCTGTAAAGTTTCCGCCTTCAATAGACCTCTGCCACTCCAAGCGTCCCTGACCCCATGAAATTTACTGAACCTCGGCTTTAACGCGCTGCACGTCCCGCCGTCGACATCATCTCCAACGTCTTCACATGCATGTGCTTGCATATATCTGTATATACACCCCACCTCGCCTTGAATAGGACTTGCGACTTGTAATTAGACACAACCAATCTTCCAGAGGTTCCCCTTCACATCAATAAAGCCAAATTCATGTCCGAAGCTGCCCGCAAAGCCAAGCAGAAATCCGCCTTCATCCTCTTCGACCGCGACCTCTACAAGCCGAGCACCATGCCCGCCGACGCCTATACGCACTTCAAGTACTTCAAAGTCACCTTTCCGTCCCCCTTCGTCGCACACGTCGAGATCCACCGCCCGGAGAAACTCAATGCCTTCTCCCCGCCCATGTGGGGCGAGATCGGCGCCGTCTTCTCGCTGCTCTCTGTCGACCCGGACGTGCGCGCCGTGGTGTTGACTGGCGCCGGCGACCGCGCCTTCACTGCTGGGCTCGACGTCACTGCTGCTGCAGATGGACCGCTCACGCAGCCCGGTGAAGGCGATCCCGCACGCAAGGCCGCCATCCTGCGCCGCCATATCGACGACTACCAGAACTACATCACGAAGATTGAGAAGTGCGAGAAGCCCGTCATTGCGGTAATGCATGGCATCTCGTACGGTCTGGCGATCGACATGACGTGCTGCTGCGACGTACGTATCTGCGCGGCGGGGACGCGGTTTTCGGTGCGCGAGGTCATGATCGGATTGGCGGCGGATATTGGCACGCTGTCGCGGCTGCCGTATGCGGGCGTTAGCATGAGCTGGATCAAGGACGTGTGTCTCACTGCGCGGGAGTTTGGCGCAGAGGAGGCGTTGAAGGTGGGCTTTGTGTCGGCGGTGTATGCGGATAAACGGGCGGCGGTCGAGAAAGGGTTGGAGATGGCGCGGAATATCGCACAGCTGAGTCCGGTGGCGGTGCAGAGCACGAAAGAGGTGATCAATTACAGCCGGGATCATACTGTGGCGGATGGTAAGTGCTACTTTCCACCTTGTGGTCTCCTTCAACCACTAATCATGCATGTTCTTCCAATTCAGGTCTCAACTACGTCAAGATCTGGAACGCAGCAGCACTACAAACGAAAGACGTTGAGGATGCGATGCTCTCGGGGATCAAGAAGACCAAACCCTCATTTTCGAAATTATAGCGGGCGACTCGCCACCAAAAGAAAAAGAACATCCTCAAAGTCGAGCTTTCATTTTCCGTGCCATGTCGTGAATTCAAAAAGTCATCATATTCGTCGTTATATTATTCTATCTCATTGTATACAGTGTCTAAACAACGTGCGATCTATCGTCGGCCAACGATGCCGGCTTTCCGAAACGCTATCGCAGCGACGACAAACGCCGCGACTGCCAACGCAACATTGAACCATTCTGCGGCGCGCAGGCCCTTCAAAAAGGCTGGGTTGCCGAGGTGATTCTCGTCGGCCTCCTTACTGTTGCTCTCTTCCACGGCGACCTGGATGGCGGTCGCTATAGCTAATCCCACCGCTCGTCCGATTTGGCCAACGGCGTTGATCATGGCGCCACCCTGTGACTGGTCTTCCGCGGCGAGGTGCTGCGCAACAAACAACACGAGACTCGGGAACAGTGTATCCGCGCCAAAGACACCGAGACACATGCTGATGAATCCCGTGGCCCAGTAGGAGGTATCTGGCGAGATCGGGATGGCGAACAATAGTGAAGAGACAGCGGAGCACGCTGTGCCGAACATCAGCGTGTAATGGACACGAACGCGCGCGAGCATCTGTGAGGTGGCGACGATGGTCATAAGGCCAGCGACACCGGTGGGCAAGAAGCGCAGGGTAGTCTGGATGGCACTAAGGCCGTGGTAGTCCTGGTAGAAGAAGGTGGCGAAGATGAGGAAGTTGTTGAAGCTGGCAAAGAAAGCGGCCATGAGGAAGAAGGCGGCGGCGATTTGTGGATTGCGGATGATGCTCGTCTTGAGTAGCGGGGGACGGGTCGTGGCGGTTTCGAGGTGGTGCTGCCAGAAGAGGAAGGAGCCGATTAGCAGTAGCGAGATGCCGATGATGAGGCCAATGTACGGCTTTTCCCATCCGACGATGTTACCTTCGGTCAGAGCGAAGAGCAGCGCGAAGAGCGCGACCGTAATGGTCGTGCCACCGAACCAGTCTACGGCGTTCTTGAGGTCTTTCTCGGGGTCGCGGACAGCCGGGACGGGGATCACGAGCTGTCCAGCAAGCGTCACCATGGCTGCAAGAATGGCAAGGATCCAGAAGATCCACTTCCAGCTCGCGTACTCGGCCACGATGCCGCCGAGGATGTTTCCAAAGACGCTTCCGAGCGGAGCACCAGCGCTGTATGCCGCGAACGCATAGTTCTTTGCCTGGCCCGGTGGAAACGTCACGCCCAAGATCCCGATCGCGGTCGGGACATTGGCTGCTGCACCGAGCCCCTGCAGACCACGGAAGATATCAAAGCCGATCTCGTTGGGAATGAACGGGTTCAGCAGCGTGACGACACAAACCCACGCGGAGCCCCAGATGAAGATCAGTCGTTTGCCGTACACGTCAGCGAGGCGACCCCAGAGAAGCAAGAAACATCCAAAGGCAAGTGAGTATGCCGAGATGATCCATTGCTGGCGAGCGGTGGGGATTCCGAGGTCAGCACCAATGGTTGGAAGCACTATCACCGCCGCCTGGACGGAAAGGGTGTTGAGAAATGCGGCGCCGGTCAATGTGGCGACTAGAGCAATGGTTCGAGCTTTGGAGAGTGGTAGTTGCGAGGTATTGGTTGTGGTTGGATGGACGGATACTCCCTCCGTCTGTTTCTGCAGGTTGTCTAATCCGATGTTGTGTGAGGCATCGAGTGGCGTGTCAACTTCATCTTGGGTTGTGTGTATATCAGTCGAGCGTGCGTTCTTCTCTATATCATTGCTGATTCTGATTTGACCCGTTGAGGATGCTGGGAGTTCCCTGGCTGGGCCATTGTCATCATCGTCCTTGTCCTTGGATCTCGGACCGGCGGTGTTCCGCTGCGGTAACTTCATGCTTGGTCAGAATTGTGTAGGTGTCTCATACTATTAACGCCTCAGGCATGAATAAAGTGATTATTTGAACATTGTTCTTGGATGTGGAGAGGAAATACACGTAAGATTGGAGTCAGTGTCCAAGTGACTCGCGCTTACACTATCATCGTGCTTTATAAGAAGTGATCTGCGGCCGGCCTGAAGTTGTGGTTCGTTGAGTGCATCGAAGCCGGCTGAATCTGCCGAGCACTCTGGGTGAAACTTTACCAACAAGCTGGGCCTCAATGCAACCAAACACTTCAGGTATATACTTGGATAGATGTCACGTCCTTGTTAGCCAAGATACTGTCGGCGATCATGGGCCTTGGCCGCGAAATCATAGCTGTTGACATCTGGCAATTCTACTCTACATCTGTCCTTTGACTCGAGCGAATTAGGATTGGGATAGCATTGAGATGTGAGAAGCAGTCGAGTCTCGAAGAGTCACCCGATGATAATCCAAGTCAAAGGTACCAAATACATACGCGAAAAGAGCTCAAGCGTACAGGAATAACGACAAAGTCGGTCGACAAAAAGGCAGCACTGCATGCCCAGTTAGCATACAGCATTAGCAACAATCACGGTCTAAGGACGTGGGTTGTCGAAGACCGTGGCGCCGACTGATTCCATTGCTGATGCGACCGACCCTATACCAGATGTCACGGATTGTATGCCAGCTCCAGCTGAAGAAACCCCTTCACAAGCGCGCAAGAGTTCCTCCTCGACTCTGAGCTCGGCCTGAATAGCTTCTTCGGTGTCCGTCGCGAGGTTGACGGCAAGTTCGATGAATCCGACCACGTCCTTAAGGAGTTGGCAGAGGATGAAACCCCCTGTCGACTATGCGCTAGCTCTGCTTTACTGTGAAGAATTAGACCTTCGTAGAAAGTATACCTTTGGATTTGCTGGACTACTGAGTCTACATCACATTCCACCTGCCAGATACAAGAAGTGAAATCCCACATTCTTGTATACCCAGTTCACATCTCATACACATCATGGCCGGTACACTGCCACTACCCCAAGACGCAAGCATGATCACTCACCGGCCTCTTCCACCTTTTCTTGTTTTACCTCCCAACTTACGCCGCACCATTTACGATCTCGCTGGCGTGATGATTGACAGATTCATCGACCTTGCAGCACAACCTGATTACAGAGCCAACAAGATCGCACAAATGAGCAAGTCCGAGCTATACATGACTGACGCTCTGTTTACGCCTTCGGTGTGGTGCACTCGTCCTTACGGAGATACCAAAGCTACATGGAGTCTCATGCTCACCTGCCGCTGCATATCGGAGGAGGTGAGCGAGCTGGTCTATGGAACCTGTGCGGTGTTCATACACTTCCGGACTTCCAGCAGTCTGCGTGCTCTTCGTCATTTGCGGCCGTCCTCGATTCGGTCTTTAAGATATCTGACGATTCACCTCAACGTCGCGTCGTGCGAAGTGGCGACATCTCGTTGCTGTGCTGAGCCGCATAGAGTCATGCAGTCCGCATGTACATGCGACTTGCACGATCGCCCGCTTGCCACTTCGTCTCTTGCTCCAAAAGACTGGGTAGAGACGTGGGAGCTTCATACGCTCCCATACATAAGACCTGGTCAACTCCAGTTGAACCTTCTCTGTGACTGCGAAGACCATCAGCAAGCCCAACATGCGACTCGTCCTCTTCTTGTACCAACGTTTGACCAAACACCCTTACTCCGACACTGCAGCATCCGTCTCAGTCATCGGCCGAGTCGTGATTTACAGCGCCTCGCAAAGAGTACTGTCTATACCGCAACAACAGGACGACATCTTGTTGAGAATGAGTCTCCCTTTCGCTTTTTGGATCTACCAAAAGAGCTGCAGCTTCACATCCTAGCTTACACGGATCTAGTCACTCCATTGTCGGAGGTCGAATGGTGTGCGCCTGATGGCTATTGCTTTCGGAGCAACGGCGAACAGACAGACGATAGAGTAGGCATCAAGAGGATACACGGCCACTCCCACCACGAGTGGACGACGCAACACCGACAACGTTCAATCGATCCTTATGTGAAACAGGGGCATCACCTCCTCTGCCGCAGCCACTATGCTTGTCAATTCCGAGCCCAATGTGAGGAAGCTCGGATGAATGCTGGTTGTTTTTGCCGGCGCTACCATGCGGCATCATCATCAAGATATCCCTGCAATTGTTGGGCACCATCTCCTGCTCTATTCCTTGTCAGCAAAAGCTTTCGAAAACTTGCAAACGAGGTGTTCTTCTCGCTCAATCGTATCATCGTCATGCCAAATCGAGAGCCTTGGAAACCAGTCATGACGACTCCAGACCCTCTTCCGATCTCCACCTTCCTGCTAGACAAAGCGCCACGCTCCGCGCTCCATCATATTCGTTTTCTCGAGATTGTGATTCCAGCGTATGCCGATGATGAATTTTATGATTACCTGCCCCCCAAAAGTTCTGGGTGGAAAAACTTCCGGTCTGCGCTACGTACCGTCAATGCCAGTCTCAATCTTTCCAACCTGACCCTTCGGCTTTGTTTTGCTGAGTACCTTCCCCCAGATGGTCATCCGAGGTCGACATCAGGATACCGCAAGCACATGAATAAGGATCGTGCGCAACGTTTCGTCCAATCCTACGGAACCATCACCAATCCTATCAGATTGGAGTGGGCAGGTCTGGAGCGTGTGTTCGTTCACACTGCTTGGCCATGGACTTGGTCGGACTCTTGGCTTCGACATCACCAACGCGACAGAGTGCTCGTTACTAGACGACAAGAATCCGCTAAGCTTGAGCAGAGTCTAGAACAGCTGATCATGGATGGTCGAGTTGCAATGGGTAACGATGGTTACGATGCTCTGCTAGTGGGGAAGGACTCAGCGAGCAAGAGTCAATGGGTGGTGACCTTCGAAAAGGCAGGTGGCCACGTCATAAGAGATTGCTGAGATGGAACAACATGAAGCCGTTGGAGAACTGGGGTGATATCGCACATGGACCCAAGGTCCGAGAGAGGACGATGCTTTCATCTGTCAAAGATTGATTTCATGTAGGAAACCAGCGAGTAAGAAGATTGCTCGGAAAATGCCCCTTTCAGAGTCATCATGCGCCTCCGTCACCGTCCATACGTGCCAGATATAGCAATTTCCGTTCTTTCCTGAGCACCCTCAACTCGAGGAGGGTCCTGCTGCCAATAGCAGGATAAGTGATTCAATGTCAGGGTGAGACGCTGCGGTGCCTGTGCTCCACGCACCATCTCGCCTGCTTGTGCCTCTTTTGATTCAGCGGCGTATCGTTTGAGCAGGCCAGACGCGACATGCTCCTCATGCTGGCGAGGGAATGTTGATTGGCTGATGGCGGTTCATGACACGATCGAAGATACTTACCCTTTCTTCAATATTGTGTGGGAACCTGCCGTCAGTAGTGACAAGCACTCAATTCGGGGTGTAGCTCAAATACATGCTGGGTAGCTTCCAACATTGTTTGCTTCTTCGCTTCATCCGTCACACACATCTTGTCCCTCATGTAGTCTTAGGAGAAGTGACATGTTCCGACCTGATTAATGGTATACTGTGGCCTCGCCTGAACTCAATGAATCTCGGTAATGTCGGAGCAAATCAGCATGTGCTTCTGCGACTGTAGCGTATTCGTTCCTCCAGCACTTCCGAATGACATCTCCACACACGATCGAGGAAGTGTCTGGGAAGCACTGCGCCTCAAATCGCTTCACGATTTCCTGCTCATGCTCTCTGTCATCGATCTCTGCATACGGCTGCTTACCCGTCATGATTTCAAAGATGGACGAAGCGAGAGCAAACATATCTGTACGCACGCTGGCCTCTGGCCGCACTCTCCGGACATATGTTTCCGGAAAGCGGAATCGAGGGCTTTCCATGCTGAAGGAGGGACTCCCATCTATGCTCGATCCAGAAAAGTCGATGAGATATGCTTGGAGGTCCTCGTCTAAGAGGACATTCTGAGGTTTCACGTCGGAATGGATGACGTGCAAGGTGTGCAGCGTATGCAGCGCTTCTGCGACTTGTGCAGCCCAAAGAAGGCGACGTGTCGTTGTAAGATTATGATGCTCTACTTCACCGGCATGGTTTGGAAGCCAGTGCCTTGTCAGGAAGTCCCTTAATGTGCCATCTGGAAGGGATTCAAGGACCAAGATACCCTTCTCGGCCGAGCAATCGACCATCTCTATGAACCGAGGCCGGTTTCCAATGCGTCGGTAGATTTCACGTTCTCGGTCGAGGCAGGGAAGTATGTCCTTCCGGAATTCTGGATCGTCATGGAAAGGGACAACTTTGCGCACGTGGCCACATTGTAATCGTTCAACGTATCCAGTATTTCCACCGGATATGAACTTTGGCGCAGCTGGCTCGTGTTCGTCGAAATCATCGAAATGCCGTAAGCAGGGGTTGGATAGTAGGAAAGGAGCCCATGGCCAGACAATCCATGGAAAGCTATAGCGACACCACCAGAATGATCTCGGCCACCACAATTGATGTACTCGAGAATACAGTCAGTGAAGAATCCTGAGGTCTACCATGGCATGGTAGAGCGTGTATGGTTGTAAGGTGGAGGGGAAGGAGATACAGCATGATATGACTAGGAGTGTACATGTCGCTGGAGCCATGAAGGGCGGGCCAGCTTGAGGTGCGACCGCCGCCGACGTTCACCCACACGTAGGACAGGAAAAGTCATATGCAGTACACCTGACAGCTCAAGAATTCCACTTTAATGATAACATATGCAAGTCTAATGCGAACGTACACATTCCGAGTCCTGTAGTATCTATTCTTAAGACTGGTGTACCAGTACTCAATGGTGAATCGCCCGGCTGTAGAAGAAGTGTCCGCGTAGTCCACAACAAACTGAGTACATCGTCAACCATGAACGGTGATTTCAATCATCGGACCACGAGGACCATGTCGATTAAACTATAGCCCCATCACCTCGGCCGAAGAAGTCGCTTGGTTGACGTTTCGCAACAGCTATTCACGACAACCTTGTTTCAAACCGTCTTATCAGCAAAAAGATCGTACGAGAACTTGAAGATGTAGGAGGTGCACCAACGACCCAGCGGGCGCGAGATGCAGTCGTCAACAGTTTGAACCAATATCCCATGGACCGCGGACACGAGTAAGCCCGCCTGCTATCATGGCGCTGAGCAACAAGGCTGAGCAGTAACGTTATCTAGCACGACCAAATGCCCAGGCGGCGAAATGATTCAGCGGTATATCGTATTGCTGATTATTCGTCCCTAAGCTGGGGTATGTGAGAAAGTTTGACCAAAAATCCAACATTTGTGAATCCATAAGGGGTGTCGATACATGTTCAAGTTCCAAGAGGGATGGGAATAAACACCGGATGTACTTATATATGGGTTTGTGAGGACAGTCAGCTTGAGACACTCCAATCTACCGGATCACGGACCGAGTATTTGCGTGCCTGGTCTAGTCGCCAAAATATGCGACACGGAGGAATGTCCTCGCTCAAATGCAAACTACCGCTCACGGAGTGACTCGTGAGGTCTTTTAGAAATGCGCAGCAATGATAAAAGTGTCGAGTTTCCATTACTTCGTGAGCATGTCTGCCTTAGGCAAGCATTTGACCGCGGCACTCGGGTCCCGGCCAATCATAGGATTTCGTCCAGCTACACCTTGAGGCTCGGATCGCGAGATAAGCTTACGCCTTGTGCTCGGCCATGTGGAGTACATTGTCCTTCTCACGACATCACCTCCTCACCTCTCCTCTGCTCCTGTCCGTCCTGGACACACATACAGATATGTCTGGTTGTCAGTCCACACCAAAGGACGACAAGATATAGGACCAGACCGTCGGGTAGGCCCCAGCTGTCACAGCTATCATACTTCCGGATTTGCACGATTGTCTCCCGCGCTACTTGGTGAGGTGCATTCGGCCTTCCACATTGAGACAGGCGACCGGCCACGCCGCCGGAGCGCACGCGACAGGGCGAGACACGAGCACACCTGCAGCGCTGACATCGTCTTGTGCCGATCTGCTTATCAAAGTGCGGCGCAGTGTTGCTTCTATGCACCCATGGTCGCTGCCTCACCAGCTCTGGCTTGGTTACATCATGCATCGTGAGTGGGACACGATAACGATGATCGGGTTCTGGCGAGTAACAAGCACCAATTCGGCTGTTCCATTGCCGCCAATGGCTCGTTGCGACCTGGCCCGGTGCCACTATCTGCTCGGATGGTTTCCCCATCTCAGGCACGTTGCATTGCTACTTCCGCTCCTACCGTGTCGACCTCGAACTAGCATCAGTAGCGCTTGATAAGCTACAAACCTACAGCTAAGGTAGCTTCGAGCAGCCGCATGATGATGCACTGCACCTCACAATGTTTACCCAGCTACATGTAAGCTACTCTTGCTGGGATTTTTTGGTTTCGTCCTCTTCTCCCTTCTCTACATTCTCCATACCTTGCTTCGCGAAGCACCGCCATTGACGATGCGTTGGCCTACACTCGCTGCAGCTTGTCTGCTTGCCAGCTCTGCTGCCGCCAAGAGATCAATGGCACATGTGAGAAAGTCCGACAACAGCGTTGAGAAACGTGCCAGCATGAATGTTCCAAACCATGGAGGCTGGGGTCCACCTGGCTACGGAGGACACCACAAGAAACACAACCACACCATCATCCCCCAAACGGCAAATACCACAAAGTTTGCCGTCAACGGGAAAGGCATTCCAGATGTGGACTTCGACATTGGCGAGTCGTATGCTGGATTACTGCCAATCTCTGAAGGGAAGAACGTCAGCGAGCTTTACTTCTGGTTCTTTCCTTCGGCGAATGAGCTTGCCGGAGACGAGATCTTGATCTGGTTGAATGGCGGTCCCGGATGCTCCAGTCTGGAAGGGTAAGCAAACGAGCCCTGCTTTTCCAATGGCATCCTGCTTATACTTCTATCTTAGACTCCTGCAAGAGAATGGCCCGTTCTTGTGGCAATACGGGTATGTTTTGACCAGCCCATGACTACACGACTCTCTCGACTCACTCCATCCTCAATAGCACTTACAAGCCAGTGCCGAACCCATACACATGGGTAAACCTTACGAACGTAGTGTGGGTCGAGCAGCCTGCCGGCACTGGTTTCAGCCAGCAGCGTGGCACTCCTCCGGCAACGAACGAGCTCGAGGTCGCCGAGCAGTTCTTGGGTTTCTGGAAAAACTTTGTCGACACCTTTGAATTACACAACCGCAAGGTGTACATCACTGGTAAGTTGTGCAACAGGTGTCAAACATGGTAGATAGCGGTCTGACAACATTCCAGGCGAGTCGTATGCTGGCTACTATGTTCCGTACATCGCCGATGCTATGCACAACAAGACCGACACGGAATACTACGGCATCGATTCGATTATGTTCTACGATCCGAGCACTTCCTACGATGTTGTACAGCAAGACATTCCTGCTGTACCGTTTGTGGACTACTGGTCGGGTCTGTTCAGTCTCAACGAGACTTTCACGGAAGACATCCACACTCGTGCGGAAGAGTGCGGCTACACGGAGTTTATGGAGACTGCTATGCAATTTCCGCCAACGGGACCACTTCCAACGCCTCCAAATGCGAACGGCGACCTAGAAGGATGCAGCATCTGGAACGATGTCATCAACGCCGCGCTGCTGGTCAACCCATGCTGGGATGTGTACCAAGTGGCGACGACCTGCCCGGTGCTATGGGACGTCTTGGGCTTTCCTGGGTCGTTCCCATACCTCCCGGCGGGCGCAGAGATCTACTTCAATCGGACGGATGTGCAAAAGGCAATCAACGCTCCCGTTGAAGAGTGGGACGAATGCTCCGATGGTGTGCTCGACACCGACACGTCCCCACCATCTGGCCTTAGCGTTCTGCCACGCGTGATCGAGAAGAACACGCGGACGGTAAGACATCTCTTGTACAAACCTACCGTCACCTACTGACACAATACCAGATCATCGGCCATGGAATGCTCGACTTCATCTTGTTGATGAACGGCACCGTCATGATGATCCAGAACATGACCTGGAACGGCGCCCAGGGCTTCTCCACTCCTCCCAGCGAGTGGGATGAGTTCTTCGTTCCCTACCACGAGGAAGCCAGCTTGAGCACTCTCGCTGGTTCCGGTATCTTCGGTAACCACCACACCGAGCGCGGCCTCACATTCTGCACCGTCGATTTGTCCGGGTAAGTTTCACATTTCTCAGTATGGCGACTTGCGCGACGTACTAACGTGCTTACGCAACACAGACACATGATCCCGCAATATGCTCCCAGCGCCTCCTACCGCCAGCTCGAGTTCCTCCTCGGACGCATCGACTCCCTCAGTGAGCGCTCCGACTTCACCACGCAGACGGGCGATTACGGCAATAGCTTCAACTTCGTCACGGCGAATGACACACGCCATTGAAATGATCGGGTGAATTATGATAAGGAGATCATGAATGATGGAATGAATGGATGTCAAAATTGATGATGTGAGAAGAAGTGTAGCTCAATGTAGATAGCGATGCGATATGAAGCAATTTATCATCGTTGATGACCAAAATGTACGTGCACAAACGTCGTCACCAAGTATTTAAAAGCTATGCTACACAATACTACAGATTGTACGGTCAATGGTCATCTCATCAATTCCACCATCATGATTATGCTTCGATCCGTATCCGGAGTTTGCCTGAACTGCCTCGTTGGTCGGCCACATGTTCCGTGTAGACTCCGTTTGCCTCAATCGCTTCGTTTTGCCATGCTGACGCTTGAGATGCTTGTGCAGCAGAGTGCGAGTGAAACTTTATTGGTCAGCAGAACACTGCGGCTGCGGACAATTGACAGGCTGTGCTGTAGGAAGGCGCGCCACACTCTTCGCTGGTTGACCGAACGCTGCAGTACAGAGCGCATCCGCTTCGTCCGCTGTCTTGCCATGCTTGCGGATCAGATGCTGGCGGAGTAAAGATCTGCTGAACTCTTCTTCATTGGCTGGGCAATCTGGTTCTGGGCAAGGAGCCTGGGCAGTGAACGGCTGGATCGAGCGCTTTTTGGGTGCTGCACCGAAGATGTCGACACATTACTCTCTGGCGGCATTAGGCTGTAACTTATGAACGGCTTCAAGATGTTTGACCAGCGTCGATCCCTTTTCCCACACTTTGACTGACGTGCAGCCAGTTACTGGGCATTGGTGACCCTGCGGCAATGTTGCCGCGTTCTCAACACTGTTGTTTGCTGTCAGCGGTTTACGGAGAACAGCAGGCTTTCCGAAAGCTTCTGTCACAAGAGCTTGGGCATCGGTCTCTGTTAGCCCATGCTTGATCGTTGTGGTTAGGTGGCGGAGCAGCGCAGCAGGGCCTCCAAAGGTAAGAGTCGGAGCACACCCAAGTGGACAATGTCTTGCCTTGGTCGTCTCGCCTGCACGTTCGCGCACAACTCTGCCGAACACGTCCTCTGCCATGCGGCGAGCATCATCGTCCGACAAGTTGTGTCGTCCAGATTTCAGATGTACTGCGTACCTGGCAGCTGTGTCAAACAGCTCAAGTGTACTGCAATTGTTGAGCTCGCAAGCCCGGCCTCTGGGCAACTCAATCTCAGCTCGCGGGTCATAAGCAGATGTGAGATGATTTTCGATCTCTCGCTGGGTGAACGGCACGATCGTTGTTATGTCTGCATCTTCTATGTGGTGAAGCTTTCGTAGATGTAATCGGAGAGGAGCCCGAGCCTGGAATACAGCATCACATTCGTCGATCGGACAGAACGTTGGTAACATAGCAGTCACACGAACCGGGATAACTGTCCTCATTTGCTCGATCGTCATTTCATGTACGTTGAGGAGATGTTTTGCTCCATCGTCGAATGGTCCACGTGTTGTCGTGTTGTTCTTGCAAAGACTGTTTACCGATGGTGGAAGCGCAAAGGAGAGGGTGAAGTCAGGAATGGAAGAAACGGGAAAGGGAGTGGGTGGCGCGCCGGAGGCAGAGAAATGGAAGTCACATCCATAAAGTGCTCAATTCCAATATTCCAGCTTCCGGAATGGCCGTCATCGAGCTTGAACCAATCTGTGGAGATTGGTATAATGGTCTTAGAGATGAGTTCATCAGATTTCAGGATGAGTACTTCGGAATTCAAGATGAGTACATGAGAATTCCAAATGCGTATATTCGTGTTAGGGTGGTGTATATTGACATGAGAGTGGAATTCTTCGACTCATCGGTGTACTGTATGCGGTCATGGTAAAGGATGAAGACAAAGTAGACGCTTTGCTGGCTCACATGATCGTATCGGATCCTCATTCACGTGCTGACTTCATCTTCACCTGGCTCATATATCATTGAGCTAATTCCTACCTAGAGACAACAAGATGTCAGCGCCTTGAAGTATATGTCCACCAACTGCGCCCACGCTCGCTACTTCGTGATGAAGACAGACCCGACTGCCTGCTAGTCCAGACCACTCTTGAATACTCTACGTGACCAAGTCTCTCGGTCATGCATGTTTACGTGAATGAGCTATCTCTCGTTGGAGAGAGGCAGTACTCCCACATATCGGACCAACCCTGGTGGGTCTTGCGTTTCTCCCTCATGTACATTCCAACAAGCACATGAGAGTTGCGTATGCGAGCAAGGCGCAAATCATGCCTGAGTCTTCGAAAAGCGGTGAGTGGCTCGCGAAAGGGATGAACAGGATGAATACCAACAACTCGTCGCATGTGACGACTATGGACGACAACCATTAGAACGGGAATCTGACACTGTCGCTGAAGAACTGGTGAAGGTCCACGCGCCAGATGCGAATGATCTCCGAGCCACCCAGCAGCAGCAGGTCAACTTCCAACAGCTCTACCCATCAGCCATTGGACAAAGCTCATCTTCCCGCCTCTCCATCAGTGCGTCGACAAGACATGTTGGTAGTTCCCCGGTGATCTACAGGTTACAGCTCACAACTCGCACCGCCTACCGCCGCGTAGCATCGCAGGTCCGCCCTATAGAGACATAGCATTGGAATGCTCAGGAAAAAACCAACACCTGCATGGGTTGCCCGACCCTCGGGTCTACTGCAGCCCTGCTGTGTGGTCCATGCGCTCGGGTGTGCATGTGCTGTTGGTTGTCTTCCCTGGTTTCTAGAAGGTGAGAGGTCAACGGGTGGCACAGTCGAAGCGGTGCAGTGCTGGATGATGCAGTTCCGCGACTTCGATTTGATCGCAATCGTTCTATGACGAGGATAACAAATTGAGTAATATGGACAGAAGGACAGAACGCCGATTGCTGATTCACGCTCGGGCAGAATATCACCTCATGCTGCAATGCCCATGTCGATGATACATCGCATGCATGCACATGCAGTACTTCAATGAATTCGCATGACGTGGTCAGCTCGAAACTTTTTGGCCATTTAAGCGCCGAGCCTCACAACACTGCAGCTCCCCTTACCTTAGCTATAGCTCCCTCCTGGCGTCAGAAAACCGCAACGACGCATACTAGCCCAACTGTTGGCCCGGCGCACAAATTGCGCATCGTGATCGTGGATGGACGAAAGTCTGCTCGCCACCGATTGCGTGTGTTGCCTGGCAGGCTAGAGGTCAAGTACGCTTCTGCGGTCAGTGTTGGATGCTCCGGCGAACTATTTGCAGCGGACGAACTTCGTTGATTGGCTGGCATTGCAGCATTTCTTCGAAGGGCAAATTTGGTGTCAATGCCTGGCGTAGATGGTCATAGCATGAGAGATCATACGGTCAAACCACAGCCCACCGGATTTGTGGTCTGGTGTTCGCTTGTCGAGTGGTCTGTGATGGCCGGGACGCAATGCAAATGCCGAATCAGGCTGTCTGACAGAGGACTGCTAGTACTCGACATTCTCGAGCTTGGCGATTCGGTCTCGTGGTGGCTCTTCTGGGCGCTTTCGTCGACAGTGAAGCCTCCACTATGGATACCTCAGGACGCCGAGGCGGCGAAAGAGGTACAGTATGGTCATCTGCACAGCTGAATCAGGCAGGTGGATATGGACGACCGTCGTTCAGCGAGCCGTGTATCAGTGACGACCATCCTCGAACCCTACAGTTCCCCATCCATATTGCATGAATGCTGGCTCGATATGGCGCATCTAAAATTAACAGTATATATCGACCCACAAATCGTCTTATTAGCTGCATATACTCTTCGAAATGACAGCTAATTATACTGGCGGGCGCTTGGAGAAGGCCCGAACGGGCGAAAGGACATGAGTGGACAGGGATGCGCAATCCCGAGGCCCTGAGCACGACGTTGGCGCATCCCTCAACCTCATCTCCAATCTCCGGTGCACGCCTCGAACAGGGCACCGGATCGGTGTTGGCGAGTGCTGAATTTGGCCTCACGAAGATGTTGCTGGTCCACGACTGGTGATCTATCTCTGCCTATCGCGATGCAGTGTTTGCCTGGCGCCAACGACAACCAGACTCTGTCCGAACCAAGTTTTGAGCTGACGGCAAACTGCTAAGAGCTTCACCGGCATCCACAGACCGTTTGGCCTAAGCCGGGGGGAGTTGCTGCACCCTCCAACCTTATTGTTTCTGCATCCGGACTGCGGGTTAGTATCGAAAACGACAGCATGACCTGCATATCGCTTTCGCTGCAAGGCCTTTTGCCGCCTGGTCTGAGTGGCTCCATTTTGGTCATTCCAGGCCGAAAGCAGCACTTGAATCCACTTTATGAGCCAATGGCTGCCTGGTATGTCTGCCACGATACAGGCGATTCTGATCTGTGCATCCATTCCGGTCGTCAAGTTCTCGTGCTCAATTCCCTTACGAGAAGTGGACGACGTTGAGCATTGAATTCCATTCGCGAGGGTAAGCCATGTGGCGAATACAGCAATTAACCGAGCAGAATAAGAACCTCCAACCCTGACAGCGGCAGGCCGTGAAACCTTCACGGGACTGTCTGTCAATCCAACATCTCCACCATAGCTTGCATAGCTTGCATACACACACATAGCTCTCTCTACAAGCCCCACAAATCATGCGAGAAAAGGCATCCGGGATAGAAAACGGGTCTGTGGGTCCGCAGGAAGGTCTCGTGGCGCCGATCCAAGGCAGGATCTAATTTTGACTTTCGCGTGCAAAGCATCTACGGTGCCACCAACAACCCGGGTCTTAGGCTTCTTCCTGTCAGTGCGCACACGCCATCTGCTTTTCCCACGACGACACAGACGCCCGCCTGCTATACTGGGCGCTTCGAGGCAAAAAGAATGGACTGTATATAAGATCCCATCCACCACGCTCCTTGAGACTACCAGGATACTGCAAGCTACCCATCCATCACGGCTATTCGAACCATACTCCTCATCTTCTGTTCGAATCTGTCTGCATATCCAACCTGGGACTACCACTCTTCTTCACCATGTACACATCTCTGGCCATCCCCTTGCTCCTAGCATCTACCGTCTCCGCCATCCCCAGCTGGCGCGGCTCCTGGGCACCCACCCGTTCTACGGCTACCATCCCCACGCTCCCTCTCGACGAGCTCGCGCCTACCAACACCGGCGCCCTCGCGCTGCCCACTCCCACGACCACGCCCGTCGTCATCGCCATTGGCCTTGGCACGCAGAACTACACCTGCAGCTCGGCGGGCGCCTACGTGCAGTCCGGTGCGGGCAATGGCGCCGCCGCCACCCTCTACGACGTCACCTCCTTCCTCTCCCAGCACCACGACGAGGTCGACTCACTCCCAGGCCAGGTCTACAATGCCTATGAGTCGTGCAAGTCGAAGAGCAACTGCCCGTCCGTCCCCGGCAACCTCATCCTAGGCAAGCACTACTTCACCGCCGCCGGCACGCCCACCTTCGACCTGTACAACGCCAAGCCCGCACTGTTCCTCAACGCTGGCAAGAAGGGCGACGTCAAGTCCCCTGCTGCGGGCAACATCGACTGGCTGTTCTTGCAGTATGCCGGTGTGGGCACCACGTCGGGCTTGTCGTCCGTCTACCGCGTCGAGACCGTCAAGGGCGTCGCGCCTGCTGGTGCCTGCACGCCCGGCCAAACGGCGCTCGTCGACTACGTGGCTGAGTACTGGTTTTATGAGTGAATAAGTGCGTGAGCGAGTTATGCATCGCGAGCTGGAGGCGCAGAGGGAGTTCAACAGGTTTCTGTCCGGGTTGAAAAAGTATTAGATCGCATCGTTCATGGCGTGAGGCGTGGTATCCCGTGCTCATTATTCTTCTTTCTGGTTGATTCAAGGTGAACACCTTTGACTTCTTAACCCGGTGGTGGATGTGTCTACTCCGCCACCGCCTTCTTATATATACACTTTGTATCACGAATCTTCTTACTCGTCTCTTCTATTCATATCTCTCCCCTCCTCTGCTCTGCTGTCATCTCATCTCATCTCATCTCGAGTCTTCGGGTAAATGGACGCACACCTGTCATGTCCCTTGCGCTACGCTATCCTCATATCTGACCTGGCGGGGAAGCGCCATATCGCCTCTTGTTGCAGATGTATATGCTGCGAACTGCCATTTTGAGACCTGAATGCCCAGGAGGAAATTCCAAGACTCTACGACGATACTAAACATCAAAGTCCAGGCGTGATCTTTACTTGAGCCTGACAATGATATACAAACGTAGGTGTTGCCTATCTACTTGTGATAGTACACCCAGTATTTTTCTCGGGTTTCCGCCTGTGAGACTCACTTCGAGCCGTGGGGATGGTCGAGAGGTCCAACGCCTTCGCCTACATGCTGCGCCAGCGCTATGATTTCAGGTATGTATATAGGACAAGGTAGGCATTCATTCATCAGAACAGCAAATTGATCATATCTTACTCGACCCTCTACCCGACAACTCCTTCCCCAACGGCTCTCCGGCTAAATAGTTGCACAGCCAGCGCTCAGCATGTTCGCGCATCACGACCGTGAACTCGTGCCGTGCATCCGGATCGAGGATATCTTCCAGTTCGATGCCGGTGTCATTACACCAGCCCGTCCGCTCGTTAAGAGCGCCCTTCAACCAATCTAGGAACGGCTTGCCTTGCGCGTATGGCACGAGTTTGTCCTTGCCGCCGCTTAGGCAGAGGATCTTCTTCCCTGCCAAGCGGTCTTGCAGCACGCGTCGAAGGCGTTTGCTCTCGGCGTCGGAGGGCGCTTTTGACGAATCTGAGACGCCGTCAAGCAGGATTCCTGCTGGATCAGACGTCTTGACCGCTGCGACCAGCGCAGGTGGGAAGTCTTTTGACCCGATGAAGTCCCGACCAGCTGGCTCGGTGTTTGTGCAGGTCGACAACGAGCTCCGCACAGCACGGTCTTTCATCAGACGTGCGTAGTCGGGACATCCGATCACGACCAAGCCAGCTCGGATTCGCGGCTCGGTGAGCAGAGCCTGCCAGGTAGCATGGCCGCCGAGACTGACGCCGCCGCAGAGGTGCTCCGCGATGGTGAAGGGTAGATACGCGTCGATCTGTGTAAGCAGCAAGGAGAGGTCATGCGCAGTGCCGGAGTAGGTGCTGAACATATCCGGGCCATGGGTGGGGTTGCCTTGTTTCCAGCTGACGTTGGCGACATTGTCGATTAGTCGAGAGCCATGATTACGCTGGTCGAAGCAGATGCAGATCAGGTTCTTCTGGTCAGGCCGTCGTTGACGATTCCAGGCTCCGATCAATCCGGCTGCGGTGTAGCCCATGCTGTCTTGGGTGTCGCCTCGCCCGTGCAGCAGCCAGAGACAAGTGACATTGCTAGGTTGGGCGGGCAGTTCGTCCAATCCGTAGACTGTTAGGAGGATGCCCGCGATATTTCGCCGTTGCCACGACACAGGCTGGACATTGTGGAACGCTGGATGGGTCTGAGGGAGTGGCGATTGGAACGGTGAGAGATCCGAATGAAGCTGGAGGGCATGCCGCCAGGTGAATGTGCTTCCGCCCGCCATGGCTGTGTGTAATCAAGGAACGATCGTGGTCATATAATGTTTCAGATGCGGTATGTCGATCCTGTCGTGTCTCTATCGTTTTGTAGGGCTTGGAGATGTAATCATCGATAACAGTTCTCGAACCCCGATCCAGACGAGCCGGACGAACTGAGGTTGATTTTCCTCCGCATGTCGTCCAGCCGTTTCGGCAGTTTGACATCATCCGCTACCCGTTGTGCCACACCCCCAGTGCCATCGTGCGTCTCTGACATATCGGCGATCAGCCTCGGCTTCTGCTGCACCCCATGACCTCCACAGTTCATAATCCCGTCTCATCACACTCCACCACCACAACTAAAGCCGCGACCAGCGCAAAGTCTCGTTTGATGCCCATCGGCCCAACGTGCGGACCGAGGACTCGCACCGCAACGATCGCGAACCTTATGACCTTGCTTTCATGAGTAGATAAGAAAGGTAGGTGGGAAAGTCGACTGGGCAAAATCCCGCAATCCTGTTTCTTGGTCGCGCTCCCAAGAAGCTTCAATCTTCATATTAGTAACTCTTGACCGTCATTTGTCTGCTCAGAGCACACGTGTGTCTGCTTACTATATCACTGTGTTGCTGCGAGTCTCTCCCATTCCTACCCACAGTCCTAGAGGACCCAGTCCACATAAGGACCTCAGCACGCGATCCCAGCTTACAAGTCGCGTCTTCGCTGTTCACCTATCAGGACGGACAAAAGAACAAAACATATCCAAGACCAAGGGATAGAGAACAGAGAACAAGAATCGCAATCCTCCACTCTCCCAACTCCCGCAAAAATGGCGTCCCCACCCTCCCCAACCAACCACGCCGCCGCCTTCTCCAGTACCTCCAGCCCCAGCAACGGCAACGCCAACATCGAAAACGACAACGACGATGAAGGCTTCCTCTCGCTACACCGCTGCTCGGTCTCCTCAGCCTCGCCGCGCCACGCCACCATCAACGGGCAAGAATACGTGCTGCCGGTTGGCGCAAGCGCGGCCGAGGCGCAGGCGTTTGCGCAGGACTTCGTTGACCGCAGGATGGAGGGCACAGAGTTGGTGCGGAAGTACTCCCTGGTGGAGGTGGAGGATCGTTGAGTGGGGTTGAGATGGTGGGTGAGAGGATAGAGTCAGAGGGACAAGAAGAAGTGCGAGCTAAGCAGAACGAGATGGGAGGAAATGGACAGATCGCACATGGAGAAGCACAGTGGCATAGGAAGCAGAATACGATGCAGGAGATCGACAGGCGCATAGGGAGGAGCATATGCATAAGAAGAGAAGCCTAGCGAAAAGAGCGAGAGAGTGACGGGATGAGCATGGCATGCCTGGAGTGAATATGCGCTCCAGCATATGAACACGGCACGAGATCGAGTAGGCGATTGATTTTGACGACTATGACGGTGAGACGAATGTAACGACTTGAGGCAGCACTAAACATTAGATCATTGGCTTCTGTAGATACCTATTTGCTTTATCATCTGTACATGCTTTAACGACTATGAGCTTCGAATCGTCATGGGCATAAATCTTTCATGATCTGGACCTTGAGATCGCTGATGCTTTGATCATGATTTCTTAGGGCTATCCCAGACATACACGGGTAAGCAAGGGGTAGGGTTAGTACATGTCTGTGTACCTACTTACTTGCATTATGCTGCCACGCCTTCCTGTTGATAGATATATCAATCAGGGAATGCATGTTGGAACCTGCGCTCATCCTGAAGTCTAACGCCGCATCAAAACCATATTCCAGTATCTCCCTCTCGCCAGCATATACATGTACTGTAGAACATCAACAACTTCAATTCCCTTCAAAAAGCTCCCTCAACAAACTCCCCCTTCCGACCACCCACCAACAAAGCACTCCCCACCGCCGCATGAGCAGCCGCCAGCATCAGCACCAGCACCCGCACCCGGCCCCTCCCATCCCACTGAACAGAAGCGACCATGATCCTGCTCCTCGACCTCTATCTCCTCTCCATCAACCTCAGCATCCTCGACTCACATCCCCACGCCGCCGCCGAACATACCCGCTGGATATTTGTCTACGTGAATCTTTGGCTCCTAGCCCTCACGATCCGCGTGTTCGATCGCGCGCCCCGCGGCTACGAGGGTCCTGCGCTGCCGCAGGCGGTTGGACTGTTCGTGCTGAAACGCGCGCCTGGTGGCGAACCGGTGGAGTACGGTGTTTATCAGAGGCTTGTTTAGTTGGGGAAGGGGGGTTATTCAGAGGCATCGCCCCGGTGAGCTGGGGGGAGAAGGGGGTGCACACGTGTTGATCCGCTGGTGTTGATTGCTGTGCTGCGTCTTTCTCCGTTTGTCGCGTTGGGAGCAAGATTGTGCAACATCCGCGGAACTCCTAAGAGTTGCAACGGATGTGGAGTGTCGAGCATGGTGAGTCGAGGCCGAGAGCATGAAGATGCCAGCAGGAGCCCCAGGAGAGTCCCTCGCTTGCATCCAGATGTTTCCGAGCATGTCTCTGGTTCTAACAGGACAATTAAGTCTCGAATAGCTGTAGACGGAAGCCCAGACTAACGAGTGCTATCGAATGAGACTGGATAATGCTATAACATGCTAGGTTCCAGGCTCGTCCTGGAGACAGCTTTTACGCAGAACATGACGTGAATATCACTCATACCAAAATTTCTGCCATATGAAGCATATCATATTGTGGGTGGGTATCTATCTAGCATCCCCTTCGCGTTTCCACGTCTTCACATCATTCCATGCAATCTCGGTTGTGTGCAAAACATCTAAGACAAAGCCTGTAGGACGTTATCGGCGCTGGTGACGGTCACGCTGGGCGCCTCGTCCTCAACGAAGATCTGGCGCACGATACCGCCCTCGATGACGGCGGCGTAGCGCTGGGAGCGGTGGCCGCCGAGCAGGCCCGTGGCGTCGAAGTCCATGCCGATTTCCTTGGTGAACTATGTTGTAGAAATCTCCATGTTAGCGATGTCTGCTGTTTTGTAACAGTCTCCCCAGTGGCTTTCTGAGCGATCCCAATTCACAGGAGTATGGTGCAAAGATGAAGTTCGGGTAGAAGATGGAACATACCAGACCCGTGTCGTCAGCTAGGAAGTGCACAAGCGGGCTCGAGGCGCCGAGCTTCTCCTTCCAGGCCTGCGTGGTGAAGGCGTCGTTGACGGCGATGACGTAGATACCCGCAACACCCTTGGCGCTGAAGGCTTCGGCCTGCGAGACGTAACCGGGAACTTGCGAGGAGCAGGGTGGGGTGAAGGCACCGGGAACACCGACGAGGATGTCTGTGGTTGGGAGAAGGCTTGGTCAGTTTGGTTTCTCTGGAGAAACGGGAATGAAGGGAACTAGGTAGGGAGATGGAGTGGAGATCTGGAACGTACTCTTGCCGGGCAGCTTGGAGATGTGCACAGTGGCCTCATGCGGGTCGTTCTCCTTGAGGCCGACGGTGGAGGTGATGGTGGCGCCCTGGGCGAGGGCCTTGTGGGAGTGGCCCTTGATCTTCTCGACGATGCTGGCCATGTTGTTCTGTGGTTGTGTTGGTGGTATGGAGCTGAGTTCGAGGTGAGATTGATAGTTGTAGAAGAGACAATGGTTCAATCGCAGAAGAAGAGGAAATGGATAGTAGAGGTGAAGTAATGGGAATGACAAGATATATAAACTGGACATAAACGTCAAGCCATCACACATCATCGTGCCTCCTCCCGCCCATCTAGACACATGCATTGAATCATGTACCTCCGCCAGCCACTCTCACCTCCCTACACGTAACCTGTATTACACTATTACAGTACAGTACTCGCCTCAATAGAATAATTCATCAGACACATCACATCATCCTCTCGCATCTAACGTCAGCACAGCGCTTTAGTTGTGTTGTACCGGAAGCCATCCGGACCTTACATCATAGCAAGGTGGGGTCGAACCGTCTCAGTTGCCCCTCCATGCGGCGGCGGCGGAGGACAAACTCAAATCATTCACTTTCGCTAACGTACATGCGCATTTAGGTATATGTACATATACCTTAATGGACACTGATTATCTTGTCGACAATTCCAAATGCCGGAGAACCCAAGTCGTCGGAGTGAATTTGGGTCTTTTGTGGTGCCCGCAATTGATCCGCTGTGTTCGAGAACGAGCGACAGAACGAGGAGTCTGACGTTTGGCATGGGTCGTTGAGTGTTGAATGTTGCTAGATATGTGCCTTACATGCACATATCTGATTTAAGGGCTGGGTTGGATGAATCAATGTATGACTTCGGTTTACAGTCAGTGTGTGTGGAAAAAGGACTAATGTACATTATGCTTCGGAGAATACAAAGCAGTCCTAGCCAATGCCTGGCCCTACCATATGTGCCACTTTCCCATTTACTGCAGAACAGACCGCAAATGAGATGGAGCGCTCGTACGGCGTATTCCTTGCTCACCGGAGGAGATCATAGTAAGGTAGTATGGTAAATTACAACAGATGTCAAGGTTAGGCGTACGATATGCGCAATGTTGTTCTGTGTTAGACGGTACTGCAATGCACTTCTTTGACCCCGACTGCAACACTTCGCCTAGACTTCAAACACCTCATCCACCGCACTCCAATCCCCCTTCTCTCGCTTCTCCCAGTACCCGCCCGTATCCTTCAGCATCCACACTTCCTCGCCCACGGCCCCACCTTCCTTCTTCTCGAAGAACTTCGCCTTCCACGTCTGGCCATGGCTCTCCAGCACTTTCCGGCGCGCACGTTGTCGTTCCTCCAGTCGTGCTTTGAGGGCTTCCGCTTTGTCCACGTCGCCGCTCTCGAGCGCCTGCTGATCCGGCCGCAGTCGCGAGTCGGTCGGCGGGAGATGGCCGTCTTCCACGTCGGTGATCTGGTTGACGGCCGCGGCGAAGGTCGTGAAGCCGTAGACTTTGGCCGAGTCCGGGACGAGCGCGCCGGTCTGCCAGACGATGGCGTTGGTGTCGGTACGCTTGAGACTTTCCGTCCACTTTCCCGTCAGGCCGAGGGGAAGTGGTGAGTCGCCATCGTAAATGGTCAGGGTGACGTCCTCGCTGCGGCCGGAGAACATGCCGCCGGCTTTGAATGTAGCCACCGCACGTAGTCCAGTGGTCTCGCATAGGATGGTCATGCTTTGCACCGGCTCGACGTACTTCTCCCCCGCAATCACGTTCCGGAGGAAGCAGGTCGCTTGATTCCACGAATAGCATTCGTCTGGCGCGTGCAAAATCACCCGCACGCGACCCTCCGTGTTGAGCTCCACGCTTTTGCCCCAAAATTTCTGTACGGGTTGCGGTGCTTGATTGAAACACCAGCCGCCATTGGCCAGACTCTCGGCTTGACAAGCCATGCGGACGGGGTGATGGGACACCTTCTCGGCAAGGAACCGAAACCCAAGATCTTCTCTCACCAGCTCAAAGGTCTCGCCGAGCATAGGGTTAAACGGTTTGCGGACGGCACGCTCTTTGACGCGACTGTTGGCGAAGTATGATATTGCAAAGGCACTGACATACATCAAGCGCTCGGCAGATGAGATCGAAGCTGAAGCGGCGCTGTCCAGGAGGTGTGAGTATTCCATACTTTCCGCCAATCGCTGCAAAAGAGAAGTCGGCTCATTTGCTGTGACAGGCATTGAGACGGTGGACAGATCTTTACCAGCATTTTTGCGGAGAAATCCGATTATGCTTGGTGGCGCTTGTTTTGGCGCGGGTATGGTGGTTCTGCGTGTGGCAGGCGGTAAGGGTAACGGTGGTAACGTCTGCGCTTTTGAGGGAAACAGGGCGCCCTGTGCAGCCTTGGGTGCATTTGATAGCATTGACGGCACACCAGTAACGTCTTCAACATCACTATCAGCATCGGTCTCGGCTGCAGAGGCTGTGTCAGAGATCAGGTCCTCTGGATCGCCACTGCTCCTTCGGAAGTTGAACACCTGCGACCGCGCACCATCATCAGCGTCGAAGAACTCCTGATCGTCAACGGAGTCGAGAGATAGCCTGGACGAAGTGGTCAGGACGGGCGGCAATCGGCGTGCTTTGCTTTCCGCCAGCAGAGCAGCAAAGTCCGACACGACACTGTTGAGATCACGAAGCAATGCCATACATCTTTCATGAACGTCATCACTCGCTTGAATCTGCTGCAGACTAGGTCTCTTGGAGACATTCAGCGAACCTGGCACCGGTGATGCCGGTACAGTAGAAGGCGATGGGACAGCCAGTTGCGTCGAGACGCTGCGCCTCATCAGCGCGGCGGGACTACGTTCTGCACTTGGCTTCCGCTTCCAGAACGGCCGCTTGTTATCCTGTGTTCGATCGTCCGTGAACTCGGGGAAATATGGATTGGTCGACTCGGGTAGAGACAGGCTTGCCACATCACTACTACCAGCTGAGTCTATCTTGACAAGTCCTAAGCCATTGTTTCCTGAGGCCGCATACTTCGGATCGGTATCTTTAGCGAGTGCGCGGATTGCATCTCTGGTACCAGAGACCTTTCCAACAAGCTGCTCCACTCTCTGCCACTCTCGCTCTCCCATCGGATCTGAAGGAACCGCTGTTGGATTATGCGTCACGTGTGTTTCTTCAGAGGGCAATTGAGATGTTGAAGCTGCTCGTTCCAAAGCATCCAGCCATCCTTCAAAATCTTTTTTGTTTGCAGCCTTGAGGTGCCATACCTCCGCGCCAGAGTCGACAGAGAATTCTCGAGTCTTCTCATTTGCACCGACAGCAGCAAGTGACAGCGGGACCGCACCTCGTAGCGCAGAAGAGTGGCGATTTTGGTAGTATGACAGTGTCGATGATGTGAAGTCCAACGAGAAGAACCTCTTCGCATAACCCTGTCCCTTTTTCCGTCGCTTTTTGTTCAACACGCCCGTAAAGAAAGTCGAGCCTTCCGTTCCCTTGCTTTCCACCCCTCTACCACCCTTCGAACTTGGTCTGGGATCCTCCAGGACAGGTTTCTGAAGCGAGCCAGCCTGTGGCAACGAATCACTTGAGCCATTCACCGGCGGTGATTTGGGACTGTGGCTCTTGTTTCTTGCATGTCCGGACGCTGCATTGCTGAAGGCTTGCGCATATCGCAAATGGTGTCCAGATTTGGGAGGCGCGTTTGTTGGATGCGTCAACAAGACAAAGTTGACGGTTTTCGACGTCTGCTTGGAGAACGTGTTGTCGAACACCAATCCATACATCCCACCTTCTCCTTCCACCACGTCAAAGATGCCCATCGACACCTGGTCTGCATCACATTTTCCGTTCCATGCTACACATTTCATGCCAATGTTCTGCAGCTTCTCGATCGCCGTGCTCGCCTCATTCTTGCTAACGGAACCCTGTCTCCCCCTT
This sequence comes from Microcyclospora tardicrescens, assembly GCA_003012245.1. Lineage (NCBI taxonomy): Eukaryota > Fungi > Ascomycota > Dothideomycetes > Capnodiales > Microcyclospora > Microcyclospora tardicrescens. The sequence continues at coordinate 273,367 of PXOE01000015.1, forward strand.
TTGCCAGTGGGCAGACCGTCCGCACCAGGAGTTGGAGGTATACCTGGTGTCGGCGGAGGCTCCGAGTCGTGCGTATGTGGTAGAGTGGGGGTCAGGACGCCGCTCTTGCTTCCCGGATGTTTGAAGATGCCAAAGTTGATGCTTCGTTTCGTCGGCTGCACGCTCCAGGAAATGGACTGATATTCAGGTACTTGAATCCACCGTACGACATAGTCCTAACCGTGCGCGACCATCCCAGTTGTCAGCACGAAGGTCGTGTTTCTGGGCTGTGTGGAGCAGCTCGCCAGTAGCATACCTTGCTATGTACCACGATTTGCTCGATGCTTGCCATTATCGTGCAACGTTGCGACCATGGAGGAAGATGTGCAAAGGCGTGAGAACCGCCCTATGTATGTAGTGCTCGCCTTTCTTTGGGATTACCGATTTCCTTCAGCACCAAAACTTGCGATTGGTGCTCCACAAATCCACGAATAGCCGCAGCTGAAGTTGACCACGACTCGGGAGAGTGAAAGATCCTGGTGTTGGACTTCGTCATATACCCACAGCCGTGGAATCGCGCAATAGTGGCACGTCGCAAATGCGACTGATGAAACAATAGAGAATCAACAATCAGACCACCAGATAGAGTGTTTGGATTGACACAGCAATGAAACGCGTCAACAGCTACAAAGACCCGCTACCGTTTCGTGATGATACGATCATTGCGGGCGTCATTGCCTGAGGCGGAAATTCGAACGATATGTTGCTGTCCTAATGTGTCCACGTAGGTATGTTAGAGCAACGCAACACTGCAGCTCATTCAGGCGATCGAAGTGGTGTTGATGTTGGTTCTAGCTATCATGAGTATGCATCTGCGGTAGGGCGTGAGATGTGTTGCAGTGCATCAGAAAGTATCAGGAAGCATCGGCAACTTAGGTTACGACATGGTAGGCCTAACTACAGCTTGGTATACTGGTGAGCATTTACTTCAAAGACTGCACCTCTTCCCGCCCGTAGGCAGATAGACTGGACACTCCTGTCTCCAGACAATCACGACAATCTGTGGCTCCAGCTACATTCCTAGTCCAATCGAGCGAGAGGGATTGATCTCCGCTGTGACTCACGTTTTTATTATAAAACTGTCTCTCGAGCATCGCAGACCTGTTTTCACCAAGGCGCTTCGTCCAAAGCACAGCATTACGGTCCCTCTGTGAAGATTCAATGTCCAAAATGGCTTCTGTCAACAAAATCATTCTTTTCGACATTCCCTCCCGCGCTCCCCAGTCCTGTTGGTCACTCAATCCCTGGAAGGCTCGTCTGGTCCTCAACTACAAGAAGCTCCTATATACTACGGAATGGCTGGAGTATCCTCAGATCGCACCCACGTTCAAGTCTCACAACATACCTCCGAACCCGTCCTCCGTCAATCCTCTCGCTACTTACTCCAGCCCATGCGTTCGCCTGCCCAATGGCGACTTCGTAATGGACTCTCTTGCGATTGCGCGCGCGATCGAAGCTTTGCAGCCAGAGCCTTCGCTCCACTTAGATTCGGCGCTCCTCAGTCGTACACAGACCATCGTCAACGAGCTAGGAGGCGCGCTGAGGCCCATCTGGATGCCAAGAGTTCCCGAGCTGCTGTTGAATCCGGAAAGCGCTGAGTATTTCTTGACGACACGATCGCAGCGCTTCGGGATCAGTCTGCCCGAAATGGCACAACGCGCTGGCGACGCAAGCGCGGAATGGAAAGAAGCAGATCCAGTCTTCGAGCGATTGAGTGCGTTGCTGCGTGAGCATGCTGAGGGCGCTTTTGTGATGGGCGCAACGCCGTCATTTGCAGACTTCATCCTAGCTGGGTTTTGGCGGTTCGCGGAACGGGTGAGTGTGAGCGGAGATCTGTTACAACGGGCAATCGGACGCGATGAGCAGTTCGCAAAGCATTATGATGCTTGCAAGCCTTGGCTAGCAAGAGATGACCATTGAATGGAGACGCCTTTCAACTGCAGATGAGTGCAGACCTTAGACTTGCTGGCTCTCGCATTCGACTATAGATTGGCGGTTGTCTTCGCAAGGGAGTGCGATTCGATGATTAAACATATAGCAGGTAAATATATGTAAGCGCACAGTGGTGAACCTGCATTCATGAGAGGTAACATGAGATAATTTCTTTTCCATAGACTGACAAAGTACGTGGTGAACTGATATAGTCAAGTGCATTACGATCTATCCATGCTGTGCTAGGCAGCGGTGTGGCCTTGCAATGAACATGGGAGGACCAGATCTCGGAAGCATGCATGCTTGGATTTCCCTCGCCTATCTCACACCTCTACTGTCTGTAGATACAAACATGCCATTGTGAACTAAACATCAATTGTATATTGTGGCCCTCGATAGAATGCACAAGGCGCGCGATATGGCCAAGTCTTCTCGGCAAAGAACTAAGAGAACACGATGGATCCGGAGACCGAAGCGTCCTTCACTTCGTGCATTGCGCAATATATCATAGAGATACTACTGCATTTTGAAACATGATGAGTCTACAGCACTCGCGAGCAGGTCATGCTTTTCTCGCTCCTCTCAGGTCTGCCTGTCTTATTGGCCACATATGCTCTCGCGAGCGTTTTCGAGTCATTGGACGATGTGCCCCAAGGATGGCAGAGCATTGGGCCAGCGCAGCCAGACTCGCGGTTGAGACTTCACATTGTGATGAACGAACCAAACAAAGGCCTTTTCGAGCAGACACTTTATGAGATCTCGGACCCAAGACATCATCGGTATGGGCAGCATCTTGGACGAGATCAGCTCAAGGCTCTTTTGCGTCCCGATGATGCAGCGACACAAGCTGTAATCTCGTGGCTGCACCGACATGGTATCGAAAACATCGAGGATAACGGAGACCTGATCACATTCGGAGCGAACATTTCTCAGGCTGAAGATCTACTTCGCAGCCGCTTCGATGTCTATCGCAGCGAGACGTCGATGCACGCTAGGACCATGATTCGCACGCTTGCCTACAGCGTCCCAGATGAAATCACAGAGTATATAGCTACGATCCAACCAACAACTCGCTTTGGCCAAGTCCGGCCGCAGTATATCGAGGCCACATATGAGGAACAGCATGCTGATGCGGGTGAGAGCACTTCTGGTCTGCCGATTTGCAATTCTACCATCACCCCAGCCTGCCTAAGAGCATTGTACAATATCAGCGGCTATGCCTTGAACAACGATTCGATTGGGTTCGCAGCATACAACAACTTTCTCAAAGGATCCTCCCTGTACGCTGATTTGTCAAAGTTCGAGACTGAATACTTTCCGCAAGCTCTAGGAGAGAACTTCACCTGGACAGGTATCAGTGGTGGAAGGAACAATCAGAACTCAACAGCATCGACCATAGAAGCCAATCTTGACCTGCAGTATTTTCTTTCGACGAGCTGGCCAGTTCCTGTGCAGGCATACAGCACTGGCGGTCTTGGTCCGCTGGTTCCTGATCAAGTTCAACCAACACAGCCAGGCAGCAACGAGCCATATCTAGATTTTCTGACATATATCCTCGATCAGCCTGATGACCAATTGCCGCACACACTCTCTACATCATATGGCGAGGACGAGCAATCCGTACCATTATCATACCGCCGGACTGTGTGCAACATGTTTGGCCAGCTTGGTGCTCGAGGTGTTTCAGTGATCTTTTCTTCAGGTGACACCGGCCCAGGTAGTGCTTGTCAGAGCAACGATGGCACAAACACGACAAAGTTCATCCCCACTTTCCCCGGGGCATGCCCCTACGTGACTTCGGTTGGTGCAACTCGGACGTTTGGTCCTGAAAGTGCTGTGTACTTCTCCGCCGGAGGCTTTTCTGACACCTGGCCACGACCTTCGTATCAGGATGACGCTGTGACTGCATATCTCGACGTTCTCGGCGATCAATGGGATGGATTGTATAACAGAAGTGGCCGTGGGTTTCCCGATGTCGCTGCCCAGGGCTATCAGTTCCGTATAGTAGATCATGGCCAGGAACGAATAGTTTCTGGCACGTCTGCATCGACACCAGTCTTTGCAGGCGTCATAGCTCTTCTCAACGCATTGAGGATTCAAGCTGGACAGAGTCCGCTTGGCTTCTTGAATCCTTGGATCTATAGCGAAGGCTACAAAGGTTTGACGGATATTGTCAATGGTGGATCAAAGGGATGTACTGGACACGGTGCTGCGGGTAAGTTCTCTGATATTCCTGGTCTTAACAGATTGATGAGTGCTGAAGCTGACGTACCAGGCCTACAAGCTCCGGGTGTGCCGTATGCGTCTTGGAATGCGACAGCTGCATGGGATCCTGTGACGGGCTATGGTACACCAGATTTCCAGAAAATGCTGGCACTTGCAGTAAGCAGTGTATCGAACAATAACATGACTGCTAGGAGCACATAGCTACACAAAGAGCTATCTCGAAGAGCGTATGAGAACTTTTGTACAAGGCCAATTCATAACCTAGCTGGGGAAGTTTCGCACAACTATCGAGTCTTGGAATGTACGCATAATGCGATTCCGCCGAGCACGAAGGACATTCCGATCCAAGTATCTGCAGACTAATCAGTGACGGTTTCTGGATGTATTTCTATACGGCCCATACTCTTTGAAATGACCTTGCCTTCCGCCCACCACTCTCCAAGCACAGTGAACAAGAAAGCCAATGAATTTGTGATTGGTACCGTCAGACTCAGTTCTGTTCACAACTTTACATCAGCATCTTATGCAAGACGTAACCTATCCGTAAAAGCATAAGTAATGGGGTACTTACCAGCTTGCCCTATTAGCAAGAAGAACCAAACACTTCCTGTGATATTCAACAGGAGTGGTACAGCATACGCCGGATTCTTCAGAAGATCCAGGACAGCGTAAAGAATCCCCCATATCTTCCTCAACACCCAGGAGTTCTTATGATCTGAGAGGTATGGACGTGGCGTTGTTGGTTTCTGGTCACGGATCTTGGCTGCTCGCGCCATGAAAGGTGTTGTCAAACCCCATGCTGCGCCTACAAGCAAGAAACCTATTACCCACCGCCAGATTGGAGGCGAGGGTTCTGTGGAAGGTGCTTCAGGATCCATAGTCAATACAACGCGTGAGAGACAGTGATAGCGTGCATGAACAGAGGTGTTCGTACCCAATGGTGCCAAGATCAGACTATAAGGCTGCAAGGCCGAACTTTCGCCATATGACGGGCACACACGCTCAACTCCTCCTCCCACTTAATGTAGCTTGTTTCTTCATAACAGCCACCATGGCACCATCGCGCGTGGATGATGATGTCGCCGCCTCTGATTCTAGCTCTGGTCTGACCAAGGACCAGCTGTCCTCTTGGCAGAAAGATGGCTATTTGATCCTTCCCAATGCACTTTCTCCCGATGAGGTCCAAGAGCTTCTCAACGAGGCGCAGAACTTGCTGTCCGGTTTCTCCCTCACTGACCACCCCATGACTCGATTTTCCACTGGTGAATCGAGCGACCATGTTGGGGACGACTATTTCCTAACGTCCGGCGACAAGATCCGCTTTTTCTTCGAGGAAGACGCGTTCGACAAAGAGGGGAAGTTGACCAAACCAAAGAATATGGCGATCAACAAGATTGGACACTACCTGCATCATCTCTCGGGGCCATTCAACAAGGTCTCCATTAATGAGAAGAATGCAAGAATAGCAAGGGATCTGGGGTTCAATGATCCGAGGGTGTTACAGAGTATGACCATATGCAAGAATCCTGAGATTGGCGGGCGAGTGCCGCCTCATCAGGACTCTGTGTTCTTGTATACCAACCCTCCTTCTGCGGTCGGGTTCTGGTATGCTCTGGAAGATTGTACCATTGAAAACGGCTGTCTCAGCTTTGCTGCTGGTAGCCAGAGACGAGCACCTATCAAGGATCGATTTATCCGATCTCCTAACGGCAAGGGTACTTCTTTCGCGTCGAATCATGGTCATCAGTGGCCACGAGGTCTCGACGTCGATACAACCGTAATAGATTCAGAAGAGTATACACTTGGAGAGGTCAAGGCTGGAACGCTGGTCCTGATTCACGGAAACGTTTTACACAAAAGCGAGAAGAACCTCAGCCAGAAAGGGAGAATGATATACACCTTCCATGTGATTGAAGGCGATCATGAGTATGATGAGAAAAATTGGTTGCAATCGCCTGAAACTGGCTTCACGAAGCTCAGCTTGTGAAGTGCAATCAACGGTAACTCTGTTGAGCATTCCAGCGTGTCTTTTCTGATCGCCTTACTGGCACGTGCTATCATTGCGCGCACCTTCCGTACGCAACGTCAGACCCCAGTCATTTGAGGTGTTGGTGCTTGACCCGGAATAACATTGTGTGTGATGCCGACTGTACCAATCGACGATCCTGCGATTAGGCTCGACGAAATCATGTTTGTAAGGGCCTTCCCAATCTGAAATCTTTGCTCGTCGCTGTGTGATTTCCGATCCGAGTGAGTTTATCGAACGACGTAACGCTCTGCTGAAAGAGGCGAAGATATGCTATTTCCGTCAGACAGCAGATTCGGGCTGAAGCTTGCCAACATCGGCCACCGATCGTTAGAATGTCTGCATCGCTGTGCTCACTGGACTCATCGCAGTTTCACTGGAGGCAGCGGAAGACTTTAAATCATCAACACGTTGTCTTTGTTTGCGAGATTACTCGGACATCTGTGATTAGCACTGGACTTTACCAACACCAATCACGTGGGCGCTCGCAACGTACTGCTTGCACTAAACCCGCCACAGCAATGACCCTCGGATCTCCCTCCGGAAATCAGCCTTGCGAATCAGAGCCATCCGCGTAGGCGCGAGGACTGCAGAGCTTTCCGCCCGAGCTTTGGGGTCAATCCCCGAGTTGTTTGCGAAGTTTCCTAGCCCAAATATCAAGTGCTGATTTCGGCAACTCGAACCACTGAACAATGCAGATCAGACCCAAAATCTGTCATTTTGATGTGGCGGTGCCGGACACTGCCCAGGACTGCCAGCGAGGCTTGCATCTCACGGCTCGCAGGTCTTCGGTCCAGTCTGTCATTATCTCATCCTGGGTCACTTAGCCTATTAGAGCTTCGCCCACAGTCGGCATAGGTCATACCCGTGCAGTACAGATGCAAGGAAGCAGTACATGCTGAATGATGGAGGCGGAGTGCTTTCTGAACTTCGACATAGATCCGGATGAATTTGATAACAACGCGACAGAATCATCGAGACCATCGACAATCGTGATGGCACACATGGCGTCTCCAGTGTAGCGACAACCGGACCTCGCCGACACTCTCTCTAGAAGTCATTGTGGTGTTGAACCTGGTCGACGGTCACGCAACCCGCAAGCGAGTCCAAGTCTCCCGGTGGTGACATGATCTTGATGTCAAACAAATTGCGGAGCTGAGGAGGGTGAATTTTTCCATTTCGGAATTGCACTGCACATTTCGTCATCTCCGATATCCTACATGTATTCGAATCGCACGTTGCGAGCATGATGCAGTGACGAAAAGTGAATCAAGAAACCAGCATCATTGTAACCACATCACGCCTATTATAGAGTACGGACACAGGTGGTCATGACTCTCACAGCGGTGTCACGCCTGCTAAGAGGCTCGGCACGGTTGTCTACAAGCTCTCCAGGCTCGCATACGCGTATTCGTCGCGCCATTGTTCGTCCTTACTCGGCTCTCCGCATTACCTTGTCGTCGTTGCATCAACGCCACAAAAACTCACCAAAGGCCACAAGCCAGCAGGTAATAGCTACTGGCAAAATTTGGAATGCGCACGCAGCGATACGAGCGTGATACAGATTGTTACAGTAGAAAAATTGGCGATCGAAGTCTAGGTGTACGCAGGGTTCGGGGTCCGCGCGCCGGTAGAGCCATGGCGTGCATGAGTGGACCGCTTAGCAGTTCTGCTTCACCACAACACCTTACCTGGGGAAATAAAAACAATTCCCGTTTGGGTCCTCAACCCTCCGGCGTCATCATTCCTTGCGAAGATGGATATGTGTCCCCGAGCCACAGCGTTCCGCACCCCAGCACATCCTGCCCCGGTGCCAGGGTCTGCTAAACTTCACTGGTGGCTGGTGCCAGTCCAACGAAAGCAGTCTCGAATCATTCGTGGCGATCTTAGCTCAAGTCCAAAGCACTAGAGGGCCTGATGCTCGATGTAATTCTCGTGGTGCTTGTGGGGGGCTTTGGCTCTTGCTTTAACCGTCCACTACTGTACTCCAACCCCAGGCCCTAGTATTGTGAACGCCCATCGCACTACCGGACCCGTCCGACCTGGAAACTTTTCATGATTTCGTCGTGCTACACGGTGTTGTCAATCAACACGAGCGGACCTGCTTGACCATTGCCATTCAGTTGAGCAATTCTGGTCTGATACTGGTTCTTGAATGCTCGTTAATGCTTCGGCGAAGCTTTGTCTAGCTGATGTCGAGCTTGATGTCCCGGATGCTCGCCGCACGCACGCCCCCTACCGGTGGATCGGAAACGCCCAGCTCGAATCCCGACCCAAAGCGACCTGGTCGAGCAAAACGAACATTGATCGAGAGCGCCTGTCAACAGTGTAGACGTCGAAAATCTCGGGTCAGTAACATCCATATTGTCTCCATTTCTTGTCGTGAACCCTCGCTAATACAACTGTAGTGCGATGGTATCAGGTATTAGGTGGCTTTGTGACGTTCCTTGCTGTAGATTTCACTGACTCATTTGCCCAGGCCATCTTGTACTCGGTGTCAAGCTCTTCGAACTGAATGTGTGTACGAAGCAGAGGAGGGCGAAAGTCGATGGTCAGTTTTGCGCCGTCGCAATCAGATTTTAGAGAACGAACGTGCCGATGTTCGAGAGTTCTTTGACCACCTACAATCACGTCCAGAATTCGACGCCCGGGACATATTCAATAGGATCCGTGCTGGAGGATATGACGAAGTCTTCAACGTGCTGCAACAGCTTCGGCACGGTAATCACGCGCAGGGTCCACCGCCAACGTATCCTCCATTATTACAACGTCCGCCTTCTGCTGCCGGCGATAATCGACTTCCTCCAATACAGACCATGTTCGCTGTAGCAAGCAACTCGGGATCTGCCCCGAGCAGTAGCTTAAGCGTGAACCAAAATAATGCCTCCATGGCAGTGGAGTCGCGAACACCAATTTCGTCAACCTACGTGCCGATTCGTGACTGTAACCCACCTGGATCAGACCAAGACTAAATGTGGATTACACATCTCGTCGAAGGGTGAAGCTTTGCCAGACTATATCACGAAAATTTTTACCATCCCGTTCCGCTCGAGATACCCGCAACTCGCCGTTTATATGACAGCAAAGTTGCCAGTTTCCGCTTCGCCATGGTGAAGAGACTTCTGTGAGCTATATGCTGCTTGAGGTGAGGTGGCATAGATCAAGGAGGAAGGGTACACCCGTCATCGCTCAGCTGCTGTACGAGCGTCTCAACCAGACTACGCTGCTTAATGCGTCTTGGATGTCCATACAGTCAACTACCGTGCGATGAAGGGCAAGTCGGGAGTCTTACCAAGATTCTACATCCTTGAGAGAAACACTTCCCAAAAGTCAACTCACATGCTTGAGCGCATTGGGGCTCTCAGCAAACCTGCCAGGACACACTTTTCGGACATTCCAAACGCACGCGTCGTCGTATGCTCACAAGAGACGTCCCAGCTGTGACGCCAGGATATGATCAATCGCGACCCCGTCCTAGCCTACTCTGGTAGAGCATATGGCAATTGCAGTAGTATTGTCAGCAGAAACCGCGATGCAAAACATCTTGTCACACCACTTCAGCCTAGCAAATCCCGCTTGAGCTCTACCTTCTGAATCAACCACGCACAATGTTGCAAACTTCTGATCTTATGGAGCTACCATACGGGCGTGCGGCGTCAATATACCGTATTCCCCTCTCCTTTCCGCTATCTCAAATCCGAAAATTAGCAAAAGCAGGATATGCTTATATATCTGTCATACACTGCCTACTCCTCCAAGGACTTTATGATTTACGGATTGAGCCGGCCATGTCTCTTTAAAGCCAGTTCCCCTCATACTCCGGTTGCCGGTACTTGTGTACGCTTGCAAGTGAGCGGAGGTCTCACTCGATCTGACCGAAGCATTGTATGGAAATTCGTCAGTGTCAGCGAGAGATACGAGCAGCGGGAATCGTCTCATACGTGAAGCTTAAAGTTATCGTCCACCCAACACAATGTCTTTTCAGATACATTACATTACGATGCGACGCACAATACCTTGGCTACACCGCATAGCAGCGAATGATTTTTACCTTTGAGCAGCATTTGAAAAGAGGCAAACAAACGGGCATTCACTACCGTCAATAATTTCATGTAAATCGACCACTCATGTCCAGCACGATTCACTTCTCATTTGATCTACATGTATCGATAGCGGTCTGCACTTTCACGCCACAATGACCCTGAACGACCAAGCTTTCGCGGTTTCCCCTTTCTGTCCCTAGCTGGTATCAAATCACTTGATGTATCTCTCATTGATGCTTGTCGCCGCCAGGGAAGCAGTGAATAGCCACAATCCCGCGGACTGGATGGCTACCCGTTACATAAAGGCTTGTTAGTCTCCCGAGGACTACGAAATGTTGTCCATCTCAAGATATCGCAACGTGGGCTGATGTCTTGCCGATCAAGCCTTGGACGGTCTTCGCTGTATTCTGGCACCTTACAAACCATGTCTCTACCGTTCATAAGGGCACGACATCATACTACTTTTACATGCTTTGTATATGTTAGCCTTCGTAGATGTTTCAGCTGATATGCGTAGAGTGTATTCCTTCCTTAGGTAAATTGTAGATGCCTTCACCCATATCGCACGGAGTTGATGCTGTACAACGCAGGAATAGAACTTAATTATACACTACTTCTACCATGACCACACACCTGCTAAGAAGATGATGTCTGACACATTTGGCAGCACAACCGTCCCTCCTCTCCGCGCCCAAATCTCATATACCAACATACATGTGTTCAACAAGGATACATGTATGCACACCCACGTGTTTGAGCACCTCCAAGCCCAGGTCTTTCCTAACCGATATAGGGCGCTTTCCCCGTCCACCGAAAAAGGTCCGAACACAGCGTTCTACCACCAGCATAGCCTGAATGCCTACACGGTAGGATCATCCCGTGTGTAGCGATGTACATAGGAAGTCAACGGTCGACAAATTCGTATGCGTTCGCGGCAATACGCGGCATTCGACCCACAGCGCGTGCGAGGCGAGCTGGCTTTGACGCCATGTAGCAAATATGTAACCCTAAGACCAACGCTCTATACAGCTGGGTTGAAACCCAAGGCAGGAGCGCACGATTGATCTTCTTCGTACATTAATCCTCAAGGTGTGGGGCATAGATATGAAATGTCGGATATAGATATAGTCCAAACCAAGGCGCTTGCGTATGATGTTCAGGTACCTGGTGAACTCCGGTGGGTAAATGTGGGTATCTACGCCGTGCCTATGATCTACCTCCTGGTAGGTACATGTGGGTATTTACGCCGTGCCTATAATCTACGTTCTCATGGAAATAAAGGAGGTCGCCCTTCTTGCAGTTACTGGTAGTACGACGACGAGGGGTCATGTACATGAGGGCATGTTCACAAACTTCGCCCGTGCAACATACAAAGCACGTGATCATTCTGACATCCTAGTATCGGCAACCTTACACTCGATGATCACAACCCTCCAAGCCTAGAGAGTAAACAAGACACAGACACAGACTCATATTCAGACGTACAGAGCCACAGAGAAGCGTCCATAACATGGACAGGAACAAAGTCCAGCAATCACGCATATAAAATCGTCGTACATTTCGTATTTCTCAGTATCTGCATAGAGTACCGAATCGAAGCAAAACGAGCCGTGGAGCCAAGCGACTTGTAATATACCGTGAAGAAATCGTCACTTTTTCCCGGCCCCGTTTCAACTCCTCGCAAAAGTCAAGATCCCATTTGATGTACCAGCCCTCGTTTTTTGGCTTGTCGTTTCCCGTTTTTCTCGTTATTACAAGTGGTCCTAGCCTAATGACACTGGGAAGAGTGGAATAGGAAGGGAAGCGAAGAGGTTAAGAGTCAGGGAGAGGCATTAGAACGTTTCGCTGCGGAGGCTATCCTCTGAACCTGTATGAGGGAATGTCAATTACTCTGCTCCATGTTTCTCATTGTTTTTTCCAATCATATTGTGCACACAAATCAAGCAAAATTTCACACGGACATGGATTCCAACTAACCTCTACTGCTCGGCACAGGCTTGCGACGCACGGTGCCCGAGGTCTCGATGAGTTTGGCCTGCTGAGCGCCGGGGCCGGGACTTCGCGCGCCCATGGGACGTGGGCCGGTGATCTTGCGGCCTGGAGAGCGCATGTTGATCGCCTGGGCAGCGGCGACGGTGGGTTCGGGAGATATCTGTTAGAAGAGCAGAATATGTTAGTTCATGTTTACGGATATGCATCAGAGGAGGTAGAATTGGGGGAGGGACATACCGTCCTATCCGTCTCGAGACTGTAGCGGACTTCCTCGATGGGCTCGAGCAGATGACCAGAGCCGTAGGGGCTGGTGTAGTAGTGATTCTTGCTGAAGCCGCTGTTGCTGTACTGCGGCTCCCAGTCGTCCTCCTCGTCGGGTTCATCGTAACGAATCCCAGGCGCGGCGTATGATTTGGACTGCGGGATGAGCGGGCTTTCATCCTGGCCAGCCTTGGCCTTTGGCGTCGTCATGCTGACTGGGCTGAGGGGTTCGGTCGCTGTCGAGAACCGATTGCGAGACAGCGCAGCGGTGCCGGTCGATCCCCACGTCGCTGGATCGAAGTCGCTGACAGTGCGCTGAGACAGATCGCTGTTTGTCCCGGTCTCCTCGTAATCATGAGATGCAGCTTGAGTTTCAAGCGTGTTCTGGTGCCGACCTGTGGTCCCTTGTCGTGGCTGCGGATGCTCCAGAAGCAAGGAATTGCGATGGGCCTGATATTTGGGATCGTCGAACTCGTCGAGGTCAACCTGGTCGGGCGAGTTCTCTCGCTCATGTTGGTATGCCCTGCGCTCCTTGGCCGACACTTCGGACGGGATGAGCGGCGACGGTGTTCTTGTCAGCTTGCTGGCTTGACTACGTACGCTGCGAGTCTCGGCTTGCGAATGAGCACGCTCTTGCTCCCGCGCTAAACTCTGAGTAGATCGCAGGCGGTCATCGTCTTGAAGGGAGTACTCATCATCGTCGTACTCATGGCCCAACGAGCGAGATGGCGAGTCGACAGAACGTGATGCGGCAGATTTCGGTCGCGCGTCTCGTGGGATATTCGGGCTCTCCAAAGTCGCTAGATCGGGCGCAGCAGACGAAGTTGTCGTCTTCGACCATCGCGAGATCTTGGCACCGAAGATCGACGAACTGTTGCTTTTGTGTTTGCGCTGCTTGTCCGCCGTTCGCGGCGTCATATCGCTGCTGAGATTTGCAGTTCTGGCTGCATGGTAGGGTGGCGTTTCGTGCGAAGCGAACATAGACTTGCGCTGACCTTCCTGCGTAGGGGTGAGCATGCGCTCGTTGTTCTCGAACTGGTTGTCCAAGACGTGGTTTTCATGTGGTTCGAGCTCGTCTTCATCACCCTCCATGACCGTGCTGACACGTGTCGCAGAACCCCGGCGACCATCATACCCGGAGTGGAATTGATGCTTCTCGGCTCGTGGAGTGGTTGACAAGTTACCCGATTGGTTCGGGTTGCTCGAAGTATCTGCTTGGTCCTCAGGCTCGTATCCTGCATCTGTAGCACCGCGCAGCTTCTCGTATGAGTCGAGGCTGTCCATTGAGTACGACCGATCAGGCTGTCGAGCAACACCATTCGTCTTGAGATCCTCAACGTTATCAAGGATTTGCATCAACATTTCCTCGACACGTGCAAGATCCTCAGCACGTTTGCCACCCGTAAGCCCTTTCAGTGCCCGTTGAAGGACATTCTTCCGCTTCGTTTGCACATCTTCCTGCGAATTGAGGCGTGTTGCGCTGCGACCCGGAGATGGCTGAGGACGAGGCCCGCTCAGCACTTTCTGCACGGTCTGCTCGGCGTCGCGGTCCGTGTTCTGCATGATCAGCCGGTCTTGCTCGGCGATGAAGCGTTTCATTTCATCGAACGATGAGCGCATCTCGGCCGAGGTGCGGACCAATGTTACCAAGATCTCGGTATCGCGCACATTACGCTGGGCGTCTCGAACGGTGAGATGGTCCATAAGAGCGACGATATCCTTGGATTGGATACGATCCATGCCCTGACCTGTAGCGCTATCATAAAGTGGCGACGCCATACCGTGCGAGTTGCCGCTAACTTGGCGAGAGTGTACTCCGTCAGTGACGAATGGATCATCTCGACCCAGATCTTGAGCATCCATGGCGCGGTAGTATTCATCTAGATCTTGTTTTCCGTATGCTTGTGGTGTGGCTGCACCAATCGAGCGGGCGTGATTGTCAGTGACATAGCCCTCATCACGGAATCTCCCAGCGCTGGTTGGCGTGGCTTCACGATCAATGGGTTCGTCATCTATGTGCTCAACCTGAGTAGTAGCTCGCTCTGCAGCACGAGCTGCGATCAGAGCAGCAGCACCACCAGCCGCAGCGGCGACTAACCCATCCTTGCTGTGCCCACTCTTCATCGGCTGGCTTTCTCGGACCGCTCGAGCAGATTCTTGTGGCTCAGGCGTGTATGGCCAAGTACTCTTCCCCGTGGCGTCTCCACCAAGAGGGCCCTGAATGATGGATGGGTCGGTAGAAATTTCCGATTTGGTGTCATCGAAATGTCCAATCTCAGGCAATGGATCTTCCACCACAGGGAGACCGCTGGCGCCCATGACTGGCTCGCTTGACTCCACCTCACGAAGACTCTTGGCGGGACTTTGACGCGGCGAACCGTAGCCATTGATCTTATCATGGCTGTTGCTGCTCGACATGGCCTTCAGAGCAGCCCACCGGTCCTGACTTGACACGGTCTGGCTCAATGTGGAACCTTCGTAGATGGCTGGGCTTTCCTTGCCCAGCTCTCGCAGACGCTCCGACATGCGGTCAGCATATGATCCGTTATGCTTGGAGGAGCTGTTCTGCGATGCCATACTACTGCTGAGCATTGATGGTTCCATGAGAGATGCAACATTCGACTCGACTCCGAATGAATCATGATTGACATAGCCGGGGATCAAGCCCACCGGCTTCACGTCTCTTTCAGCTGTTGCTGCTTCGATACCATCGTCAGTGTAGTCGGTAAACCTCTTTTCGTCGTCAGGATATGGGTTCGTTTGAAGAGATGAACGGTTGGTCGCAGCCTCGCCGTAAGAGTCACGGTACCGATCATTCATCTGGTGTTGTCGCTCGAACCAATCATCTACGCTTTCGCCATTGGGTGTTGAAGTGCCCTCGCGTGCGAAGCCAGGTTCAGGCTGCTCCAGAGGGGTGGTGAACTCCTCATTCTGCGAGTGCTTGCGAGACGAGGCGAGCCTGGTGGTTGTTGGCGAAGACTCGCGAGAGCGCAATGACGACGGAGAACCAGTCCTTGCATGCATGCGGCCGGCTGATGACCGAGATGCTGCACTTCGTGGACGGAGACCAGACGGGATGAGTGCATCGTCATCCTCGAATGTCTTCTTCAGACTTGAGACGCTCTGCACGGGGCTCGCGACTTTGCGTGGGCTCGTCTCAATACCGTATCCATCAGCATCAACATGGCGGTCGGAGTGACCCTCGAATCCCTTCGCTAGAGCTACACCGCCTAGTCCAGCGGCTGCTAGGCCTGCCAGACGAGCTTTCGCAGAGATTGGACTGCCCGAGCCCTCAATCGACTGGTTGCCATGGCTCATCCCGATACCTCTAGAGACTGGCGTTCGGGTGGGTGTGCGAGAGGATGTAGGCGATTTAACCTCGGCGAAAGAACCTCGAGACACTTCTCGAACTGGGGTATGGAGTACTGCAGGCTCGATTGTTTCTTCGACGCCCGACGAGACAATGCTATCGCGAGTCAAATCCGAGTCGTTAACGCGGCTAGCAAGAGGCATGGGAGGGATATCCGCTTTTCTGATATAAGCTGTGTCCTCTGTCTCAGCAATGCTGGCAGATCTGCTTCGACTACCGCGAGATTTGCTGCGCTTCTTCCGCTTCTCATGGATGTCGCTTTGTGAGTCGTGATGCCGGAGTGCCGCGCTCGTAAGTCCGCCGGCTAGAACTCCTGCTGCTGCGGCATCTCTCAGATTGTGATTGCTCTTGCTTGATTTGTGCCTGATTCGCTCCTCATCATCGTAGCCGTCGCCCTGTCGAGAGGTTCGACCCGACGATCTTCTGCTCGAAGTCTGATATTCAGCAGATCCTTCGCGACTTGATCGCCGGCCTTTGGGTCTGCGCTCGGAGTCGCCACGCGACAGTACGACACCAGGATCGTCACCGTCTCGGTTCAGCACAACTTTAGGCTTGCTCGTGATGTTCGGCGAACTTGAAGATTTGCTCAAGCTACGTTGCAAGCCATCATATTCGTACGACTGAGACGAGGAACCACGCCGGCTGTCTTCCAATGACCGCAATTTTCGATCCGCTTTCTGATCTTGCTTGATGGCGTTGATTTCTGGCAAGATCATGCGCTTGATCGTGTCTTCAACCACCGCCAACAATCTTGGGTTGTTCGTCATTCGTGATGCGTCGGAGGTACCAGACCGGAAGGATCGTTCACTGGGTGCCATCCTGGATGATATCAAGCTGGATTCAGCGCCACTGATCGGCTCGTCGTCATATTGCCGCGAGCGCGACGAACGGCGTCGGCGCTCCTTTGGGCTCCGCTCACTGTAGGTTTCCTTGCTCATTTCACGCTCACCTCCAGATTTACTTGATTTACGGATCTTGATGGGAGTCTGATTCAGCTTCTCCATCACCTTCTGTGTGATACGATCTCGGCTGTTGCTGCGGCTCCTGCTCCGTACTGGTGCTTTCAAGTATTCAGCCTCAGTGACGGTGTCATCGTCGTCGCGGTCCAGTCCATCACTCCGCGTGCTTTGCGAGAGACCGCTGCCTTCCAACATGCTGTCAGGTGGCATTGACGACACGTTTGACTCATTGATAGCGTACTGTAGACCACGTGAGGACCGTGGGTTGGATAGGTCGCTGCCGTTGTGGTTCAGCAACTCAATTTCGACAGGTGGGTGGCCGGACAGATTGCTCTCGGACGACTGGCTGATCTCAGTGCCCTCAAGATTTCCCGTCTCAACGTTCCGACTGCTCCCCAGCGAGATTCTCCGAGTGTAAGAGGGCTTTCGATCCTTGCCGATCGTTGTCAGCTGAATAGCGTCGTGACCTGTTCCTTTGCTACTCTTGCGTGAGCTGGGCGTAACCTTGACCCGCACGCTCGGTCGATTCCGTGTCTTGTCACCGCTCTTCCCCGCCTCGAAATACTCGATCAAAAGCGAAGTCTGACTCTTCTGCCGACTGTGTCCTAATCCATGCCCACCTTCTCTGCCCGCCGTGATCTTTTGTGTAGAAATCGTGATCGGACTGCCGTCCTCGGGGATCGAGTAGCTCGTCTTGCCTGTGACCGTGGTCAGGTTGGTGGCGACTTCCGTGTCCGCGCCAGAGGTCTCGTCCATCGACTCCGTGGGGGCGGGGAGTGGTGGTCTTCGATTGTCGATACCCATTGTTCAGCTAGCAAGAGAAGAACGGCGGCGTTTGTGTCGGATGATGCATGCCGGAAAGACCCTCGTTGGGTTTGGTGAGACGAACGGCAACAGAGCTAGGTCGAGTAGCACAATGTGGTGGTACAGTCGTGGGTTCGCTCAGGATATTATATGTGTGGTGGAGTCAAGGGCGCGAAGTCAATTGCTGGTGAAGCGAGTATCCGTGGTTCAGCCGTCACAGACGCAAGATGGTGATAATGCAGCTGCTCGTCTGTTATAAGCGACAGGCCGCTCGATCGGTCGCAGTCCACACGGTGCAGTGAGAGGAGAACCGAGAGGAATGGACCGTCAAGCGAGGTGTATGTACGGAGAATGGTACATGCAGTGGGCGACGAGGCTCTCGGAATTCTTGGTGGTGGTTGGTCGATGATCCCGGATGTGCCAACGCAGAGTTGAGCTCGGGCTACCAGCAGCAACTCGTGCCGGCGTTGCTTACTACGTGAATGATTGCAACAACACACCTGTAACCACACTTCACTTCTCCATGCGAAAAACAACACTGATCGGTGCGAACGAGAAAAAGGTCAAGAAAGGCGATACTCGTCCAAGACATGAAAGAAAGTCGAAGCGGTACGTTCGAAATGTACCGGTGGTACCAGTCTGCCCCCGCCAAACGCACCAATCGACTTTGGCTTTCGGCGCGGCAGTCGTCGCTATAGAAACATGAACTGCGCCAAACGAGAAAATCCCCCAGCCATGCTCCAACGTTCATTCGTTCCTCGACTCACCGTTTATTGCATTAATGCACCAATGGACAAGCAGATGGCCGTTGAGCATCTATGTAGGGGATGCCGGTGACACCGTCACATGCAATCCTCGTTCATGGCTGGTGTCGGCGACTCGTGAGAGATCGTGATTGGGACTACCGAGACATCAGCCACATATGATCGGTCGACTCTTCCGGCGTCAGGTCCCGCCAACATGCCTGTCAGCATATGCCGGGCAGTATAATTTCATGTTTCGGAGTATCATATGTACCTCACTAGCACAGTCTATGCTCCAAGAGGCTACCAATACCGTGTTCCCAGGCCGTGATATCGTTCCGATCGACCGAATCGTGGTTTGTTGAACGATGAACCAAATCAACAAGCCGCCTCGTATGATCACAACAAAGCCTCATCACAGGCTCCTAACAACGAAGGACCTAGGCAGAAATATGCAGCTTGCGTTGTTGCATGCAGTAGTATGTAGTAGTCACTGTAGTCGTATGCAGTTGATGGCCTCCGACTGCAGCCTCAAGAGGCTAAGGAAAAAAGAAGCCCGCAGCAGATAAACATCTGATAGCGGCCGTTGGCCTCTAAACAGAAACGTCATCTGGTAAATACAGCTGACAGCTTTTGACTCAACAAGCGAGCGCGGCGGTCTGGTCTCTCTGCATACTACGTGGGGTAGAAATGCAGTTGATGATAGGAAATATAGCACGATGTATAGAGAGGTATTAGCATGGAGACCATACTGAGGTTGAGATCGTCGTGGAAGAATCTGACGGCATTCCTACCATTCAATAAAACCCTGACAGCTCGTGGAAGATGCTGGTGGGAAGCAGACGGAGAGAGTAGCACAACACGGAATACTCAGGTGACGATATCATGAAAATAATGGAAGAGTAAGGTGAATGTGGCTGGAAAGGGTTTGACTACAGTCACATCATTCATCGAATCTGCTCGCTCGAAAAATGCTAATGGGAGAACTTCTTATGGCTGTGGTAATCTGCGCGAATAAAACGCTCCCACTTTTCCTTATGCCTCGCGAGGGAAGCCTCTCAAATAAAGTCCGCACGCATTAAGCCAACCTTCAGCCAGAACTTTTCCCGTAGATGCACCAATGCACGCTCAAATCTCAATGTCAATCCCGAAATCCATGCTGCCCAAGATGTCATCTTCCATTGTAGCTCTGTTCTTCGAACCAATCCCATGATATGGTCGCTTCACACCATTCGTAGGCGTCTGAGTCCTGCTCCGAATGTCCTTCAGGTCGCTGCCACCGTCTTCGCCAAAAAGGTCATCCCCAGCGGCTAGTCGGTCAGCTCTGGCTTTCTCAGCAGCGGCGGCCTCAGCCTTCAGGCGAGCAGCCTCTCCAGCAGCAGCTCGGGCAGCTTTCAGACGCCTCTTATCTCCAAGTAAGGCATTGCGAATCTCCTCCGCGTTCTTTCTCCCGTTACGCATGTTGACCAAAGCAAGCCGGTCTTGCTCCTTCATTGGTTTGGGAGGCGTCACCTTGGTACTTTGGCTGTTCATGCCGGCGTTCTCCAGCGCTACAAGCTCGGCGTCACATTTGGCGATCTCATCCGTGTCTCCGCTTTGCTCGGCTTCTGTTTTGCGTTTCAGGATCGCCTCTTTTTTGACCTGCGCAGCATTTACTGGATCGCATTTCTTCTCCATGGCCTTCTGTCTTGCCAGCTTCTCGGTGATGGCAGCGTCTGACCATTTGATATTGATCAGGTTGTGGATTTCTTGCAGCTTCACAAGCAATTTCTTGCGAGAGGGTACATGAACGTTCTCTTTCTGTAGGGTGGAGGTCCAGCGATCGTACTCTGCATCCGTGAATTTACTATCGGAACATGCAGAGAACGGCCAAGCTTTTTCTGCGAGACCATGTGCAACAAGCGCATACTGATCGGTCACGAAATGTTTGCCATTAGCGCTTTCCATCTGATACGGCTTGCCAGAGACGAAACCTGCAGACATAAAGCGTTAGAGCGTTATAACAAGTGTGGGAGTTGATAACGTGCTTACCCTTGATCAGCGTCATCCTGTATTGAGGTTGGCCAGTTTCCCTGCTCAGGCCAATGCTGACGCGCGCGTAGCAGCCTCTGACCGTATCCTCAAACCCAGGGTAAAAGCACACCTTGGCAAAGGCTGTTCTGCCGACCCGACAACGGTCGAAGTCCTTCAGGTCAGCGGGTGGATCATCACTGCGGCGGTGATCAGACGAGGGTTCTGCAGCCCATTCGACTTCGCTTTCACCATCGGCATCAAGGTCGGCCTCCGAAGATACAGATCGACGATCATCCCGCCGACTTCTACCAAGATCGGTGCGCGTGCGATCGTTACCTTTCGCCTCGCGCGCCTTTTTGTAGTGGTCTAGTGCTGTCGTTGCTGTCTTTTCAGCCTTCGGTCGAGTGGTGTGTCTGCCTCCGTCGTCGAGCTCCGCCGCAGCGGCCTTGCGCTTGCTGTACTTTTTGGCCGCATCCTGTGCGCCGGCAAGCGCACGTCTGAGCGCAGCGTTTTGTTGCCTCTTCATCGTGACTTCTTGACGCTCGGCCAGGATGGCTTCACGCTTGATCTCGGGCATCGCCAGGATCTCGTCGCGGTCAGTGGTGTTGAGATAGCGACCCTCGAGCGGGTAGGGATTGATTTCCTCTTCTGGCGAAGCGGCAGCGTCTGCATCAGATTCGTCCATGGCACCAGATCCGAGCGACTGTGGTGGCGATGGCGAGCTGTGACCGTAGAGATTAGCCATGGTTGAACTACGATCGCTGCGCGTCCAGGCGGCATAGACTTGATTGCGAGGAATGTGGTGAAGGGAATGGAAGCGCATGAAAAGGTCGAGAGTTATGAAGCGGGGGAGCGCGTGCTGGCGCCGGACATTCATAGACCTAGTTGTGAAGGGCGAAAGGCAAGATGGGCAACTTACGGCTCATCACCAAAGTCATCCTCCTCATCGCTCTGCACCTTTCTCCTCTTGCGTCCGCCTTTGGCTCGGACTTTCTGGGCTACGCCTTTCCGACTAGCCTGTGGGTCTTCGACGTGCTCGACACTCTTCTTGGCTTCAATGCTGGGTGTAGGACTGTGCATCTGCTGGGGGCTTTCCATCTCTTCGCCTTCGTCATCTGACCCATCGCCAACCATACCCAAAAGCTCCGCATCGAGTCCATCGTCCGACATGATGGCTAATGTTCAACGCTGAGCCTTTGGAAGGAGAGTGTAGAGCGTTTGTTGTATTTGTATCGACCAGCGATATATTTGTTGCCGCGGGAATGAATGCTGTGTGAGACGGGCGTAGCAATGTCGAATGACGTTCTCCTTGTATTGCAGATGGCTGGGCGCTATTGTGTGATCGAAGGGACATGTATTGCAGCGCACAATAGTAAGAGCAATAGTGCGTCCTTATTGTCGCTTCCAGATCATCGAAGGAAGTGAAGACAATTGAGAACCAAGCAGGGGTACGCGACGCACGTGAAAGCAAAACAACTACCGGGACGGGATGACTACACACTACATGCACTCCTTCCGCTCCAGACATCTTTCTAATGACGACTTGAATAGATGAAATCGTAGATCTTTTCACCTATCCCAATACATTGTTACGAATGGCTCTTCATTTCTCTCAAGCAGCGTACACTCCATTGCGTGCTCGGGTAACACCGCTCACATTTCAGCTTGTCGCCCGTCGGAAGCTCTCAGGCGATTCACCATCTGCTTCGGCCGCCTTGGAGCCCTCGCCAGATGCCTTTCACAAGCCAGAAGTCCGGAAGCGCAAACCACTCTCCAAAGCACAGCAGAAGTTCCTTGACAGTGCTCTTCGTGTCAACCATGCCGGCGAGCTTGCAGCAACACTCATTTACACTGCTCAGAACCCGCCGATAGTGAAAGCCCATCCCCACTTACGACCATTGATGAAACATATGTACGATCAAGAAGCAGGCCACTTTAAGAAATTCAACGAGCTTCTTGCAAAACATCGCATCCGACCAACTGCTATGTATCCTGTGTGGCACTTTGCCGCTACGGCTTTGGGTTGGAGCACTGGTATTCTGGGGCGTGAGGCGGCGATGGCATGTACCGAAGCTGTCGAGACTGAGATAGGTGACCACTACAACGCTCAGGTGAAGGAACTGTTGTCGTGGATGAAGGACATGGATGAGAAAGGCGAGGATCCTGGGGAAGAATTGACGGAATTGGTCAAGGACATTAGACGGATTCGGGACGAGGAATTAGAGCATTTGGATCACGCTGTGGAAAATGACGCCAAGCAGGCGAACCCATACGAGTTGCTCACTGGGGTCATTCGGGCAGGATGTCGTGGGGCGATCTGGGTCAGCGAGAAAATATGAGCTTGAGCACATCAGCATTTCGAACACTAAATGAGTGTGGCAGTTTTACCATTGTACACTTGAAGCTGTAGTAAGTATTGATTCGCATACAGTCTTCGGCTGCATCTCACATCGTACCTCAGTGACAAAGTTGTTCACGCTGCCACAGCGTTATGTGAACATGCCGACACTGGGCAAATGTCACGCACACAACAACACGAACAGCATGTCAATACTTCTTCTGCCATCATAGCAGTTCTGTATTGGTACATGACAATAGCTGTGGCTCTCACGATCGAGTATTGTTATATTCATCTTAGTGAGGTTATCCCAGGAACGTTTCAGATATCAATAAGAATGTGAGTTTTGCTCCACGTTATATCGTGACTCGAGATTGACAATGGAAACAGAACAATACAGCTGGAGACGAATACTTCTCCTTCTCCATACTACTTTAACTGATGCAACTGCTCTTCTTCTTCTACGTCGACCTCCACGACTCCTTCTCTTCTGCTTATGACTTTACGAATACTGCAACCTGTCTCGAAGGAACGCATTCTGCTTGCACATCCATTCTCTCACGATACCATTCACAACATTGCTGGACAGCAGCTTACTGTATCTCTGCTTCTGCTCACCAGTTCTACAACTACTGCGACTTGTCTCGGAAAGCGCCTGCTCTGAACGGGATTCGCTCTGTTACGGTACCATTCACAACACCGTTCACGATATCGCTTTACAGCACATCCCCATTGATCGTCTTTCACTTACGATTTTCCGTCTACCACGACCTGCCTCGAAGAATCATCTTCTGGTCTTATATCAGCTTCTGCTCGATCCCAGCCACAAGATTGCTTGAAAGCACACCCTCATATCTCCTCTACTGCTTACGACCTTCAACTACTGCAACCTGCCTCGAGATATCATCTCCAATTCATACATCAGCTTCTGCTGGATACCATTCACGATATTGCTGAACAGCACATCCCCACACCTCTTCTGTTTACGATCTTCTGGCAACTGCGACCTGCCTCGAAGAATCCTTTCAGATCTTATATCAGCTTCTGCCCGATATCATTCACGACATTGCTTGACAGCATATTCTCATATCCCTCTTGTTCACGACCTTCTCACTACTGCAACCGGCTCGGAAAACCATCTTCTGGTCGCGTATCATCTTCCAGCTCGAGACCAATTACAACTTTGCTCGATAGTGCATCTCCGCTCCTCTTCTGCTGCTTAGATCTTACGACTATCGCAAGCAATCTCAAACAAAACTCCTCTGATCGCGGATCCACTCCTTCACGACAGCTTTCACGACAAAAATTCACGACAGATAATCTCAGCAGACCACGATTCGCAACTTCCATACCTCGCCGGCCGAGATCTCTCCCATATTGCGCAGAAACACATCCTGCTTGACAGCCCAGCTCGAAATCCTCGGCTTGCTCTTCATTACCTCACGAACGCACCTCCATTCTCACTCTTCTGCCAAAATCATGGCCCCTAAGCAAGTACGTGGTACCGCAGGCGCAAGACGTGGACGCTCGCAAGCTGGATCATCCAACAGCACAGGCAGGAAAAAGATTGCAGAAGTCAGAGCTGCCTTGCTGGCCCAGGACCAACTCGCAAGGAACCCAGAATCGCTGAACTGGAAGTATCTCAAGCCAATGAAGCTGACAGCCAAGGTAATCCACGAGGACTTCGCAGCGATGGGCATCCCGCTCAAGGGGCAGAGGAAGTCGCCGCGCGTAGCGAAGCCGGTGACTTCCTCCCCAGCCATCAACAGCGGGTTGGTTCGGGAGAAGACGAAGAAGACCGTGGCCGCTGGCGCGCTCCCCGCCAGCACCAGCACCATCACCGCCGCCGCCGCCGCCGCCGCTGTTGCCGCCGACGACAATGCCGTAGAGGTTGGCAACCAGCAGCCGCTCCGCCGTTCGGGCAGAGCGCGGACTGCTGGGCCAAAGCTCCGTGACCAGGCGGCGGGTCACGGAGCTGCCACCTCTGCGGTCGCTGCCCCTGTCGTCGTCGTCGCCGCCGCCGCCCCTGTCGTTGCTGCTGCTGTCGCTGCTGTTGCCGTCGTGGTCGCTGTCGCGCCTGCTGCCACTGCCACCACCGCCGCCACCACCACCAACGACGACGAGACGATCGTGGTGCGCCCCGGCGGTGGCCGCGCTGCTGCGAAGAGGTTGGAGGAGAAGGTGCGCATCGCCATCTCCTCCAAGCTGAGGGCAGGTGTGAAGAAGCCCGCTGGTCGGGGGAAGGGGAAAGGGAGGGCAGCGCCCGCTGCCGGCTCCACCGCCAAGAGAGGTCGCCCTACCAAGGCGATGCTCGCGGCGAGGGCGCTGGCGGCAGCGGCTGCGGCGGAGGAGGGGTGAGTGGGGAGAAGAGAGAGGGGGAAGAGGAGATGAGAAAAAAGAAGAAAAAGAAGAAGAGAGGGGAGGCAGCTGCAGCACAGCAGCAGAAAGACTTTTGAATTGAACCACGTCCTTGCTCGATACCATTGATCTCATTTCTCATTTCCACTGCCTCCGTGAATCGCTGATACTGACCACTCCGATCTATGGCTACCTTTTCAGAAACTAATACCCTGCTTGGCCTTCCTCGAAAGCGTGGTAAGGTTTTCTCACGAGGAAAGGAATTCATCCTAAATGCACATTGCCTCGGCGAGAAGGTTGACTCACCGCATCACCCCTATCATCGTACGTCGCTAAAATCGGCTTCCAGGGGTTCTTACACTTCTGTCACATCTACTACTCCATTCGGCTCTATGTGTACGAACATCAAAGCTACAAGATGGGCTGCGACAGCAATCAGTCATGCTGATGGCCAGTCCATCGCTTCCAGTCCTGTCACTGTACTCGTAGGGAGCTTAAATGGGTTCTGCACGAACTTTGAGTTCCTCGCTCGATTGCACGGGACAGCAGCCAACCTATACATCGGGAGTTCTGTGTGGTATATGAACGTCTTGCATGCTCATATCGACCTCGCGTCGTGCGTGAATAATCATATGTATACATGCCTATAATTGAAAGAGCACCATTCGCTATGCTAAAGGAAATGCCATCGTTCCTCATCATCATAAGTGATCGTGGACGCGCGCACTTTCCGTCCGATCTCAAGTCTCTGCGAGAGCCATAGCCCTGGCGAGTCTCCTCCTCGCCTTGTGCTCCGCCGACCTCTTCGCGATTTCGGCCTTGTACGAGACTTCCTCGAGGGTCCGCTTCTCGGCCTCACCACCTTGCTTGGAACCTCGAGCATCTGATAACAATGACGATGCCGGCTGGCTGATCTGACCATCCAATCCCAACGGACGGATCACTTTCATCGCGCCAGTTCCCACACCCATGCTTTGGCCCATAATGATACATTCACTAACACCCTGGATGTCGTCACGTTTCATGCGCATTGCGGCTTCGAACAGGTGGTCCGGCGTCTTCTCGAACGAGGCGAGCTGCAGGACACTATCGCGCATCTTCGCCAAACCGAATCGAGTGATACCGAGGACGTCACCCTTGTAGGTCATTACATCGGCGAGGAGCTGCATGTGTCGAGGATCGATGTCCATTCCGCTCATGACATCGGAGATCTCCCGAATAATGGTAGCTCGTGCTGCTTCGATGCCCAGAACTTCTCTCACCTCCATCACACTATTGGCCGTAGTCTTGTAACCATTGACGCCCTCGGTCGTCATGCATAGCTTGAAGCCGTAGCCTTCCACGTACATGCCCAAAGGCTCGCGTCCAGTCTCATCAGCTTTGTCGGCTCTCTTCAGAATGGCTCGTGTGGCTTCGGGATAGCCGACAATCACGACGTCTGTCAATCTGCGCTTGAGTTGCTGCATTTGCATGAAGTGTTGCTCGGTGCCGTCGCTAGAATGCATGAGTGTTTTGGCGATCTTGGAGTTGGCGCCTCGTTTTCTCGATTTCGACTCTTCGCTGTTTGTGATGTAAACTCGTACATGGCAGGTCCCTGTCGGCTTCGCATAAACTCCCAGCGTCTTAAAGCCCTTATGTCGATCAATAGCATCTGCGACCTGACCTATGTCGAAGTTGAGTCCAAGATTTTGGACTTGCTTCCAGTCAATGCGCATATTGAGATAGCAACCAGTGGAGTACCACACATCTTCAATATAAGCAATGATGTCCCTGAGGTAGGTCTTCTGAATAAGTGCTGCAGCGAGACGACCTGCTAGTTCTTCGTACTTGCTATCCAGTACGCAAGAGATGATTGGTGTGCTGATTACCTTACTGGCATTGATGATCTCCTTGATTCGAGGCACACCTTGGGTAATACTCATGCCAGCTACACCAGCAAAATGGAAAGTCTTCAGGGTCATTTGAGTGCCTGGTTCTCCAATACTCTGAGCCCCAACAGCTCCCACAGCATGACCAGGTTCGACTTTCGACTTCTCGAACTTGCGCAGGCAGAGTGTGAGGAAAGTGCGTAGAGCAGTTTCTGAGATCTTGAAAATCTGATCGTCTTTGCTGAAACGACGTTGCGTACTGATGATGCTGTTGGCTTTTGTGCCGAGGAAGGTCTCGATGGCGTCTAGAAACTCTCGAATACTCTCAAGCTGATCTACGCCAGCGTCACTGACGTCCTTGGCATCCAAGATAGACCCATCATCGGCGTAGCGGACAATCTTTGTGCGTTCCTTGCCCAACACTTCGGATACCACTCTTCCAATCTCTTCTGGTAGCATTCCACGCTCGTTGTTGTCCCACGTGGTAGTGACTGCGTGCATGAATGTTCGGTCGAAATTGACAGGTTTCGCGCTGCCTTCCATATCTACCGGATCCAGACCGTCATCGCCAAATTTCATTTGCACTACACCGGAAGCTGAATTTCGGACAGTGTTGTCGTAGTTGGCGCTTAGATCCTCCAAACTCTTCATCAGACGCCGGGACATATAGCCTGTCTCTGCGGTCTTCACGGCGGTGTCGACCAGACCTTCTCTGCCAGACATCGCGTGGAATATGAATTCAGTAGGGTTGAGTCCGCTAAAGAAGCTATTCACAACAAAGCCTTTGGCCGGAGGATCTCGAGAGGCCTTGGGAAAGTGCGGCAGAGTACGATCTTGAAAGCCATCAAGAACTCGCTTACCACCAATAATTTGTTGCCCGACTGCAGCAACCATTTGTGACACATTGATGTTCGAACCTTTGGAGCCACATTTGGCCATGGTTAGTGGGGCGTTGTTACGGCTGAGCTCCGTGAAACAAACTTCACCACATTCCTGTCGAACTTGAGATAGGACACCTGATATGCGATTCTCCATGGTGCTCTCCTCGTCACAGCCAGAGTCGCGGCCCAGTTTGCCAGTGCTAAAAGCCTGGATCAGATCCACGACCTTCCCGTACGCCGCCTTGACCAGCTTATCCTTTTCGTCTCGTAGCCTTTGGCTTGGGTAAACGTCCCCGATACCAATGGAGAACCCTTGCTCCGAGAGCCAACGAGCAGACAATTTCGCAAGGCGATTCATGGCTGCAGCTGCGTAGTCTGGTCCAAAGTCGCGCATGATGACATAAAACACAGAGTCCTTCTTGCCGTCACCAACAGTGGCTTTGTCCATGTAACCGCACATCACCACACTGTTACGGATGACAAGATAGCTGTCATTCGGACTCATGTCCAACGCCTCGCCCTTGCTCGGAGCTTTGAATGTCTTTCCTTTTGCATCGAGATTAACATTGACTGGGTATTTGTGATGTGGTTTCATCAAAACACTCCAGACCTGCTTACCAGTCCACAACTGTTGTGGTTTCATTATCGCAGGTGGAGGGAGCTCGATAGGTGCCGAAGTTCCACGTCCAGGATCTGTAACCTGAAGACCGTCGAACATGAAACTCAAGACCTGCACAAAGTCTCGACGGCTAAAGAAGCGGTCTTTCTGGCTGATCAGATAGGCACCAGTGATGAAATCCTGAATGGCGGCAATGATTGGGGTACCATTTTTCGGTGTTGCAAGATTGTGCTTGACACCCATGAGCTCCAATGCTTCTGTGCGCGCCTCTTCAGTCTGTGGTACGTGGAGGTTCATCTCGTCTCCATCGAAATCAGCGTTATACGGGTTGCAAACACACTCATTGAGTCGGAATGTTCTCCACGGTCTGATTTTGGCACGATGTGAAAGGATCGAGAGCTTGTGTAGAGACGGCTGTCGATTGAATAAGACAATGTCGCCATCTTCAAGATGCCGTTCCACTGTGTCTCCGTACTCGAGCTTGTCTGCAATAACACTAGCACCATCAGGTTTATTCGTGAAAACACGGAGCGCAATGCGTCGCCCATCGCGACCCTTGATAACAAAATTGGCACCAGGATGCTTCTTCTCCCCATTCATCACACACTTCTTCAACTTCGCGAGGTTATGAGTTGTAACCTTCTCAGGATACGTCATGGTGAGAGCAACTCGAATTGGTACAGCAACCTCATCGATTCCAAGGTTTGGGTCCGGTGAGATGACTGTACGGCCGGAAAAGTCGACACGCTTTCCGCTTAGATTACCACGAAATCGACCTTGTTTGCCCTTAAGTCGCTGACAGAATCCGCGCATCATTTTTCCGTACGTGCTATCTTTCCCTAGGCCGGGCAGCGTGCCGTCAATGTACATAGCGATCTGAACTTGCATAAACTCCCATATCTCCATGACTTTCACAATTGGTTGTCCGTGATTGAGCGCAGCCTTGAGGAT
The DNA here is from genome assembly GCA_003012245.1 of Microcyclospora tardicrescens. Classification (NCBI taxonomy): domain Eukaryota; kingdom Fungi; phylum Ascomycota; class Dothideomycetes; order Capnodiales; genus Microcyclospora; species Microcyclospora tardicrescens. Next base: position 302,790 of record PXOE01000015.1, read on the forward strand.
AGTGTTCATTTGTACGATGTCGCCAAGCTTGTTAGTAATGTCGTCCTCCGTGCTTTGACTTTCTTGAGCGACCGATGGCCGGATGGCAACAGGTGGTACTGGAAGGTGTGTCCATATCAAATGTTCAGGTCGGCCTCCGCGATGCGGATCCATACCAATCAGCTCTATATCGGTGTCTGGCACCTTCTTGAGGATGTTCAGCACCCGTAGTGGTGTCAAATCATCCGCGGCACGTCGTATATGGCGATCAACTTCGGGATTCAGCTTCTTCGCCTCGTTCAGAGATTCTTCAAACTTGACCATATCGGCAGGCTTCTTCTTGTTCTTGGCATTAGAGCTGGTGTAGATCGCAAAGCGGTTGTGAAACATCTTGGTAGGGTTTCCAGGCACTTTCTTGACCAAACCATTGAGCCCGGTGCAATGTGGGCAGACCTTGATCTTGCGACATTCCGCTGCAATCTTCTTGATCACCACAGCTTTTCTCAATGTGTCTCCCGCGAGTGCACGTAGCGCCTTGAGCTGCTGTCTACGCTCCTTCTCTGGCAACAACACCCTGCTGCAGTCCTTGCAGACACAATTGAGCACATCGATGATTTTCTTGAGGTATCCGTAGTGAAAGGCGGGCAAGGCCAGTTTGACATGTCCAAAGTGGCCGTTGCATTCCTTCAGTCCCTGGCCGCATGTCTCGCACGTCCCATTCTTGGAGGATGTTCCCAAGCGCTGGTCGACAGGCCCATGCTTGGTGATCTTCCGTGGCTGCCCAGGTGCTGTACCTAGGTCGTAGAGATTTCGATCTTCAACATTGACGACTGACTGAGAGACGATGTCCTTGGCACCGAGCAGACCAAATTGCAACGCACTGATCCGTTTGGGAGTGTTGTCAATGACCTGCTCTTTGCTCGCCTGCCCAAAGTTTGTGTCGGCACTCTGCTGTTGTTCCTCCATCGCGAGTCGCAGTGGCCGGGTAGATCAATGTCATCGGGCGCAATTTGCCATGAGGGCTCGGCGGCTGTGATCTCGAATCGATATCTGTGTTCATGTAGTATGCTGGATCGAACTACAGTCCGGCATCGAATTGCTTGATGGCTGAGTCATGCCGGGTCAAAATTTGGGAGCTGTCGCTGAAGTAAGCTTCGCGCTTTCACGTGCGACGTGCAGCGGGGTGGAGCTCCCGTGCTTATCAGAGGACGATAAGGCATGTGACATCTCGGTGGATACGTGTATGTAGGTGAGACTTGGTGAGAGCAACTGCAGCAACAAGGGAGTCGTGCAACAAGGACAGGATGATATGTCCTCGCACTCCCGTCTATTCACTTAGATACCACTCGATACCTGTAAAAGCCAAGTTAAGTTCGTCTCAAGCATATCTCTACACTCGAGTCCAGCACCAAGTCATCGCTCACTCACCATACATGTACCGACTTCACGCGGTACCCTCCGAAGGCAACCACCCCACCCCACCTTGACTACCTAGTCTATCTACCTCCAGGTCCGTGGCCTTGTGTGACCAGTCCGACTCCGCCATCTCTCTTATACCTCCTCACACACTCCTCCTTCGCGGCCGTCCGTCGGTTGTCCTTGGTCGTCTTCCTGCTTCATATCAACCAGACGGACCGTCATCCGCCGCATATGCCTCCATTCTCCCTCATGGGCTCGATCCCCGGCATCAGTCCTGCCAGCGCCATGGAGAAGCCTTGCGTCGAAAGCTTCACCGCATCAAATGGTATGATGACCAGCCTTGTACAGTGTCTTGCACGTCCTAGCTGGTTGCTCACTGACCGCCGTCCAGACAGTATTACCTTTCATCTCCTGCCAGTTGCTAACGCTCGTCTACGACGTGTCATCACTATCCAGCGAGGTCAACGGATTGTCATCGGCCGGTCTTCACACGATGTCTCCAAGGGTCTTTCCGTAGAGGCCGACAACGCCCTCTTCGATTGTCCGGTCGTGTCACGTAAGCATGCTGAGCTGCTTTGGCGTGAGAGTGAAGAAGGCTCGGATATCGCCATCATCGATGCTAGCAGTTCTCATGGGACGTTCATCAACGGCAAGAAGCTGGAGCACAACAAAGAGCATGTCTTGAAGTCTGGTGACGAAATCAGGCTGGGCTGTGAAATCAACAGCAATCTTGGAGCACATGAAGGTGTGACCTTCAACCTTGTGCGTGTTGGACAGTCCAACGCTTCGGAGCACGCTGAGGATAATACTCGCCGTGGCTTTCGGCTGTACGGTGACGAAGACTCCGAGATTGACTCGGTCATTGACGACGACGACGATGACTCTAGTGTTGTGATGGAGAGTGCCGGATTTTCCAACAACACCACCCCTGATACAAAGGCCATACCAAAAACAGCTGCGCTCGGCTCACAAAATCAGCCTATCGATCTTGAGCAACCGAACTTGATCCTCCGTAAAGTCGTAGATATCGACGACGTGGATGTTGAAGTAAACTCGGCACCGAAACCTCCAGCAGCGGACTTGGAGTCACACGGTTCTCGCAAGCCCAGTAGCTATGCCTGTCAACCATATCTTAACTGGTGCGGTACAGCATTACTCAACGGGAGCGGAAACAATGAATTCCATGTAGGAGCCCACTTTACCGAAGACTGGTACACCGAACTCAAGAGCATCGCTTCGAATGCAGAGTCCGAGTCTGAGGATGAGGACGACGAAGAAGACGATCGAGGTAGCGATATGGGTAACCCGCTCACATACGCCGAACCCATAGCAAAAAGCAGTCGTTCTGATGTGGTGTCCGAGCTGTACAGTGACGATGAAGGTCCAGAACTTATGTCGTCCAAAAAGCAAGCTTCACCAGAGCTAGGCGTGGATAACAGCAAAGGACCTGCCATGAAACCTAGTGAAGCCTCATACAACCCACCACGTACTTTACACTACGATCCCGTCCGTGGATCTCAACCACCAGAACCGGTGGAGTTGGTCTCCCGTGAGAACCATCCAAAACCAGATTACGCATACGGGATGAGCAATCGTTGTGGGTTTGCCGTACCGCGTTCCGACCTTGGCCCGACTGTTGGCTGGAATGTTGGCCTGACGCAGGATGAGGCGTCCCTGTTCTCGGAGCAGACACCGTTCTTTTTCCCCGAGGCAGCCTGTCGGCCACGCAGGGTTGAAACACCATACCCCAGCGGGCATGACACGGCACTACAGTCACAATACTACCCGTATAGCTCTTCTGTCATGGCGCATGGCACACATGACCAACCCTCTGGTGGGTCCGTGAATGCAGTGTTCGAATATCCAGCAGAACAGTCGGCCTCGATACAGGCTTCTACCAGCCAGCTTGCAGTACCTCTCAACTATGCTGCTCAGCCATCGGACTCGAACATTACCCCAGACTCCCAAGCTGGCAAATTTGACGAGAACATGAACAGTAAGAAGCGCAAGGCTGCGGATATGTCTCAAGATGAGTCAGCACAGGTCCTCTCGTATACTGATAGAGCGTCACTACCGGCTGAAGAATCCGATGTCCTTGTCGATGGCCAGGCCCTGCAAGAGAAGATTCCGGCACCCGTCACGCTGCAGCAGCCTACGACAGTGAATGTGATTGTGGAGCAGCGACCAGCAAAGAGAGCGAGAAACGTGGCCGACGTCGCTCGATCGGTTGTCAAGACGGCCAGTAAAGTCATTGGTTATACCGCGCTTGGTGGAGTGGCGACTGCTTATTTCCTCCAGACCCCAGCGGCGGAGGCTCTTTGCGAATGGCTGTGAATGAGATCAAGCAGTTCATCGGACACGAATGCTCCAGCCTCACTAACAACACACGGATTCTGATAATCACATGAAACATGGCCTTTCTTATTGTGTCTGGGCAACAAGCATTTCCTGCACACATGCAGCTGTGCTGCTCGAGTCTCCCCTCCTAAACGATTTTACGCCACGACCGAGAAGCAGTCCCGGGGACATTACGACTAGGACTTACGAACGATGAGAAATGTGCTTTGGTATTGGCGTTTGTGGCTATGGAGGCAGATCATGGTCAACAGCGGGGAGCAAGGTTTCTGAGAAGCAAGGTTTCTTTTCTCGACTCTTTCATGTTATCAATGGCATTAATGGCTATCGTGCTTGTTGCTGTACTTACATGTATTTTCATGATGGCTCGGTCGTATACTGGTCGTATTGCACTTATATTGGAACAATGACTGCTTCATCTCTCTTTAATCTGTGTCTCCAGAATCTCAGCTGAACCAAGATACTTCTTTTAGTATGACACCCGTGACTCGTGGTAGGACGTCAAGTTACGACAACATGAGATCAAAACAGTGAAGCAGCTGCTCAGAAACGTAAAAACATACACATTTTCTATATATCCTCACACTATCCAAGATCTCCCACCAAAGGTCCAACCGTCTAGTGTTTTCCAAACTGGTCCTCGGTGACACCCTTGCCCATGGCGCTGGTCGAGCTGACGCCACCGCTGACCATCCGCAGCAGCTCGTCGACGTAGTTGGCGCCGCTCCACTTCTGGTGGGTGACGACCTCGCAGCCGGTCTCCATCTCGGGCTCCTGCACGTACTGGCCGTATGCGCGCATGCCGCTCTTGGCGTAGTTCTTGGCGAACTGGTCGCTGATGAGCGCGGTGCTGTGCAGGCCGGCCAGCGTGATGAATTGCCAGCAGTAGCCCATCGCGGCCAGGCGCTGGATGTACGTCTCCTGGTCCTTGGGCGCCATGGCGGCCTTCCAGTTGAAGGAGGGCGAGAGGTTGTAGGCGAGCCTGCGGAGGAGGCAAGAGGTTAGCGGGGACGAGGTCTATGGTGAAAGTGGGAGGGAGCGCTTACTTCTGCTCGGGCCACACGGCGTGCACACCATCAGCGAACTCTTTGGCCTGGTTGTAGTCGGGCAGCTTGCTCTCCATCCAGATCATGTCGGCGTACGGGGCGTAGGCCACAGCGCGCATGATGGCGCACTGGCAACCACCCTGGTAGCGGTAGAAACCCTCGCGGGTACGAGGAGCCTCCCAGTCAAAGTAGATGTCCACGCCGGTCAAACCCTTGGCGATCGCGGCGGCCTCAGCGTGGCTCTTTCCCTTGGCCAATCGGTTGAACTCAGAGATGAGCTCGGCCTTGTTGACGTGCACGCCGGCGTTGATGGTGTCGGCGACAGCCTGGTGGTAGAGCTTGAGCCCGGCGGCGGCGGTCCACTTGTCTTCAATCGCCTGGAGCTCGGCTCCTTGCTTGCCGGCTTGCTCAGCGGCGAGCATGAGGTCGTTCAGCGGCTGGAGAGCTGGGTTGGTGGAACCAACAACGTAGTAGTGGTCGCGAGGGTCGATGGTGGAGGTGATGAGGGTAGCGGCTTCGGAGTCGGTACGGGCAACAGCCAAAAGGTCGGAACCTGCAGAAGGAAGAAAAGTTAGGATTTTGCTGGTTGAACGAGCTCTACCGGAATCATGCCAACTCACCCATGATATCGGCCTGGGCACGGATGGCAACCAGGCGGTTGATGTGCTCACTGACGGGCACCAAGACCTTTCCAGCCATGTGTCCGCACTTCTTCGTGCCGGGCATTTGGTCCTCAATGTGGATACCAGCAGCACCCTTCTCAACGAAGAGCTTGGTGAGCTTCATGACGGCAGTCAAACCACCGTGACCAGTGTCGGCATCAGCGATGATGGGACGGAGGAAATCGGTGTTGGCGAGCTTCGCGCGAGCGGCCTTGGGAGTGTTGATACGCTCCTCACGCTGCTTGCGGTCGTGGAACAGCTGGGCCATGAACAAGTGCTGCACCTTGTTGGGGACAGTGGTGTATGGGTAATCAGCGAGATCGGGACCGGGCTCGTCAGAGGCGGAAGCAGTGCTGGATGATTGCCATCCGGAAACGTAGACTGTGTCGAGGTACTTGGCCATTTGGGTGACCATGACTGGGTCCAAGCAGCCGTAGGTGGCACTCGCGGTTTTGTTCTTAGGGATGGTCAGATTGAACGCTCTATTGTCTGAGAACTGCTGATTGCGGAATACATACGGCGAATCTGCTCTCAACTGTGGTCCATAGCTTCTTGCTGAGAGTGTTGCTTGGATACTCGATCTTCAGGTTGCCGCGCTTGCTGGCAATTTGCTCTGCGGTGAAAGGACGGCGGGTGAATCTCCATCTGGAGTCGGTCCACCACTTCTTGATCTCCTCAACCTCTTGGAGGTAACGCTGCTCTTCTGCGTCGGCCATGTTGGTGATGCTAGAGGGGAGTACGGAGGAAACAGCGGCAACAACTTGTTTCAGTGATTGTGCCAGCTTGATTGCGCTGACTGGAGCTTCTTGGGTAAAGGATGGATGAGGATGGAGAGGAGAGAGAGGATGGTTAAGTCTGGGTCAAGAGAAAAGGCAAACCAAACTCACGTCACCTGGCGGGAGGAGGTCGTTACTATTATATGGATCCAGACCAACAGCTTCAAGCTTTACTCGGCACAAGCATGACTGGGAGAGCATTTGCGAGAGCCTCCTCCGATCACGCCCGAGCTATTTCTTGCGGGACAACGAGCTGTGACAACCAATTGTGGTCACAATCGTTACGCTGGCTCGTAACTGTATTTGCGGCGTCCCCACCCGAAGGTGGTCGTGTGCTAAGTTATCGACAAGCCTCGGATCAAAGGACAAAGGTATACACGACATATGGCAAGGGACTGTTGTGGTCGTCTCCGCGCAAATCCTGCGCGCATCTCATGACAGTTGGCCTTTCAACTTGGCTGTCCTCACGATTAGAGTGGATAGGTTTCTTCTCGAACCAGGAAGTCCAGGATATCACATCGTTGTCGCCATTCATCTGTTCATGATGTGGCAATGCACATTTTCTGATAAAAGTGGTGTACCACGACCAAAAATCTCGAAGCTGTAAGCCAGGAAAGGTACCGAGGCTAACATCCGACATCCATGCGTTTGGAGCACATGAAAGCCAGTCATATGCGTCTTTCAGGTGCGGCTCTGCAAATCTTGTCGTCGGATTTGCGGAAAAGGCAGCATATCATGCAATCCATCAGCGGCCACGAATCCGGCCACGAGGTGGTAACGAAATCGGTGGTCCGAGATCGTACAGCTTTCGATGTTGCTGATGAATTGCAGGACCGCACTCTGACGCATCGATGTCTAGTGAACAGCCTGGAATCTGTTAGATGTGGCGTTGGTAAATGGCTCATCTAGGGGAGTTCTTATCCAGAACCAGGTGAAGTGCATTTGCTGATCCAGTGTGCGAGGTGGAGACTTTCGGATCTGTGCCGCTGCGGATAGTCCCTCGAAAGCTGGGGAAAGGTCAGAGTGCGAGACGCGGACCCACATACATGATCTTAGATCTCATACAGCTTCAATCGGAGGAAACGGACCACTTACAGACACGTCTGGTTGACACACTCGTTTGACAACTACGATCCAGTAATGCATAAGTCCTCTTTTAACAAGTATGAGCCCTGTTCGCCGACGATACGCCTTGATTTCTATCTCACCTTGGGTGTTACTTGCATTTCATTGAAGATTGCAAAGATCTATGAACCAAAGACCTAGTACCTACTGGAGAACGATCAAAAGTATAGAACCATTGTGCCCTGTCATAACCCTCTCATACTATTGACTAGGAATGAATATATCCTTGCTGCACACTCATCGTATTCACTTGGCCGGAAGTGCTGGTGTCCGCAAACCAGCCAGAAGTGCTGCTTCTCAATGACGGCAATGTACGAACCAAGCAAGAGCGTTATGGGCAGAGCAATGCTCCAAGCAGCCTATCTTACGGGGCGTCCCCTACTCCTTGTGTTTAAGGATGACAGCCCAGAGTGTGCCTGTTGTGCATTGCTCGCTGAAATCTGATCTTGCTCCGGTAATTTAAGCACCAGGCGGTGGAACTCCCGACCACCAAAAGACTCGTGATGTGCACCGTGCTTCGCTACCTTCTTCACTTCGTCTTCATCATTTACCTGGACCACAACAATTTAGGAGCTGTCCCTTCAATCACTCTCGGCACTTGCGCAGCTGCACATGAGCAATGGTAGCAAGAATCAGCGAACGAAGCCCTGATCCTCGATCGCGAATTACACCTTCGAAGCTATAAAACTGCTTATCGTCTCTATGAAGACGGTTCCCAACTTCTAACGTCCTTCCTTACTGTCCTCTTTGCTGTTCACATCAACGCATATCAACGCATTCGCTAAAGGCGTGGTAGGCAGATGATGTCATGCATGCGGCTGAGTCTCTGATCCACGCTACTCAAAATCGGGTGCTCGTGAGCTTTCTGATGTAATGTTTCAGATTTGTTGACGTTCTTGTAGGAACTCAGTGCACATGTGCGCTTCGAGGCAAGGAAGCCTAAAGTTCTCCTATGGTTCCGAAATCTGAACACGGGTAAAATGAATGATTGATGGTTGAAGAGAATCTGTATGGTGCTCACAAAAGACCTAAGTTGACGCAGTATTGCCAGTCAATGGCCATGTTGCTGGTCCGATCACGAATATTCGGCCTTTGCAAGTACTTTTTAGCAGGAATTCACCGCACCTGGGCGATCATTCCTGTGCTTCTTTAGGCATTCCACGGACTTTTCCAGCTGATCAATCTGCCCCACCGAGGGCCGACGATCTTTGATGTTAATCATGGAGTATAATTATATAGTCTCTACTCAGCAGGCTGACATGATTTTGATCATGGTGCAAACTACCGGACCATGTTGTTCTCAACTTGGAGGTTCGCCATCCTCGGCTTGTTCGTCTGCCATGCATGTTCATCGAGGCTTGTCGTTCACGATGAAGCATTCGTACCCACGACCAGTCTCTCCGTGACGTACCAGAACACTTCCACAGCCTGTCGATCGAAGCCGCTGGTTCTCATCAATGGAACTTCGCCTGGCCCAGTACTACGCTTGCGCGAAAATGTCACCTCCTGGATCAGGGTTTACAATCAAATGGACGACTACAACTTGACGATCCATTGGCATGGCCTCTCTCAATCTGTCGCTCCTTTTTCGGATGGTACACCCCAAGCAAGTCAATGGCCGATCGCGCCTCATCATTTCTTTGACTATGAAGTCAGGCCTCAGATTGGTGAAGCTGGAACGTACTACTACCATTCACACATTGGATTCCAAGCGTCTTCTGCGGCGGGACCTTTGATTATCGAAGAAGCTGAAAGCCGACCACCTTACCATTATGATGAGGAGAGAATTCTCATGTTGACCGAGTACTATAACCACACAGACTCTGCGATCGAAGAGGGTTTGACAGAATCCCCACTTGTATGGTCTGGTGAGACGGAAGCGATTCTCGTCAATGGCAATGCCTATCCAGCCTTGGATGGAGAGCTAGTCGATGTTGCTCCACCATTCTCGCCGTCCGGGAGCAATACGGGCTGCAAACCTGAGGTCATCGATGTCGAGCCGGGAAGAACGTATCGCTTCCGCACCATTGGCGGTATGGCACTTGGACTGGTCATGTACCAGTTCGAGCAACATTCCAATTTGTCTGTAATCGCCGCGGATGGTCAATACACCAAGCCTGTGGCAACTGACCGTATTCAAGTTGGACCAGGTCAGCGATTTGATTACCTCTTGCACACCAAGACCGAGCAAGAGCTGCGTCAGCTCAATCACACGTTGTTCTGGGTGCAACTCGAGCTGAGATACCGGCCAGTCAATGTGACAAGTTACGCATTGTTGCGGTACAACCTGAACCAAATGCCTGACGACCACACTTTAAGCATTAGGCATCAAACGATTCCGTCCAGCCCCCCAGTTCATCGGCCTCTGCAGTTCACCGATGACATCCAGAGCTGGCTTGAATACCAACTTACACCCATCGAACCAAACGGATTCCCGAATGCATCAACGGTCACCAGGACAGTGTATCTCATCTCTGCCCAGTTGAACCCCAACAACACCAATCCGGTCACCCTCGGGGCTAGTAATTACACCTACTGGTCCGCTAACCACCACACCTGGACTGAGTCCAACGAACACCTCCACAACACGAGCTACTCCACCACTGGCGTGCACACCGGCGTCCCGTACCTCGTATCCATTTATCAGCACGGCGAGGCCGCCATACCGGACTACGACCTCGCCGTCTCGCGTTACGGCGGCTGGGATCCCAAGCTCAATGTCTACGCCGCGCGCCAGGGCGAAATCATCGACATCGTACTACTCAATGCGCCGGCCGGGATCGCGGGCGGCTTCGACAACCACCCTTGGCATATCCACGGCGGCCACGTCTACGACCTGGGAGCTGGCCCCGGTACTTACAATGCCACCGCCAACGAAGCGCGTCTGGCGGGCTTCAATCCAGCATTACGTGACACCACCTTCCTGTACAAGTACCAAGACAACGATGGGCTGGGCGGTGACTCCGGCGGACCCGTGTTGACGCCATACGATATCTACGGCTGGCGTGCATGGCGGCTACGCGTGGAGGACACCGGCGTGTGGATGGTGCATTGCCACATCCTGCAGCACATGGTCATGGGCATGCAGACGGTGTGGGTGATGGGCAATGCAAGCGAGATCCGCGCCAAGCACGAGCCGTATGTGGCTGGATATTTGGACTTTGGGGGCAGCGCGTACGGAAATGCGAGTGTGCATCCATCGGTGTATCATTATTTTGATGAGGAGTGATGATGGGTTGGTAGAGTGTTTGGGCCTGAATGAGTGAATTTTGATGCCAATAACTGTATATATATACACCAACTGATACATATGCATATACATCCACATAGAGAGACAGAGCATAAGAGTGCGTTCCGGCGCAAAGAAAGGTGTCCATACTACCTTGGTTGGTATCATCACGGACGACCCTTCCGTTTGGAGCAAAGGCGTTGATGCTGAAGGACAGAAAAGATACTGTGCTTGTTCAGATGAGGGTCAATGGTCTCAGTGGCAGAGGTCTTCTCAACTCTATTCCTTCAGGTGTTGGCGATGCCGGCGATGAGATCGACACGTCGACTGAGCTCGCCCTGAAGCAAGTCGTTATAGTGCTTACTATTGCCAAGCATCGCTGCCCATCGAGTACAGTGTGTATGGATGCGTTGAATTCTGTAGATCAATCCTTGTTCTCAAGGAAGAAGCATCGGGTTGTACCGGCATTGCCTACGATAATCATGCGTCGCACTAAAAGGAAGGACGCGCTCGATAAAGCGGATCCCCAGCTGTCCAGTAGGAACTAGCCAAACCCGTTCCCTTTTGGGATTTTACTTCCAGCTGAAGGACCTCGAACGCAACCTTGCCCCAGAAACATGATCCACGCAGATCTGCATGGTAGAAAGGTTTGCTCGCTTCCCATGCTCGCAGCATGTAGGAATATATAGGCCCGAGATAGGGTCAGGCAGCATGTCAATCTACAGGTAATTTGTATACCTATTCCTTTTCTCACTTCCAGTCACACCAAAATGGGCTCCATCATGGAAGAGAACACAACGGTTTCCGACGGCCCTCTCATCATCGGAGCGGGCCCGGTGGGAATGTTGACCGCCCTCAGACTGGCGCAGCTGGGGACTCCATGTACGTTGTGCGAAAGGTATACCGAGACCACCCGTTGGCCCAAGATGGACAACAACAGCCCACATACAATGGAGATCCTACGTATAATGGGGCTCGTCGACGAGTACCGAGGACAGCCTGGTGCTGTACCACAGGAATGTGCTTGGGATACGGTGTTTTTCAACACCAGTGGCCCGGAGAAGAGACTAATTAGTCTGTGGGTATGCTTCTCCCATCTGATCTATATGGAAGCGAGGGTTCCCAAGTCGAACATAGTCAACCAGTGATCCAACTTGATGCAGGGGAAACTTCCAGCAACCATTGGGCGAGCTAACAAAATTTCCAGCATATGTCTAGCAACGACACGTATCGAAAACACATCCAGGCGAACAATGACGGATCACAGCCTGCTGAACCCGGCCAACGCTGTTCACAGATTGTGCTCGAAGGTTTCCTGAAGAAGAAGATTCTTGAGGAACCCTTGATCACCGGCCACTTCGGCTACAAGTTCCAATCGTTGGCAGAGGACGATGAGGGAGTGACGGCGACGTTTACAGATCTGAATGATCAGGAGAAGAAGATCAGAGCGTCTTACTTGGTTGGATCCGATGGCGCCCAAAGTAGAGTGAGGAGAAGCGTTGGGATCGACATGCAAGGGAGACCTTTGTGAGTATCGTTTACCCATTTAAGTCCCATTGGCTAACGAAACTGCGTGTTGCTCCACCAAGACCAGGAGCGTTCTTCATGGTTCAATTCAGGTCAAAGCATCTCAGCGAATTGTCACCCTTTGGACGATGGTGGCACGCCTTCGGACTCCATGGTGGTTTCATGATCGACCAAGAGAACGGCGATACCTATACAGCTCACCAACCTTTCTCTCCCGATGACGCTGAAACCGCTGCGGACTACCAAAAGCATCCAGAGAAGGTTCCTTATGCTCTCATGGGCGGTGTGGGCAAGCCGTACGAATTCAAGATCGACGAAATCAAGCTGGCCAACGCGTGGCGCCCGAACTTTGCTCTCGCTGACTCCTACGTGAGCCGTGGTGGGCGAGGAAGAGTGCTTCTGGCTGGCGACTCCTCTCATCGAAACCCTCCCCATGGCGGCTATGGCATGAACAGCGGTATGGAAGACGCATTATCTGTAGCGTGGCGTCTATCTGCGCTGCACAAAGGTATTGGCGGACACCGCCTCGTCACCTCATATACACAAGAGCGCAGGCACAACATGTTGTTCCGCCTTGAACGCTGCTCAGCCCATGTCGGCAAATTCGAGCCCATGATCGTCTTGACCAATGCGCAACCGAACAAGGAGATTTTCCTTCAGGACACCGAGGAAGCCGACAATGCACGTGCCGAGATCACGAGTCGTCTGGATGAAGCGGGACCGGAAAACATCGACCGCGGAGTGGAACTGGACTTGCGTTATACACACAGCGAAGTCATTGTGAGCGACGGGACGGTAGAGCCGAAGTTCGATAACATGATCTATACTCCGAGCACGAGACCCGGCCACAGAGCACCACATGTTTTCCTGAACGATGGCCGTACGAGCACTGTCGATCTCTATGGCCCAGGGTGGTCACTGATGGACTTCTCGAATGTCAAAGACATCCACGAAACGACAAACGGCCTCACCAACGGGGACGACGGTTCAGAGTCTCCAGTTGCGATATTCACGGCGGTGGCCCGGGAGAGAGCGATCCCGTTGACACATGTCCAAGTGGATGCTGGCGAGATCCATGCGAAGAACGTCTGGGAAAACTACGACTACGTCCTGGTCCGTCCGGACGGATACGTCGCTTGGCGTGGTGGTAAGGAGGGAGCAAGGGATGAAAGCTGCGAACTGAACAAAGGACGTGTCAGCAACGTCCTTAAGGTCGCACTGGGCTGGAAGACGGATCCTGGCTTCGTGCCGGAGGAGAGGAGAGAGTTGAACCTCAACTTTGACTTTTTGGAGACCAACGAGGCGAAGGCGGATGCGTTTGTGGAGCTTTGATGGAAGTAATGGAGAAAGCAATCAATCACATTTAGGGTAGAGTTGATTGGAACTTATACAAATCACTTACCGTCACTCATTGTAGACTCTGAACTGCAAAGTCTTTGGCGTAACGGGAATGTCTTGAGATTGGATCTAGGAGCATCATTTGACCATGTTTCTCATCATCAGATCACTGCGGATGTATATACGATACAACTTCATATTCTCGCCTTGTCCACAGCCCCTTGACCTTGGGTCTGAGCATTCCCGAGCGCCTTTTCAGCTTCCGCGATCGCATCGTAGCCATATAACCACGGTTGGACAATGGGACACGTCCTGTCCACTGTTAGACATGGATGAGAGATCAAACGGGAAAGTTGTAACGAACCAGCGACTGGGAAAGGACCCCTTAAGTTCTTGGCCCAGTTGAGACTTGAAGATCTGGTCTCGTGCTTCTTGTCCAGGTCCATCGTCCATGTGAAAGTCGTGCCGCTAGACCGGACAGCCGCAATCGTTAGTTGGATCATCTTGATGTTAAAACACACTGCACTTGACTCGATACATACCTGTTTGAATGTCTCCTTGGCTATGGCCTCACTTCTTCGCTTGCGAAGATCTTGGAATATCTGCAAAGCCTTCGGAAGTTGGTCTTTGGAGGTAACGGATCTCAGGATTGTCCCCAAGGCAGCTCCATCCTCTAGAGATGAGTTGGCCCCCTGTGCTAGATATGGGAGCATGGGATGGCAGGAGTCGCCTCTGCACATCATCAATTAGAATGTTCCATATACTACGTTCGAGAGAAGTAGAAGGTCGAAACTCACATTAATACGACGTTGTTTTCTGCATTGACCCATGACGATAGCTCGTCTCCTATTCCAGCTACTGTCAGTCAACTGAAGTGGCTGCTGATTCGTAACTTCCTTACTATGCATCAACTTCCACTTGTCGACACTGCTCACGTAGCCTAGAAGTTGGTTGAGACTTCGAGTCGGGTCAGTTGTAGGTTCCAGAATGACAGTCGGCTTGAGCATAATGCGTACACTGGGTCCCAGTCTTTGAATAGAAGCTTCATCTCTTCAATATTTGCTGCTTGCTTCGAGATACCTGGAAGTAGGTCGTCCGGTGCCAGTAGCACAAGGTTATACATCTTACCCGCCTTCAACGAGTATCCGACAGCATGAGATTGAGGACCGATCCAAAAATGCACTTCCGGGTGACGAACCCATTCCTGCAAAGCCGGCTCTTTGATCTGGTCCAACGTCAGGACGATACGATACGCAAGGTCTCCAGTCGGTTTGGGCGGATCAGCAGCTCCTAGAAAGCATTCGCGAGTCCGAGACCACAACCCATCCGCTCCAACGATCAGGTCAGCCTGGTATTCGTGTCCAGAAACGGTGGTCAATTTCGGAATGGAAGGATCGACATTATCAACCCGTTCGTCCAGATGGTACTTGACTCCAAGCTGCTGTGACCGATGGTATAGAGCTTGCTGGAGATCCACCCGGTGCAAGTCAACAAAGGGTGCTCCGTACTTTTGTCGAATATTCTTATTGAAATCGGACTCCTGGGCTAGAACCTCCCCGGAGTATCGGTGAACACTCAATTGAGTCGGCTCAGCTGCTTGGTCCCACATAGCTTGAGGTAGACCCCATATCTTGAGAAGACGCGAACCATTGGGTGTGACTTGAAGACCTGCACCGACCTGACCAACGTCTCGTCATTATCTGAATTTTGGTGGGTGGCGAAAAACATACTTCTGCGAGTTCTTTCGCCTGCTCTAGGACGGTGACCGAGTGTCCAGCTGATGCGCACGATATCGCAGCAGAGATACCAGCAAGGCCTGCGCCGACGACGATTATGTCTAGTCCCATTGTTTCGTCTGTCTTGAGATCACTGGCGTGACTGCCTTGATGGGTACTTAAGTTGAGGGAAAACACAATTGTCGGCCCTTCTCCGAGGATCCAAAGAAGAACATCACTACGATCTAAATATTGCCAATGAATTAGACTACATGGAATTTGGTGGCAGACACAGTAGTATCATGTATGTACCATCGCTAGAGCTCCGAATCATCCGTCGAGAGCAGAAGGACGGGCGGCCCGCACCGCCTACGACTCTTGCAAATCTATTCTTCTTCAAGAATTTCTCCTTTGGACATGTTTCCTTCCGGAATATCTCTTTTGGGCGTTGAACATTACCTCACTGATATCGGTTTCACGGGTACCTTATGGAACGAAAAATACCTTACGTAGCTTGCATACAGTATTGAGGCTCATTAGGGTGCGATACGGGAAGCGTTACACATGTTAAGCCTCTTCGAAGAAACGTCGCATTGCATTATCGTACGGGCTAGCTCAACGCGAGTTATATCTTCATTTTGATTCATTCCACATGACGTGAGCCGGATCTCGCGAATAACATCGTGAGTTCGTGATGATGCTCTCAATGATATCTCCAACTCTATTCGGCATTTGTCAACCGACTGCATGCATGGTCGATAGCTTCAGAGACGATTTGTATCTGCTCGAGAGCATACTTTAGTACTGCCTTGTTCTTGAATCATTCAAATGTGGTTCAACTTACATTTGGCCCATCAAAAACCTGAAAGTGGTTGCCTGGGATGTCCACATAAGGAACCTTTGTTCCCGTGAGAACTTCCCATCCCCTTACAGATGTCCTTGGGTCGGTGCGATCTTGCAACCAAGGATTTTCAGTAACCAGATGCCCACTGGCTGTCTCGAGCTCGAAGCCGTCTCTTGATCGAAGCAGGAATGTCCTGGGGATTAAATGATCGTTGTTCAGGGTGTCTCGCGGATTGAACGCCCCAAGCATCCCAGCGCAGGATGTGAAGCTTTGTTTCACAAGGTCCCGGATAGTCTCACCAACAGATCCGCCTCGAGTTTTCTCGCCTTTCGTAACAGCATTGATGATGTTGGCAGAGAGCGGCTGATGGTCGAGTGGCGGGGGTGAGTCGATCAGGACTACACCCTTGATAACGTGCCCTTGTGCCATAAGCACCCTGGCCGCCTCATATGCAACAACACCACCAAACGACCAACCGCCGACGATGTAAGGGCCAGTCGTTGTATTTGCGATGACTCGAGCGTACGACTGCGCCATAGCCGGGAGATCTGACCAAGGCTCCATATCGAGGAATCTTGAATCGTGGATGGCGTAAATTGGGCGATTGAAGTGTTTCAGCCGATGATATTGAACGCAGATGCCGCTACCATCATGAACAAGGAACAGTGGATCTTTCGTCGAGCTCTGCTTCTCGGGGATATGCACGACTTCGGGCTGCTCTGTCAACTTGAGCATGACCTCGATTCTCTGATGCATAGGCGATGGTATCGCTTTCCTCTTCTGTGGCGGTGCATGGGATCGTACCTCGCCTTGGGTGCGCGAGGAGAGCTGAGATGAAACGTTGACATCAAGTTGTAGTGGCTTCATAGTATCTATATCTATCTGTGACATGTCAGGACTGACTATAAAAGTTGATACAGAAGACATTGCTTGGAGCGAAAATCATGAACCTACGAGTCGCTCGATGTCCCGCACTGTTCTGCACTCTGACAGCTCCATTGTTGAAACCTGCTTCATGTTGAGGTTTCGTAGGCGTGCTTCCAGCTCGATCATCATCAGTGAGTCGATACCGAGAGCTTCAAGCTCTACGTCTGATTTGACAGATGCAATATGAGCACCACATGTTTCGGCAATTATGGGTGCGACAAGCGTTCTGTCGGCAGGTATCGCGGGTGTCCTTGGTGAGGCTGGTGATGCCGGCGTCATTGGCGTGAAGTTGTTAGGAGTCTCAGCTTCTGAGCTTCGCCTGAGATCTGACTCGCCTGCATCACCGCACAGCTTCTCAATATCCTCGACAGTCTCGCACTCTCCCAAATCCGATATTTCGATCGAAGTTTGAAGCTTGGAAGACAGGTTAGACGCGAGCTCGATGATCATGAGAGAGTCAAAACCAATTGCTTGCAGGTCGGTGCTCGCAGTCAATTTTGAGGCCTCGAGATTGCAGGTTTTTGCGATTACCTCCCTGATGACTGGTCGCCTGTGTGTCGAAAGCTCAGGAGGGGTGCTAGGCATGAGAGGTGTTGTTGATATTGACACGGATCTCTTCGGCGGAGGAGCAGCCTGATCGACGTGACCAGATCTCGCAGCAGTGAGTCGCATAGCCTGTGCCATTCTGGTGAGCTTTACTCTTTGGAAAGCCATCCCTTTGAATACAGCAAGTACGCCTTGTGAGTCGACGGCATATGCATCAGCAAGCACCACGTTGTTAGATGCGACTTCGACGTTGCTGCAATAGACTTGGAACTCTGTGTCGGCGAAGGGGAACTCTCGAGTCATGGTCGCGGACTTGACCTCCTTGCAAATGCAGACGTCATCATTGTCGATATTGAGATTGGCAACGAATCCAGCAACGTGCAGGAGGACATCCATCAGAATCGTGTTGGCTCCAGATGTGCTTCCCTGTGAGGTAGGAAAGCGACAGATTGCGATGGCCTCGTCTTGGTCGATGCGTATGGACTGGACCATCTGATACAGTTCAGAGTATATGACGACCCGAGTGAATACCTTCTCGTACATGGCTTTGGTCAGGAACACCTGAGTGCTAAATTGGTCCATGCGCGAGAATCTTGTCATTTGGCGTTCGACAAGCGGAGCGAACTTTTCATACTTCTGGATTTGACCAGTGGATCGCATCTTGATTTGTCCTTGGCAGTGAACTGTTTGTTGATGCGGATCAGAGCCTGCGTTGTATGACGCTACTGTAAAGGAGTAGTCTGCCTTATCGCCGATGCTAGGCTTTATTAAGACTCTAATTATGGCCGAAGAGTGTTCCGCATACAACAGAGGTGACGAGTAGATCACATTTGAGAGTGTCCTGGTACTCTCACCTTTGCCGTGATCTGGGTACGCCGTCTTGCAGGCTGCTAGAGCAATCTCGTGATATACTGAAGCCGGGCACAGAGCATGACCACAAACGAGGTGGCCGAGGATATAATCCTTGACAACAACGATCGGTGTCTCGAAGATCGCTTCATTGCTTGCCATAGATGGATGTTGAATGATCCTAGATAAGAATGGGTGGGAGGTTCCAGAATCAGATTGTTGCTCGGAGTCTTTCGAAGGTTTCTGATCGTTCTCGTGAGGGTAGAAGACACCAAATTCCTGCTGCGAGAATGGCAAAGCTGGGATTGTGACTAGAGTTGCTTCATCGTTGAAAGCCTTTCGCCAATTCAGTCCGGTGGTCTTTTGGTATAGATGGCAGAACAGCTTCGCAATGGCATCGGACGCTGGGATTCCTTTTCTTAATGAAGGCAGAAGCTCCGTCTTTTCCTTGTCCAAGAATGTGCCGATCATTGGCAGGAGAGATGGATGTGGTCCAATCTCTATCCATAGGGAGAGCTCGGGATTCAGTCCACTGTCCAGAAGAGCATGGATACCAGTGTTGAATTGAACCGTCTGACGACAATGCAAAGCAAAATACTCAGAGGTGAATGCTTTTTCACCAGGCTGAACAACGCGACCAAACACGTTAGACACAACAGCGAGTTTTGGAGGCGAGATGTCGACTGTCTCTGCCACTTTCGTCAATTGCTCCAAGATCGGCTCCATGGAGCCAGTATGGTAGGCCATTGGAACGTCGAGCATCTTTGACCGTGTCTTCATCGAGTTGAGCTTTACCTTCAAAGACTGAAGTTCACTGATAGAGCCGCCAACAACGCAATCAGTCTGGCTGTTGTCACAAGATATGGCCAGATTGGCAAACTCGGAGCTAGAGCTGATCTGCTGTTCCACGCTTGCGGCACCAAGGTTGACCGCAAGCATGGATGTTGTCTCGAGTTGACAAAGCTCCATCATGAGTTTGGCGCGATGTGCAACCAGTTTCAAGCCACCCTGCAGGTCAATCACTTCGGCAATGACGAGAGCAGCGTACTCTCCCAGACTAAGAGACAGTATAAGCATCTTATCATAACGGAGAGCTCAATGAGCTGACTTACCTGTGTCCCAGCACAATCGTTGGCGTGAAACCTAGCGAAATCATAACACGTGCCAGTGCTACCTCAAGAACGAATATTGCAATCTGCATCGATTGTTGCTGTAGCAGAGTCGGAGGCAATGTTTCGTTCTGGGTACTTTCACCTGAGATTATGGAAAGAGCTCCCGGATATCCATTGCTCGATAACCATTCTTCGCACTCCAAGACTACCTTCTGAAATCCGGGGTAGGAAGTCAGAAGCTCACGACCCATTCCCAGGTACTATAGTAGTCGTTAGGATTCCAATCTGACTGTACGGGCAAGTAGACATACCTGTGATCCTTGACCAGAAAACGCGAACACCGCATGGGGGTGTGCACTCAACGAGTCGCGGACGTTTCCAATCTCGGCATTTCTCAAATTTTCTGCCAGATCTCGAACGGTAGAACCTGTAACCGAAATCCGGTGGTCGTATATTTGCCTACGAGCAGTGCTGGTATAGACAATATCTCGAAGAGAATCTTGTGCAGCTGATGTCTGTAGGTAGGAAATGAAGGCATCTTTATAGGCGAGGAGACCTGTGATGCTTTTCGCAGACAAACCAAGCATATAAGTGGAAGTCTCCTGCTGGTTAGATTTGGGCAGAGACTTCACCGGTTCATATTCTTGTAGCACCAACGCAGCGTTCGAGCCAGCCGCACCAAAGTTGTTGAGTAGAGCAAGTCGTGGATTTTTCGATGGTCGAGACCAGCTCGCACCATTACGGTCGATGACAGATCCGTCCGTCCCCAAGTTCTCGATCTTTCGATTGAGTGTCTTGAGAGATATCTGCGGAGGTATCTCGCCGTGCCTCATCATGAGAAGCAGCTTTGCCAATCCTGCACCACCAGAGGCGGCCTCGCAGTGCCCAACATTTGCCTTGATCGATGTGAAGTGAACAAGGTTCTCTGGATCACGGTTCCTGCAAAGCGCTCCGCGGATGCTGATGAGCTCATTTGGATCTCCGGCCTGAGTGCCTGTGCCGTGTGTTTCCACAACCGTTATCTGGGAATCTGTAAGCAACATTGCCATAGTCTGAGTTCAGACGCACAAGAGGAGACCACCTACTTGGTGAGGGTGAACTTGGCTCTTCTCCAGCAATGACTGGAAAAGATCTTCCTGGGTTGGAGCATGCGGATGTGTTATGGAATGTGCATTGCCGCTCTGGTTGATGTCAATGCCCCTGATAACGCCAAGGATTTGATCGCCTTCCGCGATCGCATCGCCAAGCTTCTTGACGACGAAGGCTGCACAGCCTTCAGAGCGACAGTAGCCGTCAGCCGAGTCATCAAATGGCTTGCACTGGCCAGTAGGACTCAGGAAGTGCGCTCGGTCGAGGCCAAGATACATCTGAGGCACCGTTAGTGTGAATCATCAATGAGTAGACTGGTTCGAAAAGCGCGAGAGACTGTCGTGGCTGGCTCCTCCTGCTCTCCACACATGTAGACCACAATCGTTGAAAGGGCAAGGATACACTTACATCTGGGCTACTGATGACATTCACACCTCCAACCAAGGCCGACCGGCAGTCCCCAGCCTGTAATGCCCTGGCTGCTTGATGCATTGCAACCATCGATGAGGAGCAAGCCGTGTCTAATGTTATGGACGGCCCACTCCATTTGAAGACGTAGGATATCCGTCCACTCTGGAAGGCTCTTAACGTCCCTAAAGAAGTAGTAGTCAGCATACAGAATCATTTCATCGAGCCAGGCGTTGTTTAATCTACCTGGGCTGTAGTAGACATCAACCGCATCTCGAAGATTGTCGGTATAGTCAAGCGTGGCGTTACCAATGTAACAGCCGAAGGTCGTTCGTGAAAAGGACGGAGTGGAATCCGGCACATATCCCGCATCTTCAAGTGCGCGATAGGCAGTTTGAAGCATGATTCGCTGTTGTGGATCTATCGATTGCGCTTCCCGGCGCGATATCCCAAAGAGTTCGTTGTCGAACATGAATGGGTTATCAATGAAGTTGCCATACTTCGTTCGTAAAGTGCGGCCGTCAGTCTTCTGATAGAAGTCTTCGACGTGAAATCTAGAAGACGGAATCTGAAAAGCAAATGTTAGCCAGGAGAGACGATGGAAACATGTCTTGAAAGGATTGGACTGACCTCGGTGCAGGAATTTATGCCATCGACCAGGTTCCTCCATAGAGCATCCGTATCTGAAGCGCCAGGGAGATCCACACCCATTCCCACGATAGCGATATCGTCGAGCGACAGATGGCTAGGTGCATCTGGCGTGGAAGACCGTGACTCGGCAGTTGAGGCAGCTACGATTCTCACGTTGTCTGGGAGGGTGAAGCGGGACGCCGACATGCCATACCCTGGCCCAAAATTCAAGATCTCGCACGGGGCGTTCGTAGCCATGGCTGCCTCCTTCACTGCAATGAGGATGTTATCCTCGACAGCTACCCAGTTTACCGGCTCTAGAAGCATCATCTCAAGAAGTGTCTCACACAAATCTTTGACGGTCGCCAGTTGTCTAGCATTGATCGGCTTCCCATCGATATTCGAGAGCACCGGAACAGAGAGATGCAGAGGGACGTGGACGGACAGTATGTTATGTTCGAGGTCGGCAAGGACATCCTTCCGGACTTGCTCGAGCTGGCGACGATTGTGATACAAAGAAAAGACCTGGGCTGGCCGTGTCTTGCATCGGGAAGGTATACTGGCTTGGCTGAATTGTTGGAGGTCATCTCCTCTGCCGCTCAGAGTGACGCAAGTCTCTGAGTTGATGGAACTCAGATAAACATCAGAGGCAGGCGACTGTGCTTTTGAATTAGCAACGAAGCTATACGGCGTTAGAGACTTCATACCTGTCTTTGGTGTTCATCAAGCAGAGTTCGTGTGTCTTGGACGGTGATACCATCTACAACCAGACTGCAAGGTAGTTGTGGTGGATATGCCCGCTTGGTTATCATTTCTTGTCTGTAGTTCTCGACCCGGATACCCAGATAGATGGCCACGTAGAAGAACTCTTGGGCTCGGGAGAGCAGTTCGATGGTATTCCTGGATGTGGCAACCACTGCACAAGGTAACAATCCTGCACAAAATCCAGCGACACCCAGTATAGAACCAGGATTGTCTTTTGAATGGTTCAGATACCGCAAAAGTTGGATTGTGTATAGAGAGATGTGTTGGATCAAGCTGTTGTTCCGATAGCATGCTCGTGGTCTTATGAGGTCTTCTGGTTGAGCGAAATCCGCAAGCTTGATATTTGAGCGAAGACGCTGGCCTTCAATGGCTTCTGCCATTTCTTTAGTGAAGATACCATGACAGGCTTGTAACAAGATCTGGCCTTCCGGGGTTGTGGCATCCTGAGCTGCAGTCCCAAGGGTTCGATCTGAGAAAAGAGCATTGGAGCCTAAGCCCGCAAACACAGGAAATTGATTCATCTTGATGGGCAGGTTAGACACGAGAAGGACGCCCATCAACGATGATGATTGATTTGCCCTGGGGTCGTCCTAGGTAGCAAGCGGTCTGTCAATCGTGCTAAACTAGCATGACATTTGTGTATATATACATCACATGAAGCAACACATGCCTGTCCAACCAGCCCCGGGCACACCCGGGTCTCTCAATCAAGGCAATTTCGATGCATACTGATGGCTGACAAGATCGTCGTGGGATGTTTCAAGACAGGCACATCCAGTGGGTGTGGTGGAATGCGATATCGGCATTCCTGCAACCATTATTATGCGCCAAGCAGGTAACAAAAGTTCCGAACGCAGCAGGGATGATCCTAATGCTTCGACAGAAGCATCTCGAACGTGCAATCGTCAGTTACCCTCGGTCAAGTGGCGTGAGTGGATGGACATCTCCAGCCGCACCCCCAAGGCTCTCGCAAGTAGGAACCAACTTTGGTCCATGGGTCCAGGAACTAGTGGTGAGCAAGCAACTCGAAGCATCCGGGACGTCATGCCCGTCTTACCAGGAGCATGACGACAGTCAAGAGGCCAACATCCAGCGCGTTTTCCGTTCCTGAACGCCTGAGCTAGATCCTACGAACCTTCACGGGATACTGCCAAGTGATAAGATCAACGGTTGAGGTGCGGCTGAGGTCCCCATCTGATTGTCCCGAACCCCTTCTAGACCGGAACGTGAGCGGACCTTGCTTAGCGCGGATCGCCTACCTGGAATTCCTGCCGATCACCCGAGCCAAACCTTATTGGAACAACACCAAGAAATCGTGGTCTGCCTGGCGTATGAAGCTACTGCATTGTTAGCGAGCCTTGTCTGGGCGGCGTGTTGTACTTGTGCAAAGAAGCTCATCGGCCTGACGTTGAGCTAACAGAGATCTCTGATTGGTCGTGGTTAGGGATGTAAGGTACTTTATGCGAGGTGCTTGATCATGGTCTGCAGCCACAATCCACCGGAAAGCACGCGTGAGACGGTAAGAACCCACATCTCGGGGAAATGTGTCCTATTCGCGAATAGTGAGTTCAACGATCGGACGCCAAGGTAATTATAAATCTGACCCTCATGGTCTCCATTCGTGCTTGGACGTCGCCAGGTGTAGGGTCCTAGCTGCTGGAAGGTCGGTCGTTCCCGACGCATGGTATGATGATCAGACGAACCCTGCGCACTACATCCGAGGTTCAAGGATTTCGAGAGTTGAGATGGGACGAAGGATGCAACTCCAAAATCCTTCAGATCCACGCTGACGTACCTGGAAGGATCATGGCGTTGGGACGCGAGACACAGGCTTTTACGGCAGCTGCCTGGTGAAAGCACGCCCTGCAATGACCCCAATCGTCCTCAACGATCTCACCTCGTGTAACTCTCTCATTCGTGCGATCAGAAGACAGCTGGCCAGCCGCAACAGAGCGCAGCGATCGAGTCGGAGATCATAATGGCTGTTGCTGCCTCGGATCGTGTTTGGGATTTGAGTCATCTCGTCCGTCGGCCGCACGGCATTGGTGTGCTGGCATGTGCACACATCTAGATAGTAGGGTCAACCGTCTTCCGAGGAAGATTAGTATCATGTTCACTACCACTGATTAACATCTCACGGTAAAACTTGCAACTCAAGTGAGTGAAGGGCATCCGCCTGTGACGTGCTATACTCTGCAGAGAGTCGCGTCTATTCCATTATGTAGACTGCATTAAGCCCTCCTTCTGAATGACCGTCCCACAAGTCAACATGACCAGAATAAGCTGCCCATGTACTGATATCAACTGCCCCAACCGACGAGCAAAGGCCGTCATCTGTAAACAGTGCGTTATCAAGAGGATGCGCCAGATCTTGCCCCATGACCGAGTCCGTTAGTATATCAGTCAGTTTCTCAGATGGCGTGGTCGAGTCAGAGACTGGCGATCGATGGAGTGAGGATCCTGAAATATTCCTAGTTTCACTGCCGTGTTCCATACTTTCGTCCAGGTCGGCGAGTATGTCATGTAGTCTGGTGACGAGTGATCTCGTGAATTCCTCTGCTTGAGCAGCGAAAGGGTCTGTTACTGCGAATCCTTCGAATACTGCCAACACTTTGTAGAGCGACGGCATGGCGGTCCGTGATCGTGAAGCTAACGGATTTAGTAAGATGTATCCAATAATTGTGACTGCGGCGTTCCACAAGGGGTGTAGAACTGCCGGCCAGCCAAATAGGATATTCGAAGAAGAGCATAGTTCGTGAATGATTGTTGTCAAGGTAATGGCATGTGTTAATGAGCTACGGGCGTGCTCCTCTGGTTGTGGTTGTTGACTGGGAGCTGCGTCGGGCCATTGCGCGAAACACATGAATGGCCGTTGGAGCATAGTGTATGCGTTGTGATAGTATACCTCAAGCAGAACTCGTTGAATATGTACCCAGTTGGGCGC
Organism: Microcyclospora tardicrescens; assembly: GCA_003012245.1. Lineage (NCBI taxonomy): Eukaryota > Fungi > Ascomycota > Dothideomycetes > Capnodiales > Microcyclospora > Microcyclospora tardicrescens. The sequence continues at coordinate 328,075 of PXOE01000015.1, forward strand.
GCCCAGTTCAAGAACAATCGGTGTCTCCGTTGTTGACAGAGACTTTGTGTGACCTGGACTGTCCCTGGAACTGAGTAGGCCATTGGGCAGCTCTTGCCTCCAATTCTCCAGAGCAGAAATCGAGGTGGCTACCAGGTCTGCTCGTTGCTCCAGATCCGCAACATTCGCCACGTCCTCATACAGCTTAGAAGGTGAGATCACTCGATTAACCTCGGCGAGAGTGACTGCGAGTTTCACCGCATGAACAAAGTAAGCTGAGACGTGTAGGCCATTCCAGGAGTTCTTTCTGTTCCCTGGTCTTATGGTGAGATCCTCAACGGATGGTGGTAAACACGTTATTGTAGCGGTCTGTACTGCGACTGGTTTTCCCAGCTGCTGAGAACATCTTATGTCCAACGTGAAAAGCAACCACCAGATTTGCCTTTGAGACATTCTTTCTCGTGCTTGGAGACGCTCGCTTGGTTCTTCGTGAAGACTGATGCTATGACTGAGCCGAATGGCAGTACCGAGCAGGCTATACGCCTCTTTAAACTGGCCTGCATTCATAAGATATAGCGACATCAACGCATAACACTGCATGGATAAAAGCGTGGGCTCGTTAACATGGTTGATGTAGTCGCGGCATCGGTGAAAGTATCCCTGTCCAATGCTGGATATCTTAGCGCCGCTGCATTGTAGGCTCAGTATGCGTGAGCTCAGGCCAGCACCATGTCCATATTGAATGCCCAACGCTATCATACACTCTGTCAAGGCCTTGGAAACCCCTATAACTCCAGAAGCTTGTCGCCTATCAACATTCAGAATCGACTGGAACTCTGGTTCGTCCGAAGCCTGTAAAAGCGGATGGTAGGCTTCCCAAAATAATCTAAGGAAGTATCGTTCTTGATCCGCGGACAAAAGCTCACTGCAAGGGAATTGGGTATCGTCTGGGACCAAGGACTGTGGTAGATCAGGAAACGGACCTGGATTGGCGGTTTTGAGAGCCACAGTAGCACAGTTGGCTGAGGTACGCAGTGCGGGTCTGGGACGAGTAAAGAATGCTTGGATCTTGGCGAATCGATATGCTGGACAACTCGACCGTTCGAGATGGACGTCTGGCTTTTGGCGGCTTTCATGGACAGTGCTCGTCTCTGAAGCACTAGCAGTATGTGTAGAAGGGTTTCGACGCCGAGCATCGTCTTCATTGCTGGAGACAGTGGCTGACGAAAGAAGCCTTTCTCGTTTTGCAGGGGAAAAGTTGCTGGCCTGTGCTTCATTGTGGTATACTCTTATGGGAAGTCAGTAAGTATCAACAACCAGTCCAACGCAACTGCTGATTTCCCTCACCTGGTTGAATCATGGTTTTTGGACTTTGGCTTCGCGGCCGAGCTGGGAGATGTCACGCATCTCACTTTGTCGATCACACAACGTGAACAAGGCTTCTCCCCACATTTGGTTCGGAAGGTCCGACATCGATCGCATGCTCGCGATACTTTCTGCCGTTTTGCAAACAGTGGTCCGGCGCTTGATGAACGCCGATCAGGACCATTCTGCGCCGGCGTGGCCACATTGAATGTGTGAAACATCGGAGAATACCAATGGATCCGTTAACGTACAACGGGCTGGGATACCTCGACCTACTGATCTGGGATGCAACAAAAGCTAAGTATGACGCTGCGCTCGTTGCGATCCCCCACGCAGTGATCTGATACTGGCTGCCGGTGTCGGAGTGAAAACTTTGGATATCGTCGGCCTTGTTTCATCAGATATGTCGGTCGAGTACAATGCAGTGTAGATCTGCGACAGCCAACACGCACAGCTGAACTGCAAATGCAACTGCCGATTAGACTTCGAACTATAAAAGCCAATAGTAAGCGCCAGAAAATGGGATATGCTTAAGGACAAATGACGATAAGGCAAGCTTAAAGCCCTTTCCAGGGTATCTGACGTCACATAACGTAAATTTCATAGGACGAAGCATTTAAGCAAAAAGTAGCATGGCAGTCTAGAGCAACACCTACGACGCTGCTAAAATCAAGCGGACAGCTTTTGAGCTCGTTTACGAGACCTAGAAACTCACTCGATACACTGAGATGAAACCAAGCTTGAATTGGGAAAATGCGGGACACACGGTAACCTCGACGGCACATGTTTACGTAGATGTGGTCGGCAGGATTCTACCCCTGCCATTAGATGCATGTCTGCCATCGTGAGCACCCTGGTCAAGAATAAGCCTTGGGAATTTAGGCGAGACGCGGGTAGACTCGCGTTGAACCTTGATCCTGCCGGTGCCATGAACGATCTGCACCCGTCGTGATCGCCATCAGCTCTGGTATCGCGCTCCTCGCCAAGAGCTCAGGCGAACGCCAAGGTGCAGATCAGGTTTGCTAGGAGCTTCACTCTCACCCTTGCCGACCTCGGCCAGAGTTAGAGTTCCTCATGTGAGGTTTGTTGAACTGCATGCACCGGGATGGTCATGTAGCTGGGGACGGGGGTGGCACATTCATCACCTCAACCATTTCTGAGCCACCACGATTGAAGCCTTCACGAGAACCCTCCGGACAAGATACAGATTTTGGAAGAAAGCACAAGCTCATACGCACCATGGCAGAGCAATACGTGGAGATCGAGGGTATCAACTACTTCACCATTTTCGAGCAGCCGCCCAATGGCACTCCCGAAACGCCCTACGTGCTTCTGATCCATGCCTTGATGTCCAATTACCATATGTGGGAGTCCGCGACCAAAGTCCTACACAATGCTGGCTACAGTACTCTCCGCTTCGACCAAGTCGGACACAACAAGACACTTGCAGCCGGCAGCACAGAATCAGGTCTTCATATGGACGACCTGACCCGCCACATCCATGCTCTCGTGCAGTCCCGGACAGGGCAATCCCGTGTGAAGGCTGTCGTCGGGTGCTCTATTGGAGGCACCATGGCTCTACGATATGGCATAATGTTCCCCGCGGACGTGGACCGGATTATCGACATCTGCTCTCCCGGCCTTACCGCCGCGCCGTCGACGAAGAAGCTCTGGGCCGACCGTCTTGCGACACTCGACGAGGACCGTCGTAGCGGCGGCGACGTCCTCTGCCAGGCCACCGTGAAGCGATGGATCCCTCACGAGAGACCGGAAGACGACGCCGTCCGAGCCCTGGCACTCACTCATGTGAAAACTTGCACGTATGAGGGCTATAAGGTGCTCGCAGATGCCATTGTCGACTACGATTACGCCGAGGATGCCAAGGTGCTCCATGATATCAAGTTACTGATTCTGGCCGGAGACGAAGACACGGCTTCCAGCAGTAAAGGCTTGGAAGAGCTGGCCGGTCAGCTCGGAGCGCAGTTCGTGGAGTTCAAGAAGACCGGACACATGCTGCCGCTGCAAAGGGCGAATAAGTTCAATGAGGTATTGTTGAAGTTCCTCGCAGAGTAAGTCATTTGGCGATGCTGGAACACTACATGTAGACGGATGTAGAGCACGTATAGAGATGCAAAGGCAGCTACGCAGAAAACAATCGCAAGCTTATACGAATGACGAGAGAATCGGTGATTGAACGTTTCCTGAACATCCGCTTTCGCTCTTGAAGTATGTGAGAGCAATGAGCTTCGGGGATGATGGCACAACGCACGTGATCTAGATGCGTGGACATGAGGGAAGGATTGCACGGTTGCACAAGCCACCTAGAAACAAATGGTGATTGCGAAAGTTTGTTGGCCAGCGTGCTGTGATGCCACCGAAATCGCACAAATGCTTTGCACTAGCTTGCTCACCCACGGAAAAAGCGGCTGAGAAACGTCTAGCGAGGTAAGCCGTAGGAATCCTTCGATTTGCAGCAAAACGAAGCCATGCCGGGACCAAGTGCGAGCATCAGAACGGCGAAGTACGCTCTAGAGTGGATCATCAAGTATATATATGGCGTACTCCACGTCCTCACCTTCCATCAGATGCCGTATTGTTTCTATCTATGCGGAGAAGATACGCCGATACAGTTGTCACGCTCTTGTTCTGCGGTCTCTACGCCTGTTCCAAAGCTCATACTGCAAGTGACATCTAGACCTATTTGTACTCACTGCTCCCGTGCGGGAAGTCTTCACGCTTCAGGACTTATATCTTGTTCACGATGAAATACGCTCTCCTCCGTACAGCCGCACTTGCTGCAGCGTTTGCATTCGGACACGCATCAGCCGCACATGATCCGCGTCTCGTCACCCAGCTGTCGCTGGAAACACCCACCAATGGAGTGAGCACCACGCCCGAAGGTCGACTCTTTCTCGTCTACGCCCGTGTTGATGGCTCTCATGGCGCCGAGATCGTAGAGTGGGTCAACAACACAGGCATTCCATACCCAAACGTGGAATGGAACTCGTACGCCCCAGGAAAGGACCCAGCAACTCACCTCATCCGAATCAACTCGCAACGCATAGGCCCTGATGGCTCGCTCTGGCTCGTCGATGTTGGCTCGCCCGCCTTCGGCTCCCCTGTCATCCTCCCGGACGGCCCAAAACTGGTGCAGGTCAATCTGACCACGAACTGCGTCCAGCGGGTCTACGGTCTGGGCAATGCCACTCTTTCCACCAGCCTGTTGGACGATGTCCGTTTCAACCCTGCGTCCAAAATGGCATACCTGACTGATGCCGGTGCACCCGCAATCGTTGTCCTCGATCTTGTGAGCGGCGAGGCGCGACGAGTCCTCGAGAACGCCCCTTCAACGAGCGCATACATGCCCGTTTCGTTTGAAGGCCGTCTCCTCCATCTCACGGGCGGCGCGTGGGATTACATCTACGTCGACCAGCACGAAGTCTCGCCGGACGGGAAGTGGTACTACTTCCAACCCGGAACGGGAGGCATGTCGCGAATCGAGACCAAATATCTCAACGGGGCGTTTTACAACTCGTCACTCGCGAGTGTGCTGGGCGACTTCGTCTCGCCGTTCGCATTGACTCCTTCCACTGGCGGGACGGCCATTGATGCACGAGGAAACATCTACCTCAGCGATACTGATCGCCAATCCATCATCAAGATTGCGCCGAATGGTACGTGGACGACGTTCGTCCACGACTCGCGGCTGCTGGGCGTCGATGCCATGTGGGTTGACACGCAGGGCAAGCTGTGGATGCCGGCTGCGCAACTGAACCGGGGCACACCATTCAACAACGGGACAAGCTGGATCTCAAAGCCGCTGCATGTATTCACGATCGATCTTGGTATCGGTCCATCCCCAATCGATCATGCGTAAAGCTGCCAGTATGGTTCTGGTGTCATCTACCAAGTCATCTACGGAATGATTCAGGATGTCAAAAAGTCGTAATGCCTGTTCACGATCATGTACATAGCCCGGTCTAGCTTTTGGATAGCCAGTAGGTCCCACAGAAGCTTCCTGCACTCCAGCTCGCAATTCTTGCGTACATTCAACACTCTGCAAGTCCTGTGTAAGATCGTCGTTGGTATCATTATCTAATCGCACTGCTCAATGTACAGTCTGACTGCATCAATAGCCCGCCGGGTGACAGGCGCAAGCGGGGGGTTGCGGGGCATGTGCCCTGGAATAGTCCCACCTTAACCAACCTTGGCTCACGGCAGTTAGACTCGACTACATGCAAGCCAAGACAACAGCCGCGAAGCACTACTTTCAATTCACCTCACTACCGTCCACCCAAGACCGTGATCTTTAGAAGACTTTCCGACGGGGGATCATCCCATGCAATCAAGCAGATCAGATCCCCAACAGGCTTGCTGTCGGTTTTCGTTGTAGCGATGTCGGCACAGTGATCTTCCCGATATCGCCAAAGCATGTTCTCCGACGTCGGCCCAGCAACATCAACTCTATGGTATATCAATGCCTTCAATCAACGCAACGAACTTGATAAATCGAGCATAATTGATAAAATCGAGTCCAAACAATTAACGGAATCTTCACAAAAGCCCAGCAGAATACCCCAAACCAGAAAACACCACCGCTTCCATAAAAATATTCATAAAGATGGCTTCCAAAGACCACTGGTCCGCGCAGAAGTATGACGCTGCCGCTAGCTTCGTGCCCCAGCTAACCTCGACCGTGCTCTCATACCTCGACGCTCAGCCAGGCGACAACATCCTAGATATCGGATGTGGCAATGGGCCGCTGACGGCGCAGATCGCACAGGCCGTAGCGCCAGAAGGCAAAGTCCTAGGCCTTGATGGGTCAGCATCATTCATTGCATCCGCAAGTGAGCGCTACTCGAGCGCGAACCTCACATTCGGCCACCAGGACGGCACGAAACTGGGCGAGCGCGCCGACACCACCGACGGCCGCTGGGACAAGGTGTTCAGCAACGCGGCGCTGCACTGGGTGCTGCGTGCTGAGGCGACGCGACTCACGGTATTCAAGGATGTGTTCCGCGCGCTTCGCTCTGGGGGAAAGCTGGTGTTCGAGATGGGTGGCAAGGGCAATGTCGCCGAGGTGCAGGTCGCGTTCATGGCCGCGCTCGTACACGCTGGCGTGTCGATCGAGGCGGCGCGTGAGGCTTCACCATGGTTCTTCCCTACCGTGGGGTGGATGGAGGAGACGCTTCGCCAGGCCGGCTTCGAAGTGGAGAAGTGCGAGCTCGAGTACCGACCAACGAAAATGAACGAGGAGACGGCAGATGGGAGCGGTGGGCTGCAGGGTTGGGCACGGTTGATGGGCGCGAACTACTTGGATGCTGTGCCGGACGAGAAGCGGGAGGAGGTCTTGCAGGAGGTCTTGCAGTTGTTGGACTCGGTTGAGACGAGGGATGAGGATGGGACAAAGTGGATTGGAAACGTAAGGTTAAGGGCTGTGGCGAGGAAGCCATAGATAATCAAAAGGCGCGAATGCTACATTATGAACGATGTTTCTTGCTGCTTGCTGCGAATTCACATCCATTTGCGATGTCTTGTTCGATCTTCACTTCCGCTGCTGCGAGAGAGTCTAGTTTCTCGGCCACTTCAGCCACCAATGCTGCAGGAATACTAACTACTCCATTGATGTCTGCTACGAGCCAATCGCCTGGTGAGATGGTGGTATCCACGAGACTGTCTTGAAACTTCACCGGCACGTTTACCTGGTCTTAGTGATTAGAGCTGCTCCTTGTACTGTAAGTACCATCTAGCTTACCTCACTCGGCCTGGCAGTCCCATGATATGCTGGAGTGCCCACCTCGCGTGCGAAGAGCTGGAATTTGAGTCAGCGCGGCGTTTCTTGCCTCTCATAGTTGATCATCAAGCATACAGGCCAATTCAATTTACGCTGCTCGTCGAGATCTCGAAACCGTCCATCTATAATCGTTCCAGCTGCATTCGACGCCTTCGCTCGGTGCGTCATGAGGCCGCCGTATGCAGCGTTAGGAATGCCTTTGGGCGACGACACAAATACCACGGCTCCTTCGGGGATGGTATCGATCTGCTCGCCATTGAGAGTTAATGCTTGGCGTGTGCATGCCAGACTTTCGACAAGTGAACGTACATAATGCTTCTCAGGGGTAGGCGCATCGGGCTCGTCTACAAGAGCGAATCGGACCGTGTACGCAGGCCCGATCAGCTTGGTGGTTCCCGCTTGTCTTTCTGGCGACCACATCTCTAAACCTGGCAGGAATCCGCCATATGGGACCTTTGCTTTGAGTAAAACATCTGAGATCAGACACCTGTGTGACGATCAGCTCAGTTCATGGGGCAATGTTCATATGTTCGAAGCGACGGCCATACGTTGAGTGCGGTGCCAACGCCTTTTTGAGGCTTTCTCGTTGCAATTTTTCCATATTCGTTACGAAAGGGATTTTTTATTCTTGAGAATTTGAATGCGATCATTGCAATGGCTACATTTCCATACTTAGGCATTTGCTTGCGCGATTTGTTTCATCTCCAAGGCCATCATGGAATGCATTCCCGGAACGCGGCCGGGAAAGTGACCGGGCGTGGTTACGAACGTCGTTCACAAGTCCTGCTCGGACATATATGCGAAGATAGAATGCTGTACATGTCTTGATGTTGGCCTGTAAAATTGCAACGTTCAAGAGTTCGAAGTAATTCCCCAAACGACAACGTCTACCATGTCGAAACCATCTGTCTATGTCCTGGATCCCTACCACGAAGCCGCACTTGACAAGCTCCAACACGCCACAAACGTCGAGGTAGTATTACGTCAAGATCCAAACATTTCAGAATATGCAAGTCGCGCCACAGCATTATTGATTCGAAGCGAATCTCGCTTTGACGCAGCCAACATTGAAAAGCTCCTCCCCGGTGTGAAGTACATCGTCAAGCAAGGTGTGGGCGTCGATAATGTCGATCTGGAAGCTGCAACAGCGAAAGGCATAAAAGTGTTCAACACTCCCGGACTGAATGGCGAAGCGGTTGCAGAGCTTACTCTCGGACTAGCCCTCTGCATCGCCCGCCGTATTGGCGAATTCGACTTCGCGATTCATGATGGCCAGAAAGTCGTGCGCAGCCAGATGCTAGGCAAGAGTCTGTATCAGAAGACTCTTGGTGTTATTGGCATGGGCAACATCGGACTCGAGGTTGCACGCAAATGGCGTGGCGCCATGGGCGGCGATCTTGTGGCATTCGACCCTTTCGCCCCTGACGATGCATGGACGAAAGAACCCTCGTTCGAGGGAGCACTCAGAAGGGTAAAGGATGTGAAAGACCTCATCGAAACAAGCGACGTGATCACTCTACACGTGCCGCTCACCAGATCGACACGGGACTTGATCGGCGCAGAACAATTCGCACACATGAAGAAAGGCGTGATCCTGCTCAACTGTGCTCGAGGTGGCATCGTGAACGAGGAGGCTCTTCTCGCAGCGTTAGAGTCCGACCAAGTATTTGGCGCTGGACTTGATGCTGTTGAATATGAGCCACCGTCCAAAGCACAATACGGCAATTCACTGCTCAAGCATCCACGGGTCATCATCACGCCGCATGTTGGCGCTTCAACGGAGGAGAATCAGAGAAACAGCGGGCTTGCGGCTGTGCAGATTGTGCTGGATCTGCTTGCAGGGAATGGCGCTTCAAAGCACAAGGCTCTGAATTAGGCGACATCATATGGAGCTTACATTTGCTTTTCAATGATGACTCTAGCATCAATCATTATGTATACCATAGATCACGGGAAAACGCAGATAGAAATCCTTTTGCTCGTACCAATGCTGAAAGAGTCTTCGACTCGCTGTCCCTCGATACTTCGTGTTTACTGCGCATTGAGGTCCATGTGGCGTCGCCAGCTGGTCTTCGCCATTGCTTGAACTTCTAAATGTTCCTCCATGCCATAGTGTTCGCGTGTTACCGCCCTGTAAGGGGTGTTTCGACACAGTCTTTCAGCCTGTGTAGAGAGAGACGCGAGGATCAACTCTATAACCTTGAGTGATGGTCAAAAGTCACACGACGAACGCAGCAGACGCGTTTCGAAGTACGAGGACGACGCAAATTACGCGTGAGGTGCACGTATATGCGATGTTCGCAGAATCGTGGACAGCATCGACGGCTTTGTCATTGTGCTTGGAGAAGGCTAGCTCTTCCCCGCAATCAGCCATCCACGGTCTCATGTCTTGAGATCCGAGGATGAAGATGCTATACGGGGCGTGGCAAACTCTACCATGCGGAGTGTTCTTCGGACAACAACCAACACGAATGAGCTTCGGGCGCAGAATGACACTTCGCCCACTCCACAATGCCCCGGGCAGCGTCTACGAGAGCTGGTACCCGTGCTGGATACGGCTTGACGTGCTCCAAATGTCGAGCGCGCAAGATTAAATGTGATGGCCGCCGTCCTGAGTGCGGCATTTGCCTGGCATATGGTGAGGCATGCCACTACGATAAGCCGCCATCAATGTCACAGGTTCTCGCCATGTCGAACCGCATCGATCAACTGGAGCGTGAGAACACGCAGCTGCGCACGAACCATGGGACTTCCTCCAGCACCACGAATGACTTGGTGTCACCGAATATGGGGACTACGGGCTCGGTGTCATCCTCAACGCTCGTAGGATCGGTGAGTGTCGAGGTCCACCGTGGCAGTCGTACACATCAAGTACCCCAATATCAGTCCACTTCTGCTGTTGACGACCCGGTCGCTGACGCAGACGAGATATCAACCGGCTCTGTGTCCTCATCTGCACAATCTTACGCGATGACTACGATGAACGAGCAACAGGTCCAGTACTGGGAGGAAGCAGCACTACCAGCTTGTGCTATGATGGCTCATCTGTCCGTGGAGAAGTTGTCCCATCTCCTTCGGACACACTGGACATGGGTGTACCCAGCTTTCCTGTTCGTCCCGCGACCCTTTTTCCTTCGAGCTGCCGCTTCCCAGGGAGAGCACTGTTCACCATTGCTTCTCAACGTCATCTGTCTTCATTCTACGCGCTTCACAGACCATTCCCTAAGCGAAGATCTGCTGTCACGAGTTCGCCTGTTGCTCAGCCAGGAGCTCCACAAAGGACCTTCTGCGACCACTGTGCAAGCTTTATTGCAGCTTAGCGCACGCGAAATCGGGCGCGGAGATCGCTCTCAAGCATGGCTCTACTCGGGGATCGCTTTCCGAAGTGCCGTTGATCTGGGGTGTTTCTCGAAGTACAAACCTACCTCAGAAGCTATGGTGGATCGGCTGATAAAGGAACAGCTCGCCTGGTCGTGTTATCTGTGGGATAAAGCAATAAGCCTCTACCTAGGGAGAGCTCCTGCCCTCCCAGAACCACCAGCATTTGACCCGCCTCCATCGGATCCCGTTGCAGAGACTGTGGACTGGTCTTGCTACCCAGAAGTGAATGCAAAGCCTCCGGGCGGTCCACTTCCTGCGTACACGATGTCTTGCTTCGCGAACTTCTGCCGGTTGGCGCCAGTCATCACTGATGTCTTGCTCAATATATATGGCAAAAAGATGCCTACTGAGACCGGACCTCTGCTGCAAAATCTCAAGCAACGACTCGATTCGTGGCGATCCGAGTCTCCGGGACATCTGAAGGTCGACAAGTCGACAACGACCTGCCCGCCACCACATATTTTGACGCAGAAGTAAGTACTCGCACATCTCGCATGACCTTCTCTCTAACCAGCTTAGTCTCTTGTACCACGCTACCTCTATCCTGTTACACCGACCATTCTGGGGAAATGAATTGTGTCGATCAATCTGTCGAGAAGGAGCGGAAGAAGTAGAGTACATCTTCCTGCTACTCGAGAAATCGTACGGACTGCAACATGTGACCTACCTCATGGCATATTGCGCATATACAGCAGCAACAGTGGCGGTCATGGACGGATCGCAAATGAAGATCAACACTTACCTTCGAGCTCTGTTTGCCATCAGAGCAAGTTGTCCCGGCATACAGAGCAGCATCGATTTGATCATCAAAGGTTTCGACAAAATGGCGGAAAGAGCGCCGGTACCAAGACCAGACCCTCTTCAGTGGGAAAATACGTTGCCGTCCGATCCACTACCAGCGTTCCCATTCGATCAAATGCAGGACCACGACTACAGTGTGTTGGATGACGTGGATTCGATTCCATTTGGAAGTCTTGGCTCCTTCCCATTCGAATGGTCTAATATTGCTAATGACGATTTCGGAATCGCTTCTTGAGAGATGCGATAGATTTCGTTGCTTTCAAACGGATAACCATAGCCGTGATGGATTCTCAACGAACAGATTCCTGATCAAGTTTTCATCATAGTCACACCATTCGAAGCACTTTCGCACGAACTGCATGTCGTCGATTTGCCGATACTCACGCATCATCCTCTCACCTTCCTTGACCGCCGGTCCTCCTGTGTGAGGCCAGTCACTCGCCCAGACAACATTATCAGGGCCAGCATGAATCAGAGCTTTTCCATACTCGTCAAGGTCGGGGAGGTCATCGAACCGATATGATCCACTGATCTTGACCCACACCTGACCCTTGCGGAGGAGTTCGATCAGCTTCTCGTACCCAGCTTGTCCTTGGGCTAATAATTCCGAAGCTGGGGAACCCATGTGGTCAATTACCACGCGTACACCAAGCTCGGGAATGATTTCAGCTACAACTTCCACCTGCTCAAGCCCGAGGTATAGCTCAAGAAACCAGTTTCGGGAACGGATCTTGGTGGCATGTGTATGAAGTTTGGCGGAGAATTGCTCTCTAGTCGGAGTTTCGCCATGTGTTTTCAAATTTATTCGGGCCCCACGGATGCCGGCCTTGTGTAGAGTGTCTAGCTCGCCTTCAGAGATCTTTGTCGGGTCGATACAAGCCACTGCTCGAGACTCCTCGTTAAGTCGGGGCATGGCGTCAAGAATGGAAGCGTTGTCGTTGCCATAGACAGAGATGCATACGAGGCCGACATTCCTGATGCCGAGTCGCTTCTGGAAACTGAGAAGGTCGGGCACAGTTGCTGACCGCGGGTAATACGGAGGATTCGCCTGGAATGGAAAACGGGTCTAGATTGATGTATGAGAACGTGTGCCATCCGGAAGTAGCGGGTTGAACTCACTTCATCGACAACATGGACGTGAGAATCCCAAGCCCCCTCGGGCAGCCTGATGTCGGTTAACATATCCTCACGTGTCTACACCGCTACAACTCCTTCCAATGTAGGGTACGTACGTCAAGCTGTTACATAAATGCTATATATCCTCTGGGAGGGACGTGGCTTACCCCAGATATGCGAGTCTCGGCCCCAGATCCCCGGAAAGTGTCCGGGAGATCTCCCCTCAAACAGCTTCAACGTCGGCGAACGTCCGTGGATGTTACGTGTACCTGGGGAAAACGCGTTAGAGCATACGATTACCATCAGCTGACCAGCGACTACTTGAAGCAAGACTCTTGGGATCGACGGACCCTCGACTTTCCCCAGGAATTGGCACGTCTTGGCTCTTGTATATGTCTGCCATTCAACCAGGTCCCTCCACGCCTCCTCACAACATGAAGCTCGGCGACGAGGATGCTTTGCCGGACCGACAGATCGAAGCCGTCAATGAGACGGGCGAGATGGATCTCGGGCAATACCGATTTAGCCATGGGCTATCTCAACAGGACTTTGATCGTGTTGAGAAGCGACTCAAGCGGAAGCTGGACATCAGACTCATGGCCATGGTTGTCTTGATCTACACGATGAACTTCCTCGATCGCGTGAGTAGCTTCGTCGTGCGGCGTGGCCGTGATACTGTTCGTACCCCTTCGCTGACTCGAGGCTGGCAAAGAACAACATCGCCTCGGCCAAGATCATCGGACTCGAAACATCGTTGCACATGAACTCGACGCAGTTCTCGACCGCTGTCAGCCTGTTGTTCGTCGGTTACGTGCTCATGCAGGTCCCCTCAAACATCTTTCTGGCACAGCTGCGGCCGGCGGTGTACCTGCCAGCATGCATGGTGGCATGGGGCACCCTGAGCACCTGCACGGGTGCTGTCCAGTCCGCTGGTGGCCTGTACGCCATCAGGTTTCTGCTCGGCTTCGTCGAGGCTGCGTTCTATCCTGGCTGTGTTTTCTTGATCGGATCCTGGTATAAACGATCCGAAACGGGCATTCGATGCGCCTTCCTCTATTCCGGTGCCCTTGTAGGCAGCGCCTTCTCTGGACTCATCTCTGCCGGTATCAACTCTGGTCTCAATGGAGCGCTGGGTTTGGAGTCATGGCGATGGGTCTTTATCATCGAAGGCGCGATCACCGTCACCATCGCACTCACATCATTCCTGATCCTACCGAACTATCCCCACAACACCAGATGGCTGTCCCCAGAAGAGCAGGTGGTCGCGGAATGGCGATTGAGACACGATGCTGGTGATATCCCGGATGAGAACGAACCATGGGCGGTCGGCTTCAAAAGCGCATTCAAAGACTGGCGGACGTATGTCTTTGCTCTCTTGTTCCACTGTGTGCTGGTCACCTCATCGACGCAAAACTTCTTCCCTTCAGTCGTGCAGACTCTAGGCTTTGGCGAAACGGAAACGCTGCTACTTACCGTACCGCCATATGTCATCGCCATCATCACCTCGGTGACCAACAACTGGTCGGCTGACCGACTGCGCAACTCGTCCTTTCACATCATGTGGCCATTCGCTATCGTCATCGTTGGCTGTGTCTTGGGAGCAGCCACGTTAGACAAGGGTGCCCGATACTTTGCCATGATCTTGATGATCGCGGGCGGCCACGGGGCCAATGCAGTAACAATTTCTTGGGCGCAGAAGACTTTGCTTCGGCCGCGCATCAAGCGAGCAGCAGCTGTGGCATTCATCAATGCTATTGGCAACTCTGCACAGGTGTGTCCGACCATTGATTGTCGATACTTCATGCGCAGTAGCTAATCTATCCCTAGATCTGGACCTCATACATGTACCCCAACAGCGACAAGCCGCGCTACGTGCTGGCCATGTCGGTCAACGCAGGCTTCGCCCTGTTAGGTATTGCGATCACGATCTTCATGCGCCTGGTTCTCCTACGTACGAACCGACGTCTCGAAGCAGGAGCGAACGCTGCCATCGGTATGGACGTCGCCAAGAAGGACGGCGCTGAAGGCGATGAACAGGGTATCACCGAGCAAGTCTCCTCATTCAGATATGTCACTTAATGAGTTTCATCGGCCGAAGAGTTGGGTTGATGTAGATCCATATCAGTATGAACTTATCCACAAGGGCTATATCTAGTGAGACCTGGCTTGGTGTGATGTGATGTTTGAGATAGTGACAACACTCATGTCTAAGATAGGTATGTGATGTATGGTGTTTTACGGTACATATATGATGCATGTCGAGCCACATGTTGTCGATTGCTCGATGGTGCTGAGTCTGCGAAAAGTGGATGACTAATCGCATGCATGCACTCCAAGTTCCCCGCAGGGTCCAGTGCGTCTTCGAGAAACGCCATCAGGAAGAAACAAACTCGGCCAAGCCGCATATACTTATCAGACATCATCCCATCGAGCGCTGTGGACCCAGCATCCAACATAAGCCTCACACATCAACAAGCCATCGCATATTCATCGGGCGGCTGCGATTCCACCCTGGCGGCAGCAATTCCGCTCGTTATAGCCGTAGACTTGGCCCGAGCTAACTGACCAGCCATTGACGCTTTCTCGGCTCAAGTGCAGAGAAAATTGCCCCGCGTCCCCTCCGTCAGTATGCGTGCGGGACAGGCAAGTGTGCTGGACGACAATTATGCAGATCTCACAGGGCGGACTACAGCCCATTTGTACTTGCCCACGGCTGATCAATCACCCATCCATACCGCCCGTCTGCCGTCTGCCGACTGAAGATCTTGAAAGAGTCGACGAGTCATGCTTCTTCTTGGCCAGCTCACCTGCTCTTCTTGTATCTACCTACCCTACCTAGATGTGGTTTGAGTATTTCACTTCCTTATTTCCTATCTTTCACTTTCACAGCATTGCTTTTTGGTTCTGCTCGATCGAGTCCTCACGATCTTCTGCTCTCGTGTTCCAGCAGCATCTGGCTCTCGGCAAGATCCAACGCCACCTATGAGTGTCGGCTATTGAAGATTCCGCATTGGACAGCATTGCTTTGATACCCATTCTTTCCAAAACGATGTCTCGACGACCTTCGTTTGACGAGAAGGATGTTACCATGACCGTCCGCCGACGCATGTCCGTGGAGGAATGCCCGTCACCAGTGTCAAACTCTGGCGACAGCATCTCAGAATGCTCAGACGACGACGATCGCTATAACCGAGACTTCCCGGAGAAGACCCTCACTCCTCATATCTCACGGACATCCTCTACCGGTGCTGTTGGCGGTATAGTGCCTACTTCATTGCACAGGACCTACACCAACAGATCGGCTGCGACCACCACAACACTCAATGACCCACGGTTCGAGGTCGATTTCGACGATGACGACCCTGGCAACCCTCAGAACTTTTCCGTCTGGTACAAGGCCGCCATTCTGTTCGCCATGTCCTATGGCACCACCTGTGTAGTGCTCTACTCGACTTCGTACACATCAGCCATCCCCGGTTTGATGGATGCATTTGGCATTACCGACAACACTGGCATTTTGGGCGTTACTACCTATCTCATCGGTATGGCCACAGGAAGTGTCATCCTCGCCCCACTCTCCGAAATGTATGGTCGGCGGCCAATCTACATTGTTGCATTATTCCTCTTTGTGGTGACGGTCCTGCCTTGTGCGTTGGCTCAAAATATCCAAACAATTCTGGTTTCGCGATTTTTTGGTGCGTTCTGCGCTGCTGCGATGATTTCCAATGCGCCAGGGTCGGTCAACGATATCGTGGATGAGGAGCATCGTGCTTTGGCATTCAGCATCTGGTCGATTGGTCCGATGAATGGTAGGTATCAGCTGAGACGGAACGAGAGAAAATGGTCTGAGCTGATTCTGAACTACAGGACCTGTGATTGGCCCTGTTGTGGGTGGTTTTGTTTTCCAGGTATGCTGAACCTCGGTTTCCAAGTTTCAGATCTTCAAGCTGACATTATGCAGTATATGGGATGGCGATGGACTAACTGGGTAAGACGATCGACTTGCAAACAATACGTTCCATTAACTGACTCCCGCAGATCGTCGTAATTGTCGCATCTGTCGCGTGGATAATGGTCTCTCTAATTACTGAAACATATGCTCCTGCTCTGCTGCGGAAACGAGCAGCCAAGAAGAGACAGGAAACTGGTGACGAGCGGTGGTGGTCTCGCTACGACGACAAAGAACCATTTGTGCCGATGCTCAAAGCTAACCTAAGTCGACCTTTTGTCATGACCGCCACCGAGCCAATCCTGTAAGTCCCTTGATCACTTGTTCACCTCTTGAAACTCCTTCTTACAGTCCACCGATAGCATCTTTTGGGATCTCTACGTTGCTCTGGTCTACGGCATCCTGTATCTCTGCTTCGTAGCCTACCCCATCATCTTCACTGATCTCCGAGGTTGGTCGCCTGGCTTCTCAGGCCTCGCATTTTGCGGTATTGGAGTTGGCTCTATGATTGTCATCTGCTGCGAGCCACTGATACGCAGGTGCATCAATGCGCACAAAAACGATCCGGCCACCGGTAGCCCACCTCCCGAGGCCATGGTCAGCGTCGTCTGCGTCGCTGCGATCCTGATCCCTGTTGGTGAAGTCTGGTTCGCCTGGACCGGCACGCCCGACCACCACTGGATCTTACCCATCCTCGCCGGCATCCCCTTCGGCATGGGTAACGGTGGCGTCTTCATCTACGCCTCCAACTACCTCGTGCATTCGTACGACATCTACGCCGCCTCGGCCCTGGCCGGCAACGCTGTGCTCCGTTCATTCTGTGGCGCCACGCTGCCACTCGCCGGTCCTGCACTGTATCGTGCCCTTGGCCCACACTGGGCTGGCACCCTCCTGGCCCTCCTGGAGGTCGCATGCATCCCCATCCCGTTTGTCTTCTATCGCTACGGCTGGCGCATCAGGGCTAAATCTAAGCTGATCCGGGCAATGCGGGAAGACAAGGACCGGCAGGAGGCCAAGCGAGCTAAGTCAGAGTTGAATAAGGCTAAGCACCGGGCGGAAGCTGAGGCTGATATGGGTGCGGCTATGGGCACAGGCGCCGCAGTCGTGGAGACGCTGCAGGTTGAGAAGATGGCGGAGAAGGTGTGAGTGGCTAATTTACTGCTTTGCTTCCTGCTCTCCGAATAGCGGTGTTTGAAGATGCATCTAGACAGGATGGTGGTGTGCTGGTGGAACTTTGCTATGGGGTCCTTGAATTCAGGTCGGCATGGGTTGTACAGCGTGGCGTTCGGAGATTGAAGAGAATGAAGGAGGCGATTTTACGAGATTCAGCGACGATGATATGTCTCATGAAGATAAACACGACTAGATATGAACAAAGTACTAATCGCATTCCGCACACGATCTCTCCCCGTCCTCCTTCCGATGCCGCCAAATCGACACCCGCTCCGAGTCTCTGCCCTCCTTATGCGTCCGCTGCGCCCTCCAATGCTTGACCCGCACCAAAGCCCCCTTCCCCTCCCC